>JAAWXA010000033.1:6756190-6771063 GCA_038090715.1 Florisuga fusca
GTGGGTGGGAGGGCAGCCCCCACCCCAGGCCCTGCCAGCCCTGCTCTGCCCAAATCTGGGTTTTTCATGGAGGTTTTTAGGAATCAGCTGTGGCAAGCAGCAGTGTTTCCAGAGAGTGTCCTGGAAGAACACCCTGGCTGTGCTCTGGCAGCATCTGACCCATTTCAGTGCTGCCTTAGCCTCCAGCTGGGCTCGACAGTTCTGAAAAGCCTGGGAGAAACAACCGTGGTCCCAAAAGAAAATAGAGAAGATGTTCCTAAGGACAAGCTTGCTCAGCACTCCTGCATGTGTACACACTGCCTTTTGGCAGAGTGTGGCACAACTCTTATGCCTGTTTTGTCTTTCTCCTGCCACACTTGTAGACAGGGATCTTCTCCACACCATCTCCTGGCTGCTTTGCCAGCTGGGGGCTGTTTCTCCACAGTTCACTTTGGACAAAATGCAGCAAAATGCAGCAAAACGCAGTGTTTCTTCTGTCCTCACTCGTGACCTGGTTGGTTATGGAAAGAGCCAGTTCTTGGCACCCCCTGGAGATCCTTCTGTGTCCTCCTCTTGCTTCCCATGCCTGTCCCTTATGGCCATGATGTCAAGACAATAAATCTGGGCAGGCACTGATGTCACTTGTCCGGTTTTGGCTTTTACTGTTATGAGCTGGTGTTATCCTAAAATTTCAGAGTTCTGTTGCAATAGCATCAGATTTTCTGTTTGCTGTGAAAATTGGCTGATTCAGATTAAAAAAAGAACCAACCACATGATTTTTTTCTTTTACCAGGCTTGCTTTAAGGTTGTTTGGTTCAGATGCCAGAATTAATCTTTCTCGTCTCTTTTCCTGCCCTCTGCCCATTCCAAGTTTGGCCTCTCATTTTACAGAGCAGTTCCAGAGCTCTGCAATTATTTCCTGCCCTTAAGGATTTATTATGGACAAACTGTGACGTGTATTTAATGTGAGTTTTGAGTAATTTGGAAGTTTGGCCAATCATCCTGTCTCCCAGCCAGGTTTAGTCTACTCTCACAGTTGTTTCTGAATTAGCAGTGGCTTTTTTTTTTTTTGGGGGGGGGGAGGGATGTTTCTGTTTTGAGCCCCATCAGCAGCAGTGTGAGCAACTTGGTGTCAGCCTGTTGTCCCGAGATGAAGTTGCTTTATTTCAGCTCGCTGTGTGCACATCACACGGCGGTGCTACAGAACCATCACTCAGCATTCTGGTCACACCTCTCCGAGGGGTGCCGGGACTGAGCCGAGAGCTTGCATGGGAGGAGGAATGCGGAGCTCCGGGAGCTGCACAATAGTCAGCAGCTGTGTCAATAGTGCAGCGGGGACGTGTCCCTGGGCCCTGTGCTGGCAGGGCAGGGGAGCAGTTCCTTGCACAGCCCTGCCCGGGCAACCTCCAACGGGAAAAAGGGAGGTCAAGCCGAAGAGGATCATAGAATCATAGAATTGTCTGGGTTGGAAGGGACCTCAGAGATCATCAAGTCCAACCCTTGATCCTCTACCGCTGCGGTTCCCAGCCCATGGCACTGAGTGCCACATCCAGTCTCTTTTTAAATATCTCCAGGGATGGAGAATCCACCACTTCCCTGGGCAGCCCATTCCAATGCCTGATCACCCTCTCCATAATGAAATTCTTTCTAATATCCAGCCTAAACTTCCCCTGGCACAACTTAAGACCATGCCCTCTTATCTTGTTGATAGTTGCCTGGGAACAGAGACCAACCCCCCACTGGCTCCAGCCTCCTTTCAGGGAGTTGTAGAGAGTGATGAGGTCTCCCCTGAGCCTCCTCTTCTCCAGGCTGAACAGCCCCAGCTCCCTCAGCCTCTCCTCGTAGGATCTGTGCTCCAGTCCCTTCACCAGCCTGGTTGCCCTCCTTTGGACCTGCTCCAGCACCTCAATCTCCTTCCTGACCTGAGGGGCCCAGAATGTCAAGAATGTCAAGGCCTGAGAGAGCAACTGCCCAGGTTGCAGTATGAGTAAACTGGAGAGTGGGACCAGCACAGGGCAGTTTGTGACAGCTTGGTCCTGCGTCCTGCACCTGCTTCTACAAAAACCCTGGGTTACAACAGGATTATGAGTCCACAGAATGGCCGAAGGGTTAGGGTTGGCAGGGGCTGTCTGGTCCCTGGTGGGCTTGGCTGGAGCAGGGTGCTCAGGCTGCCAGGATGCTGCTGCTGAGCTCTGCTCTGGTGCACAGATGAGTTTATTTGCAGTGCTGGATGTCACCAGAAAGCAATAAAATTTCAGGCTTGAGATGGAGTGAAATATGACCTCTTTTGTTGCCTCTGTGCCTTGTTTATTTTAAGTTGGCCATTTCTCAGAGCGTGGTTGCGCCCCGCAGTCCTCAGGGTGAGGAGCAGGAGCAGATGATGGCTCTTCAACAGAGTCAGTGTAGACATCTGGAGCACAGGTTGAGTTGGGCATCGGCAGGAAAGTTGTTGGCCATTCCCTTGAATGCCTCAGTGTGGGGAGTGCTGGTCTGGGCTTGGTCAAACCCAGCTGGTCACTGGGACAGGTTATCCTGTGTCTGCAGCATGTGAACTCTGCAATGCCCAAGGGTGAGTTCATGCCAGAGGAGGATGAAAAGGGAAGGTAAAGGAAGGGAAGGGAAGGGAAGGGGAGGGAAGGAAAGGGAAGGAAAGGGAAGGGAAGGGAAGGGAAGGCAAGGCAAGGCTGGTGGGCAGCGTGTGCCTTCCCTTGACACACTGGTGTGGTGTGGGCAGCTCTGCCTCTCACCTGGTGCTGCCCCTGTTGGCTTTGTTGTGTTGGTAGGACCTGTCCATCCCTCCTGAGCTTGTATTTCAGTCACCATTAAAACTAACAATGGGGTTTTGCCCAGTACCCGTTACCAGCTTACAGACATCAATTTCATGCTTACAGAAATATTTTTCATACTAGAAATTCCTGTGTTTTTTTCCCCACGTGTGTTAGTGCCCGACCTCAGCAGACGGTTCTCTTGGCTCTGTTGGGAACGGGTGGAAGAAACACCCAGAGTGGTGTCCGGGGAACCTCACCCAGAACTCCGGGTGGGGGTCCAGGCGGGGCCTGTTCTGGATGCGGGTCCCCAGCCCTGGGTTCGTGGGCGTGGCCCGGTTGCGGGGCGGTCCCGGGGCCGGACCGCACCCAGGCCCGGCGGGTCACGCTGACATCACGGCTCGTTAGCATAGGNGGGCTGGCCCGTCCCACAACCCGGTTCGGCGGGGACAGCGGCGGCGATGCGGGGGCCGGGCCCGCACCGGGACTGGGTTGCGGGCTGGCTGTGGAGTGTTTTTTGCTTATTTCCTCCGGTTTGGGGAAGCCCCGAGGCGCGGGGTGCTGGCCGGCACCCCAGGCAGCGGCTGCCAGCCGGATTATGCAATTAAAGGGGGAAAAAAAAAAAAAAAAGTATTGGTTTGTTTTGTGGCTTAATTTGTTTATATTTTAAAGTTCCTAATCCCTTTGACCATCTGGAAGAGCTTTTTTTGGTATTGTTAATTATTGATAGTAGTGAGGTCATGTAGGCACTTGATAACACTGCTCCATCCCTCCTGGGACTGCTACCAGTTCACTGATATTTTAAACCTTTTATTTTTTTTTCCGTGTGGTTGATGGCAGTGACAAAGCTCTTCTTGAGAATCAGGGCAAAATATTTACGGAAAGCACATCGCTTGTTTGGGTAACCCACATTTTGAAAAGTCATTATCTGTAGTTATGCCTGGGCCCTGCCTCCTTGTAGGCAGGGGCTGCTGGGGGTTTAATCTTACATTTTCCTAATTCTCCACCTTTCCAGTCGTTGCACATCTAGAGAACTTAAATTGGTCCATGAAAAGTATTTTCAGTCAGGCAAGCCAGGTTTTATTCTTACTGCTTTTGTCAATTTGTCAGTTTCTAAAAAAACAAAACAAAACGGAGTCTAAACCAGGTTTTAGCTGGGAGCATCTGGGGCAAGGGATCCTGCAAAAAAGCTTTGTTTTTCTGAAATGGGATTAGAGAAAGTTGATCGCTGGGGAGAGCGGCTGTTGTGCTCGGAGCCGATCTGCAAACCGGGTTCGGTGCTGGAGACCCCGGGGCTGGGACCGCCGCTCCAGGGACGCATTTTGGTGCCCTGGGCTTTTGTTCCAAACTCTTTGTGCAACAACTGGCCGGAGAGAAGGATCAGGCCCTGTCTCCCGTCCCCCCTGTGCCGCACAATGGAGCGGGGTGAGGAGCTGGCAGTGTCCCTCGGGTGGCTCCTGGGACATGGGATGTATGCACCGGGATGGGGGTGCTGGGGGAGGCAGGGCCGGGGGGCTCCCCTGGCCCCAGAAGTTGCATGTCGCAGATGAGTTTTTGATATGCAAATGGTGATGGGTCCCAGCCCTGGAGGGGAAGGGTGATGGGTTTCATCAGCTGCACACTCTTGATTTATACCTATGCAAATAAAGAGCAAATGATGATTTCTGCATTTTCTGAGGGTTTTCTTTCGACTGAGCTCTTCTTTAGCGGAAGCAAAACGACTCAGAAGTAAGACTGGGAGTTTTGGATTTAATTACTAGAGAGGGAGAACAGGGCAGAGATATGCTGGCCTCTTTTCAATACTCTTAAAATGCAGCTGTGTCTCTATAAGTATAACATTTTTTACAGAGAATAAGATTGCAGGCAGCCTCTTTCTTTTTTTTTTTTTTTTTTTTTTTTTTTTAAGGACTTGAGCAGGCTTGTCCATTTAAATTAACCTTTATCCCAGCTGGGCACACAAATGTTTTTGTTTTAGTTCACAGAGGGTTAATTCTATTCAGGCTTTCTTCATGGCCCGGTCTGATCCGGGGCAGCACAATCTGCTCTTGGAGTCAGGCAGGAGCTGCTGCATTCACCCCAGATGCAGTGTGGGGCTGGGACCCCCACCCACGGGTCTGATGGGGGAGCAGGATGCCCGGTCCCATTGTGCACCCAGCCAAGGGCTCAGCCCAGGGAGCAACCACTGGACAGAAAATTTAATCCCTGTGTTCATTGATTATAAGTTAAAGAAAAGCCCCTTAGGCAAATGTGCCTGGGCTTGGGGGTGGGCTTGTTTGGACAATGCAGCACTGAGCAGCAAGGGGGGGAATCCCCCCAGCTCTCCTGAATTGAAAAAGATGATTTTCTTGAAACTAAAAATTTACAGTGAAAAAAATGCTTAGGAAAGATAAAGGGGAGCTGGGGGAGGAGGGACCGGGGGGGCAGGGGAGGGAAGAAACCCTAACACATGTGTTTGTGTTGGAGACATCATCAGAGTGAGCAGGATTTTGTGAGGATTTCAGTAGCACATGTGCGAGATCCCCCTGCTTCCCCCCCTTTCCAAACAGCTGGTATTTAGCAGCTTGAGATTTAAACCCAGCTAGAGGGTGTGTGATAGGGTGAGTTAATCACCAGGCAAACAAATGATACACACTTGGAAAGATGTTAAATATATTAATGATTGCAGTGCTGAGTGTCATCTCTAATATTATTTTTCATTTTCAGCTATGAAAGGTTTTCTTAGCCATAAGTCATATTTAAGTGGGAAGTTTTTCAAGTGCAGCTCCCTGTGTCCTTCCTCTCACTTTCTAGCAGGACTGGATCCCAGGGCTGTCTGCTCTGGGGGCTTGGGTGAGGGTTTGTGCCTGCACTTTGGGCCTCACTCTGGGAAGTAAAGTCTTTGTTTCTGCTGTGTTATAAAGCACCACGGGCTGGCTGCACTGATTCTCAGCCTTATTTCCAAGGGAGCTGTTGGTGTATCTCCAGGGGTGGGTGTGATCCTTCTCACATCTGTGGGGAGCTGATGGGATGAAGCAGCATCTGGTCCCCTCTGGGGTGATTCCCTTCATCTGCTCAGGGTGCTCATCCCAGGAGTGATACAGGTGGGAGTGGTGGAGGCTTGCTGAAGGCTGGACCAGTGCCCCCACATTCCGGTTTATTTTGCTCATTTGATTTATATTCTCATTCATGTGCTTCAGTATTTTTTGTCTGTGTCTTTGCTGTGTGCTTCAGCAGGACTGGAAGGTATTTCCCTGTGGAAATTCTTAGGATTTTTCTTTTAAAAATTATCTAAGGCTACTCATTTCACTGTGAGGAAAAGCAAGTCTTTTAAAAAATAAATGTCTTTTTTCTACTGTTTGCCTTATAAAACATAAACAAGGAGAGATTTCTTCTCTTTCTCACACCATCTTCTCTGACTCTTGTGAAACATCATAATATTCTTGGCGAATTTACATTGTATTAAAATGTGGTATGAAACCTACCATGACCTTTGAAAACAATACATCCTTTAATGTGGCTTTGGGGAGGGGTTAGCGAGGGAGTAGCCATAAAAATCTTCAGGGTTCAAGATGAGGTTGAGATTTTTGTGAGTGCTTTTGTCGTAGCAGCAATTGTTTGATTTAGTGGCCCCTGCTACAATGGGCTGTGAGAACAAAGCCAGAATATCCCATGTATGAGTTCCTTAAATGTAAGATCCATCAGGAAAATAGGGATGGGGGGGGGGCATCCTCAGTCATTTCTTTCTGAAATAAAACATGTGCAAGGTATTTGAAAAATCTGATCAATGGCTTTGTTTCCTAATCTACCTTTTCTTTTATGGCTTTTAAAACCAGAGGAATCAGTGAGACAAGAGGTGACAGAGGGGGAGGAGGGTGAGCAGGCAGGCTACTTGCTTTAAAATTACTATACTTGCCATGAGTTTTGGTATTCTGGTAAAATTTCAAGGTTAAGGGAGTTCAGAGTACTTCCAGTGCAAATTTTGCTTTGAAATTGCCTATACTTTACCATTCTGGTGAAGTTTGCTGTGGTTCTCCCTGGCTGTCCCAGCATTCTCCTACACAAGGCGCTTGCATTAAGTAGGGTGAAACACAGCAAAGGTCAGGAGCTGGGGGGGAGCATTGGGCCTGCTCACAGCTCCTACAGGAGTCCTTAAACCTCTGAAACCCTGAGACTTTTCCCTGGTAATTATTTTTTTATCTCCCAGTTCTGCCTGAATGGCAGCTGACGGGGTCTGTGGGTTGCTGGAGGTCTGTGTCTTTGTTCAGGATGTGTGTGTGTGCCACTGCTCCGCAGTCAATGGTGCCTGGAAATGCACCCGGTGAAGAGTTTGTGGTGGGGGGCATGGGCAGTGAGTGTGGCCACTTGCACCCTGTCAGCGGGGTGGCCAGGGAAGGGTTCTGGTCCCTCCAAGCTGTAATCATCCAGACTTCCCACCTCTGCACGCATTCTTCCCACATCAAGAAAGCTGTGCCTGGAGATGAGCCCTCAGCTCCATCTCACACCACCCACCTGCTGGGCTGGGGAGGGAGCCCTGGACCCCCCCACCCCCCAAGAGGCTGCAGCCATCCTCAGTGTCCTCTTCCACTTTCTGCCCTGTCTGTTAGGCCGTGGCTTTGTGGCTCCCATGATGTGCCTGGTGGCCAGCATGGCCACTGCTCCCGGTTTATGGCACTGCTGGGGGGAGCAGTGGGAGGGCCAGGAGTGCTGCTGAGGCTGAGCAAAACCTTGGAGATAGAGGACTCCTGTTCCCAGCTAATCCCCAGCCCCCTCCTTGTGCTTATCAGATCGCTCAAGGTGGAGATTATGCAATTGGGGCTACAAAGTCATGTTTAGCTGCTGCCCCTGTGAGATGCTCTGATAGCCCCTGCCTGATCCCTGCCAGCATTCCTCGGCAGCACATACCTGAGGTTGTCTGTCCTGTAAAACTGGGAACATTTCAGGCTGGTGATGATACCACAAATGCTTCTTTAATGTTTGTGCTTCCTTCGTTCATCTCATTATTTTAAGGTTTTATAACAGTTGTGGTGAAATTTGCAGAATAGTGCAAATGGGCATGCTGTGCTGCTGCAAGCCTTGTGAAGTTTAATACAGAAAGGTTATGGTTTCTACTGGGTTGAAACTGTGGAGAAAGCTTCTCGTGAATAAGAGCATCTCGTTTGGATTTTTGCCTGGCTCATGTAACTGAAAACTGGTTTAATTTCTGATCCTAATCCGTTTGGCTCATTTATTTCTATTGCATTCACATGTTCCCCGGTAGTAAGAAGCTACATCCTGGTTTGTTGGGTTGCTTAGGCTTGCACTGAAGTTGGAGGGAGCTGCACTGTGACTGATACTTCCTGCTGCTCCCAAAATCCTCCAGATAAGAACAACTTTATCTGGGAAAGCTGCCTGCTCAAACCTGAGTGAGGAAAGCCAGATTGGGTGTTGTGGTGCTGGAGTGGGTTTGAACCAGCTCATCTTCACAAGGCAGTGCTGTCTTCAGGTTGGGGTTTCCAAGGTCTCTGTCATTTTGCTGAAACAAACCAGGCTGTCCCAGGGGCTGGGGAATGTGTGACAGTAAAAGACAGAAATGTGGTTCCTCCAGTCCCGTGCACCTGGCTGGTGTTACTGCAGGGTAAGCTGCCTGGTGGTGTGGAGCAAGGCTTGGGCATCCCTGTGCAGATGCAAGGCATGAGGGTTACTACCAAATGGGGTTACTACCTGGGTCTCTTCAGCTATCATTTATTTTCTCCTTTCCATCTGACATTGTTGGTGCCTCTATGGAGATCACCCCCAGCTCACTGAGCTGAGCATTGTCCCTGCTCTGTCTCAGGGCAATGCTGGAGTCTGAAGATCCTGAATTGAATGTGACAGCCCCTCTTGCTGGGAGTCCTGCAATTTGCATTTTCAGCCATCCCAAAGCCTTCCAAAGGTTTGGAAAAGGAACAGTAAAATCCCGTTGTCGTGGCTTAACCATGCCATTGTTTCTGTAATAGTCAATAACACAATTCACGTGGGTTCTGGGTGGTGACTTGTGCTGTGAGGCTTTGCTGGAGCCGCTGGAGGAAATGAGAAGGTGGCAGGTCCCTCTTCCTGCCTCTGGGAATACACGAGGAGTGACTGTTTTGTGTTCTTTGCTGTCCACCCAGCACGGTTTGTGTTTGCACACCCAGCTGTGGGGCTGAGGTAGGGCACCTCAGGCCCTTTTTCCCCTCAAGGTCCCTGTTCCTCTCTGCTAACAGCAGCACCAAGTCTGATGGAGGCTGCTGAGGGGAGCCACCTTCTCACCCCTGCCAAAACCAGTGCTGTCCAGGCAGGTCACGGGGGGCCAAAACTTTCCCAATCCCTTTGGGAGAGCTCCTGGTGTTTCCCACAAAGCTTTTCCTCTTCTCTTGCAGATGAGCGGGTGGATCAGCGAACCTGCCTGATCTGTGGGGACAGAGCCACGGGGCTGCACTATGGGATCATCTCCTGCGAGGGCTGCAAGGGCTTCTTCAAACGGAGCATCTGCAACAAGCGGGTGTACAGATGCAGTCGGGACAAGAACTGCGTCATGTCGCGCAAGCAGCGCAACAGGTGCCAGTACTGCCGGCTGCTGAAATGCCTCCAGATGGGGATGAACAGAAAAGGTAAAGGCAACGGGGCTCTGGCAGAGGGGGGGTTCATTTCAGTGTCGTGTCTCTAGTCTTCAGACCGTTCTTTGAGGTTTTTCATCTCTGGAAGGGGAAGTATTGCTACCCATTTCGAGCAGAGATGTCTCTGTTCAGTGGCAGCAGACGGGAGTCTGAGCAGGAGCGGGTGCTGCTTGTGGTCCCTCCTGGACACGTGGGTGGGATGGCAGGAGGGACCCCTTGCTGGCTGCCAGGCAGGGGTGTCACTGCATGTTTTAAAAATGCAGTATTGATGCCTGTAGCATTATCATTCTTTGGAAAGCCACCTGTCAAGAGCACTAAAACTTCCATAAATTTACTGCAAATCCACCAGGATCTTCCAGAGAAAACCCATCTGAAGGCTGAGATGGAAAGCTCATCTCCCGGCTGCTTTGATTACAAATTATCTTGGGGACTTTTATTGGCCGGAGCAGAGCCCCTGGTTCCTGGTAACCACCTAACCCGGAGACTTTAGTTCTGGGTGAGCAGGACCCCAGGCAGGCTGGTTTGGGGGTGAAAGGGACCCCCATAAAGCAACTCCGCTCCCCCGGGCGGTACCGGCAGCGCCCGCGGATCAGACGCGGTGCCGGAGCGCCCCCTGCCGGACGCGTCCTGCCCAGCCCCGGGCGGGGGGGGCTCCTCCGGGCGCTGCCCCTNGGGGGGGGCTCCTCCGGGCGCTGCCCCTCTGTCCCTGCCCCTCTGTCCCTGCCCCTCTGTCCCTGCCCCGGCAGGTCCCCGGCAGTATCTTGGAAAACTAGAAAAATTCCCCGAAAACCTGCTGCTGTAGTTCCAGTCAGTTACAAAACGCTGAATGCAGTGAGAGAGCTAAGCACGACAGCTTAGCTTTATGTCAGTCACAGCTTTTTAATGAGAAACCAATGATTTTTAAATGCTCATAGAAAATGAACAGCCTTGTCTGTTAAAAATGAATTTGTTGCTTTGCTATACCTTAAAAGACTTACATGATGTTAAAGATGCCCGTAATGGGTTTATGTGCTGTGTTTGTGGCTTGTTCAGCATGCTGCAATGAACACTGTCTGGCCTCTCCAGTAAAAATCCTGGCTGTTCCGTGGAGGTGATGGAGTTTGGGTTAGAAGGGTTAAAGCTACTGCAGCCCTGGTAAGGTGCTTGAAGTGCCACAGGGCTCTCTGGGCTGCTGGCCAGGGCTGGCAGAGCTGCAGACCACCAGGGCAGGTTTCTGTGGTCTTTGTATTGCCAGGCCCAGTGGTTGTGATTCAGGGAAATGTGGTTTGTGTCCAAGGACTGCACAGCTCTGCCCAATGCCTTGGGTCAGCCATGGGTATAACTCAAGCATCAAGGCAGACTGGTGATTTGAGCTGAGGAGATCTAAAATCAAGCAGTGGCTTTCTGCTACAAAATTCCTTAAATTTTGTGCCATTTTCTGCTTCAGGAGGGCCTCTTGCGGCCCTGTGTGCCAAGTAGGGCCAGCAGCAGCAAGGTCACTGTGCAGCTGGAGAGAGCCTCCTGCCAAGTCTGGACAGGTCGTGGTGGGAAAGAGATTGGGACCTGATAAACGAGGGGACCCAGCCCAGGAGAGGAGGCAGAAGGAGCTGTGGAGGTCCTGGAGTGCTGTCATCTTCTGCTGAGCTGTTCTGACAGTAAAGGGAAAAGCATGACAAAGAGGAAGGCAGAGAAACAGCTTCAGGATAATCTTAATTGCACTTCACTGGAGGTCCCTGGAAGTTGATTAAAGAGCCTTGAAAGTGTAGCTCTGTACTGCTGAGCTAGGCTGCCCTTCTGGGGTGAAGCTGCACAGCTCAGTCTGGTAACTTGGATTTTAAACTACAGCTTCACATGCAGCTGCCTGGCTTCCATTTTCCATGACAGCAGTAGGAGATCTGACCCTCCAAGCTGTGATGGGGTTGTTAGTGGTTCCTGGTGAAGGGCTGTCTCTTAGAGCACCAGGTGGGGACTGTCCAGGAGGAACTGGGCTGCAGGTGACTGAGGTGGAAGTGCTGGCATTCACATTTCTGTTTCCAGCAGTCATGGGCATTTGCTGGGTTATTTCCAAAGGTTGCTTTCCATGTGCTACTTCTCAAATTATTCTGAAATTGTGATAAATGACTTGCTATTCCTTCGTTACCTGATCACATGAAGAAGTACTAAACTCCACATGTGACCCCAGCGATGCCCTTTGGGGTGAGTGTCGTGGTGTGCATGAGCTCTCCAGTACCCTGGAGGTTTCTGTGTAACCTGCTTTGAGGAGCAAAGTGAATCTTTTAAGTTGTAAAGATTTATTTAAAAAAAAATAAAAAATAGAAGATATCTTCCTATGTATTTCTGGAATACCAACCATTAGTGTTCCTCACCAAGGGCTGGTTGTTTTCTTTCAGCAATCAGAGAGGATGGCATGCCAGGAGGCAGAAACAAAAGCATTGGGCCTGTCCAGGTGAGCATGTCCAGCTGTTTCTCCATGGGTTACTCCAGGTTTTGCTCCTTTGGCCTTTGCACCTCCCATGGTGCTGGGCTCCAGCAGGCTGATAAAGCTTGGTGCTTGCCTGACCCCAGAGTGTGGTCGCAGCATGTCCACATGAACATGCAGGCAGTCTGCAGCCACTGTGGCACTCTGTCCTTCCTGAGCCACACAAGGGCATCCATCCCTTGCAGCTCCCAGTAAATCTCCTGGACTGCAATTCCTGTGGTTGTTGCAGGCGGGGCACCCAGTAAATGTCTGTCTGATGGATGGCACAGCCTGTCTGGAGATGTCTTGTAAAGCACGAGGTAATTCAGCACAACAGCTTGTGCTGCATGCCTGAGAAATGATGGCTGTTGCCAGCTCACATCTAGAAAAGTAGTCTTTTAAAAATTTACTGTTTATTTTAATAAAATAGAATTAACACTGCGAGCATTTTCTGTGACTCTGTGTGCCCGTGGAAAGATTACTCGTTCCAGTCCAAACCCAAACCTTGAAAAGCCAAGCAACAGGACCAGAATAGTTTGACTAAGCAATGTTTTGTTCTTGAAAGTGATGTTTAGAGTTCACTGCTCTTGCAGCATGTTAACTTGAAGTCTTTCCGTATTTTGTGGCAGTCTCTCTAAGGAGCATGCACAGAACTTACAAAAAAATTATTTTTTCTTGCTCTCTAAAACTTGTGGGGAACATGCACAGAACTTACAAAAAAAATTATTTTTTCTTACTCTCTCAAACTTGTGGGAAGCATTTGATACTTGGTTACTTCTTTAGGTGCCTCCTGGTTCTTACCTGTGGAAAACCAGTTAAGGAGGGTTCCCTGTAAATTTTTATATGTCACCTTGCCTCTATCAATTACTTTATCCAACTGGAGCCTACCCCACCTCCTGTTGGCCTTTACCTCTGATGAGCACTGAGTGATGTTCCCTATGAGCTGGCCTCAGTTACTCCCAGGTTTTTCTCTGTGTGACAGCGGCTGATTTGTGGCTCATTGCTGTCTGTATTTGACATCATCTTTTCCTGTGTCTGTAACTGTCTGCTGTGTTATCATCACCACTAGAATTGCACTGCAGGCACTGGAGGTCACTGATTAGCTGTCAATAGTGTTTTTCCTGTTTGTTGTTAAACATGAAGGAGAGCTGCAATACCTGCAGGAACAACGAAGCATTTCCCTGCACACAGGGTGGTTTGTGGCAGTCAAGGTGTTCCTGTACAGAGTCTGCCTTGTTTCTCTTCTCAGCTGAGGTAACCATAATGACCCTGTGTTTGACAGATATCAGAGGAAGAGATTGAGAGAATTATGTCTGGGCAAGAATTTGAGGGAGAGGCAAACATGTCATGGAGCAACAATGGCGACAGTGACCATAGTTCCCCTGGAAATGGAGTTTCTGAGAGCAACCAGCCTTCGCCTGTTTCTACTCCATCTTCAAGGTGGGAATGATCCGTGGCAGAATTTTGTGTTACCATAATCTTGACTGTCTTTCTGTGAACGATGCTTTGGAAAAACACAAAGTGTGTCTTTGTGTAAGGTGAGAATGCTGCAGATTCCAGCATCTTTAGTGGTGTTCCAAGAAAGGCAGCCCTGGACTGAAAAAACAATTGAGCTGGGAAGTGAAGTGCTCGTGAGCAAATGAAAAAGAAGGCAATGATAATTTAAAATCCTATTTAAAATACAGCTCTTGATTTGTATTGATGGGGGTTTTTTCTGCAGGTCATGGGAGCTTGATTACTTCTTGCTGTTCTGCATAATCTCTTTTTTCTGCACTCTGCTCAGATTTTGAAATGAAATTACTCAATTTAGGTTACTAATTGATGGTGTTATATTAATGTCAGTTACTGTTCAGTTAGCCTCCTGATGCAGCCTTTGAGTGCACACGTGATGAGAACCTCAGATTTGTGTTCCATCTGCTTTCAGTTGCATCTTAAGCTGGGAGATATTTGTGTTCACTGGCTGTGTAAATTCTCAATTTACAATCCTAAATGCTGGCTCTGTGAGGGAGCTGGGATGGGAATGCTCAGTGCAGTTGTGTTTCTGGTCTGCTCTCCAAATGGCTGCTCAGCAGCAGTTCCCAGATCTCCATTAAGTGGAACTCGTGCCGAGCCAGGCTCAGGGCAAGTGTAAGTATTTCCCATGTAGGTTTTAAATACAAAGGTGTTTTCCATTCTGGTTTCTTTCCCTATTTTAATTAACATTTCTGATGGAGCTGGATGCTATGTTTTTATGAGTCAGGTGGAATTTTGAGAGTATATTAAAAAACTTTTCCTCTTCCAGTAGGTCTGTGGAGCTGAATGGATTCGCTGCACTCAGGGATCAGTATATCGGGACACCGGTGTCCACGCACTATCAGTACCTCCCGCACCTTTTTAGCTATTCTGCTCACTCAGCTCTGATGCCCCCCCAGACACGCAGCCTGGACCCCCAGTCTCACAGCCTCATCAATCAGTTGGTGTCAGCAGAGGACCTGGAGCCGCTCGGAACACCGATGCTCATCGAGGACGGGTGAGCGTGCGCGGCACAACGTGAGAGGCTGCCCAGAGCTGCCTGTTCCTGCCTCTTGTTGAGGTTCTGCTGTCCCTGCCAGCATGAGTGGCTCCAGTGTCTGCTGCAGGGGCTGCTAGGGGCTGCTGGGGGGCATCAGAGCTGAGTGAGCAGAATAGCTAAAAAGGTGCGGGAGGTACTGATAGTGCGTGGACACCGGTGTCCCGANTTAAATAGTAAGAGATTCTGATGCCAACACAGCTGTCTGGACCAAGTCTGGGCTCCTTCCATTTGAGTCCCTTTCCTTCCTTTGCTTCCAAAAAACCACTTCTGGGAACACATCCCTGGTGTCAGTGCTTTGCTCTCAGTGTCAGCAGAGAAGTCTGGAAAAACAGTCATTGGTCTGGGACAGCCCCAGCTATAAAACACATGCAGAAGGAGAGGGAATAAATCAGTGGCCAGGGAGGGTAGACATGCTGTCTCCTGGTGTGGATTAGTGCAAGGGAACCATCTCCTTAGTTACTTGTCTTAGGGGCAGAAATACAGGGCGGAGCTGTAAACCAGCTGGGAATTGGCTTCAGTCTCTCCCCCTGCTCCAGAAAGTGCTGGAG
>JAAWXA010000033.1:6771082-6916524 GCA_038090715.1 Florisuga fusca
ACAGGACACAACAGGGACTTGGTGGAGCAATTTGGGACCTTGTCCTCCTGCCCTCATCCTCACATCAATCAAAGTAGCCCAAGTGCCACCAAAGCAGCATCAGCTGCNTGATACTTGGTTACTTCTTTAGGTGCCTCCTGGTTCTTACCTGTGGAAAACCAGTTAAGGAGGGTTCCCTGTAAATTTTTATATGTCACCTTGCCTCTATCAATTACTTTATCCAACTGGAGCCTACCCCACCTCCTGTTGGCCTTTACCTCTGATGAGCACTGAGTGATGTTCCCTATGAGCTGGCCTCAGTTACTCCCAGGTTTTTCTCTGTGTGACAGCGGCTGATTTGTGGCTCATTGCTGTCTGTATTTGACATCATCTTTTCCTGTGTCTGTAACTGTCTGCTGTGTTATCATCACCACTAGAATTGCACTGCAGGCACTGGAGGTCACTGATTAGCTGTCAATAGTGTTTTTCCTGTTTGTTGTTAAACATGAAGGAGAGCTGCAATACCTGCAGGAACAACGAAGCATTTCCCTGCACACAGGGTGGTTTGTGGCAGTCAAGGTGTTCCTGTACAGAGTCTGCCTTGTTTCTCTTCTCAGCTGAGGTAACCATAATGACCCTGTGTTTGACAGATATCAGAGGAAGAGATTGAGAGAATTATGTCTGGGCAAGAATTTGAGGGAGAGGCAAACATGTCATGGAGCAACAATGGCGACAGTGACCATAGTTCCCCTGGAAATGGAGTTTCTGAGAGCAACCAGCCTTCGCCTGTTTCTACTCCATCTTCAAGGTGGGAATGATCCGTGGCAGAATTTTGTGTTACCATAATCTTGACTGTCTTTCTGTGAACGATGCTTTGGAAAAACACAAAGTGTGTCTTTGTGTAAGGTGAGAATGCTGCAGATTCCAGCATCTTTAGTGGTGTTCCAAGAAAGGCAGCCCTGGACTGAAAAAACAATTGAGCTGGGAAGTGAAGTGCTCGTGAGCAAATGAAAAAGAAGGCAATGATAATTTAAAATCCTATTTAAAATACAGCTCTTGATTTGTATTGATGGGGTTTTTTTCTGCAGGTCATGGGAGCTTGATTACTTCTTGCTGTTCTGCATAATCTCTTTTTTCTGCACTCTGCTCAGATTTTGAAATGAAATTACTCAATTTAGGTTACTAATTGATGGTGTTATATTAATGTCAGTTACTGTTCAGTTAGCCTCCTGATGCAGCCTTTGAGTGCACACGTGATGAGAACCTCAGATTTGTGTTCCATCTGCTTTCAGTTGCATCTTAAGCTGGGAGATATTTGTGTTCACTGGCTGTGTAAATTCTCAATTTACAATCCTAAATGCTGGCTCTGTGAGGGAGCTGGGATGGGAATGCTCAGTGCAGTTGTGTTTCTGCTCTGCTCTCCAAATGGCTGCTCAGCAGCAGTTCCCAGATCTCCATTAAGTGGAACTCGTGCCGAGCCAGGCTCAGGGCAAGTGTAAGTATTTCCCATGTAGGTTTTAAATACAAAGGTGTTTTCCATTCTGGTTTCTTTCCCTATTTTAATTAACATTTCTGATGGAGCTGGATGCTATGTTTTTATGAGTCAGGTGGAATTTTGAGAGTATATTAAAAAACTTTTCCTCTTCCAGTAGGTCTGTGGAGCTGAATGGATTCGCTGCACTCAGGGATCAGTATATCGGGACACCGGTGTCCACGCACTATCAGTACCTCCCGCACCTTTTTAGCTATTCTGCTCACTCAGCTCTGATGCCCCCCCAGACACGCAGCCTGGACCCCCAGTCTCACAGCCTCATCAATCAGTTGGTGTCAGCAGAGGACCTGGAGCCGCTCGGAACACCGATGCTCATCGAGGACGGGTGAGCGTGCGCGGCACAACGTGAGAGGCTGCCCAGAGCTGCCTGTTCCTGCCTCTTGTTGAGGTTCTGCTGTCCCTGCCAGCATGAGTGGCTCCAGTGTCTGCTGCAGGGGCTGCTAGGGGCTGCTGGGGGGCGACAGGGGGATGGGGGTGTGTCCCCAGGGAGAAGATGCTGTTGTAGAGCAGGCAGCAAACCTGACCACATCCACAGGTGGCTGGTGTCCTTGCCTTGAGCTGGAGGTGGAGCAGGCGTGTACAGACCTTGTGTGGGGGTTTCTAGCTTGGGGAATGACCCCAAGGGTTGGGGGTCTTCCCTTGCAGCTCCTGGCTGGGTGCTGGCTGTTGTAGCTCTGTTGCCAAATGACACTCTGTCCACCAGCATCTTGGACACTTGAACATAAATTCCCGTGGCGTTTGCTTTGCTTTTCAAGTGCCTTGTCAGATGATGTCATGTGATGTTGTTAATGGTTTTTATGCCTTCATATTGACTGTGCCTGCAGGTACAAGGTGACGCAGGCAGAGCTGTTTGCGTTGTTGTGTCGTCTGGCGGATGAATTGCTTTTCAGGCAGATTGCTTGGATCAAGAAGCTACCATTCTTCTGTGAGCTCTCCATCAAGGACTATACCTGCCTGCTCAGCTCCACATGGCAGGAGCTGATCCTGCTCTCCTCACTGACTGTTTACAGCAAGCAGATCTTTGGTGACCTTGCAGATGTCACCTCCAAGTACTCCCCCTCTGATGACGAGCTGCACAGGTGAGACATTGGGCTGAGCTCGTGGGCATAGGGATGAGTGAGGTCTAAGGATGGAGGACCATGGTCAGGCTTGTGTTTCTGGCCCTGTGACCAAACACCTCTCCTGGGACAGGTTACTTCACCTGCTGCTGTTTTCTGTATTTTTTTGTTCCAGGCTTAGAAAGTACATCAGTGCTAGTCAGTGTTGAATCAAAACAATTGCTTCCTTCTGCAGGGGAAGGTACGTGGGGCTGTTTGAAGTTCCCACAGCAACACTGTCCTCCTCTAGCACAGCCCCACAACCCATCTTTTTTATGGGTAGAGTAAAACGAACCAACTCTTTGGGTAACCCTGAGATACAGAACAGAAGGTCTTTTTAAAAACCCTTTGGGCCAGTGGAAGGGATGTTCACAAAACTGATTGTCTGTATTATCAAAGTGGTCATTATTAATTGCTATTTCATTGTTTTGATTACATAAATAAAGATGTTGCAATTTAGCTCTTTTTTTCTGTAGTATGTGCTATCTGATGCTCTGGGAACCTGCCTTTCATTTATCATTTTGGTCAGGGTGTTGTTTTTTGCTTTGAGTGTTTTGTTTTGTAGTCTTAGTGCCAGACAGATCCTCCTTTTGGTAGCAGACTCACAATCTCACAGATTGTGGCATTACATGTAGGATTTACAGAAACTGTTGCCCACCTTCCATTTTAGCATTTGCCCCATTTGTGCTCTGTCCTTGCTGGGCCTGGTAATTTTGCAAGAATCACCAGGGGATCTACGTGTCTGAGGAGCAGAGATTTAACGTCCTACTGTAGCCCTCAGCCACTGCAGTATTCCTTGAGGTTGCTTCGTGTGTCTGTTTTGAGGACTGGAGGGGATGGCTGAGACCATGGCAGAGGTGAGTGGAGGAACTGAGCACTGGGCCCAGGTGTCTCATTTCCTGGGGCAGGTTCCTCCACAGGATGGTACTGCCTGGCCATTCATGGTGCATCTGGTGCTGCTCCTGCAAGGAGCTGCAAGAGTCATAGAAAACCACAAGAATGCTGCTCCCATGTTCAGCCATCCTTTTGTTCCTACTGTCCTGATCAGAGCCTCAAAAGAGAAGGGTTTTTTTTTCACTTTGTGTTTGTGATAAATACAAGCAAGAAGTAAGAGAAGAAGGCAAAGGAGGAACCCTCACTCTTCAGAAACCAGAACTTCAGAGCTGGTCTCCTCAAAAGTCTTTCAGAGATCTTTGCACATGGATGAAAACAGGTGTTCTTGAGAGTGCAGTGTTTCTGCAGTCTCTGCTTCTGATTTAGCCCTCCAAGAATCATTAATTGCCATTAGTAACATGGGAAAATGCACACCATAAAAAAAAAGCCATTCAGTGGGAAGCTGGACAGATGAGGCATCCCAAGCTGCATGGCTCACTCCCAGTTGTCTTTGTAGTAGTTCAGGCAGAGCCTGGCTGTCCATAGGCACTCGTGGAAAAGCTGGTGCCTTCAGATTTGAGAGGGACTCTTTGGAAAGGTGTCTGAATTGTGTGTTCCTTGAAGAGCCCCTGTTCGAAGAGCTCGTCAGTAATGATTGCAAACCAAAGTTCATTAGATCTCACAGCCAGCTGAAGAAATCTGGCTGAGCTGTGCCAGTCTGGCACTCTGGGGTTCATTTCTGGTTTTATTTTGCAAAATGGGAGCAATGGTAATGCTTAGGTGATGAATGAAGGCACAGGATGAACTTCCCCAGCCTTTATGTTTTAGTCCTTTCTAACAACTGGATAAATATTCTGTTTGCCTGCTAGATCAAATGTTTTCTTTTTATTGTGTTGTTTTTCTGGAGATGAATATGAAATGAATAGATTCCTGACCTCCCCCAGCACTCCTGATAGTGCTTCCCTTCCCCCTCCTCCCTAGCTGATCCAGGTAACTCCCAACCAGAAACTTGACTGGTGTAAACTGTGAGGAAAAGTGTGTGGAGGAGTCAGTCCTCGAGAAGAAATCGGGCTGTGAAAAACAGAACAGCTTTGTTTGAAAAGGGGAGGAAAGTATGTGCAGAAAAGTAAGACAGTTCAACTGCAGGAATGAGAGAAGAGCTCTCCTGGATTTATGAAGTGATGAGTGGCTGGTAAAAATGTACATGCTCTAAAAACAATTAAACCCAACAGACAACTGAGTGGTCTTTGTGCTCATTAACTTCTTCAGCTTTGCAATCTTGCACCTGCAAGATTTTTAATGTCAACTTGAGAGCAAGAAAACTTGTACAACTTTAGATTAGCCGACAAGGCTTTCATCACTTACAATATTACTTTCCTGAAGAAGTGACCTGCAGTTCAGATAGCTTGTTTTCACTTCTCTGAAGTCAAACTCCACCATGCATTTTACAAATAACTTTGAAGTAAACAAACACACATGCCAAAATAAGGTATTATTCAGTGAAAAAGGTTCTATTTTTGTTCTATTCAAAGATGGCTTTCTGGCTGTGCTCTTATTCTTGTGTTGTACAATGCCAGAGCACAGCTGAAGCTTCCCTAAACACTTCTGTCCCACTTCTGAGCATTTTTGCTATGTGTTTCTTTGAAACATTGCTGTGAGATGTGTTCCTGAGAGGTCCTTCTGGCCCTGGACACAGATGGCACTGTCTCTAGAGTGTACCTGTGAGCACCAGCAGCCCTCCACACCCTCCAGCTCAGCTTCTGACTACTGCTTACCCTCTGGCTTTTCCTTCTACATTAATTTAATAGCACCAGTACACTTGAAGCTGTTTTGATGATTTTAAAAATTCTATGGCAAGATGTTAAAATTTCTGAACTGATTTTAATAAGCTTCTTAATTTTATGGCATGGGCTGTGTCCTGTATACATTGATGTGTGATCTCTCTTCTTCAGATTCAGTGAAGAGGGGATGGAGGTGATGGAGCGGTTGATCTACCTCTTTCGCAAATTTAACCAGTTGAAGGTCAGCAATGAGGAATACGCCTGTATGAAAGCCATTAACTTCCTAAACCAAGGTGAGTCAGTGGAGAGAAGGTATCAGTCCCCCTGGAGAAATTGTCTGAAACAGTCTGAGCAGTTTTTGCTTCCCTGATGAGAAATGGGAGAAAGGGCTCAGAGACCCAGAAGGAAGCTGAGCTCAGAGCCCTCTCTGGGCCTCCAGAGCTTGGGTACCCATGTAAAGACATTGTGGAAATATTTACCTTCAGGATATGTACTTAGGTCACCTAGTTGGCTTCCTTGTATTTAGATCCTATACCTAATGCTAAGTATTTAAAAGGAAGAGTAATCCCAAATGTGTGTCAATGTGCAGGCCATGAATTCTGCCTGAGAAGGGGCTGAGCCCCAAGTTGAGTGCCCAGCTCATTAAAGCCCAGTCTGCTTCAAGCCCCAGACATTTTGAAATCCATGCAGAGTAATTGCTCAACATGTGAGAAGCTCCTGATATTCTAACAACTGTCGTGGGCTGAAATAATTTGGAATAGATCTATTTTCTTCATCGTTGTGCTTGTCCCTGTCTTACTCATGCCTGTTGTCTCCTGCTGCTTGTGGATCCCTTACCTGGTCATTTCTCATGACACCACATCTGTGGGGCCTCACAGGACAGTTATTCATGTTGTAAGTGAAGACAACTGCTGAGAGGCAAATGCCCAAAGGATGGTGTTCAGCTGTAATTTTGGAAATAAATGTCCCCAGAGTCTCCTGTATGGTGAAAGATAGTTGCAGTCTGTAAAAATATGCTGCAGGCTCTCTCCTCCCCCACTCATTTCCAGCAGGAGATAGTGCTGACACGTCAGTCTCTGCCGGGCTGAGGTTCCGGTTTGCTTCCCTGGGCAGTTTCCTGACACTGGATAATGCACTTCTCGAGCTGTCTCCATTGTTTTGCAAAATGTATTTTCATTAACTTCCTGTCTTCTTTTATTTTTAGTTGAAGTTTGCAATTTTTTATGTGAAATACCTGAGAATTATTTTTAAAAGTCAGCTTTTGGGCAGTGGATGAGTGCCTCTTCCGTCAGGTGTCTCACAGTACTGAGCCTGCACTGTGGGGCTGCAGCTTCCTTGCTCCAGGGCAAGAGATCTTCCCAGGAGCCAGCAGCATCACGCTGAGTGAGAGGTGGCAGAGTGCCTTCCTACCAGTTTGATAAAAGTTCACTCTTTCTTTGTGTGCGTTGCCTGACATTGGCAAAGCTAAATCTAAAAATAAGAAGTTGACAAGTTGATATGACATAATTCATAAGCAGATGGGGAGAAATATGGTGATACCTTGAATCATAGAGATAAACGCCTTGCTCAGCCAAGGTGATACAGCTGAAATCAACAATGTTTCTGCCTGGGGAAGGGTTCTGCTGAATCCACAGTGAGGACTAAACCTTGACACTCAGCTGCTTTCCACCAGGCAGGAAGGGTTTAAGGTTGCCAGAGTCATTTCCTTCAGGAGCATCCTCAGAGCTCCTCAGATGAGTACCTTGGGACACTGGCTGTTCTCATCCTGGTGTTTGTGGGAGGGAATCCTGTACTCAGATGTGTGTAAATCCTGTGCCTGTACCCATGGCATGCAAAGGCACTTCCCAAGGCAGGCACACCAGGAGAGGGAACAGTTTTAGTATTTTCCAGCTGGGCACTCAGAGACAGTCCTTGAAGCAGGGACTCGAGTTAGATTTTTAGCAACCAGTCTGTCTTCCTGAAGAAATGTCAGTGAGTAAGTGCTGCTCTTCTAGTATGTTTTTTGTCATGTTTTTATCAGTCTAATGGTATTCCTTTTCAGACATCAGGGGTCTGACCAATGCGTCGCAGCTGGAGCAGCTGAATAAGCGGTACTGGTACGTCTGCCAGGACTTCACTGAGTACAAATATCCACACCAGCCAAACCGCTTCCCGGATTTAATGATGTGTTTGCCGGAGATACGGTATATTGCAGGTAACTCTTTGAGCTCTGCTCCCACTGGGGTCATGTGCAACTTACGAAAATCTGCTTTTAAAAGGAAATTAATTTAAAACAGTGAAATGATTATCGCCTTTGGTGGAGGATGTTTGTGAGGGACCTTTTTGTATCCAAGCTTGTAGCCCATTCTTTAAGCCAGCCTCCTGTCACCCCAGCTCACCAGCCAGGCTGGCTTGTTGCAAGCTGTCCCTGTGATGCTGGTAGATGCAGTGTTATGTCCCACTCCACGAAGACCTCCCTGGCTCTGATCTGCTGCTCTTTAAGTACTTTGGTCAGGTTTTCCTTTTATTTTCTTCCTTTCAATCCCCACTCTGAGGCATTTTGTCTCAAAAGGGTGTTATTTGGTTTGAGTGGTTATCTCACAAGAAATAGAGATCCTTGAAATGCTGCTTAATTAAAGAGCAGATGCTGAGCAGAGCTAGGGGCAAACCAAGTCTCAGCCCGCCTGGACCTGTGAAACCTGCAGGTGAATTTTCAGATGCGGTTGTGTCAGTGATGAGACCTACAAGGTCTGGTGTTACCAAAGCATTGTCTGCTCCTGAATGTTATGGCAAAGGGAGACACTTGCCTCCCTGTGTCAAGGCTCCGTATGCTTCATGCTACTCCGTTGTAATGAATCAGATAATAATCACAGAGGAGCTCTTGTAATTTACTCATGGAGATCAACAAGGGAGTTTGAGGAGAGTCTGGATTTAGTCTTTCCCAGTTTCTATAAATACTATGCCATTGTGGAGCAATCATTTTGATCTGACTTTGCCCATTTATTTTGCTTTCAGTTCAGTAAATAATAAATCCTGTTGTGTCCAAATGAATATCAAATGTCTAATGTAGCAGTAGGATGATTAACTGTTTCTCTGAGAGGTTCAAGGTAAAACCGTTGCCAGCGTTGCTGGCTTAGGTGTCTCTGAAATCTGATTCAGGAATGGCTGCTAATTCTGTTTTATTTTCTTACCAGGAAAAATGGTGAATGTCCCTCTGGAGCAGCTGCCTCTCCTTTTTAAGGCTGTTCTACATTCCTGCAAGACGAGTGTGAGCAAAGAGTGAGCCCAGCTCGCCCCGGCCGGTGCCTTTTGCTGTGCCTCCAGCAGGGAGCCGGCTCACCCGGGAGAGGGGCAAACGCCACCCAGGCAGGGAAGGGGTGGTGGCTGTCCCTGCCAGTGTAGCAAGAATCTTTTTTGTTTGTTTTTGTTTTTTTACTCTTTTTCCTATATATTTATTTCACGACAGAGTTGAATGTATGATCTTCAACACGATGCACATGGTTCTGTATGAATGCAGCAGATGCATTCTCCAGCAGTTTACAGAATGTGAAGATGTTTAATGTTACAGTGTTTGTTAGGGTTAGTTCTTTTGTATTTTGGGGGCTGGGGACTGAGATGACTAAGACTACCTCAAGGAGAAAATGCTGTTCACGCACTGCTCTTTCCATGATTTGTATCCAAAAGTGTTTGTTGTAGAGAGCAAATGGCCCCACTGCATTGCCAGAGCTCTTAGCGTCCCAAACGGACCAGTTTGGAGAAGCGGGTGTTCGAGAAGTGCCAAGCTTTTTTTTTTTTTTTCTTTCAATTTAAAAATAATTTTTAAAAGGCCAGGGAGTGGAGGAGAAAGAAGAGTTTGTCTAGCCAGTTGGTTTCTTTTTTTCTGGGAGTCTTTGGGTGCAGGGGGTAGTTTCCTGTGGTTCCCCTGAACCCTGTCCCAGTGGGATTGTAGCTCTCTGAAGTGTGAGGGGAGCTGCAGGAGTGGGTGCTGCCCCTGCCCCCCCCCAGCTGGC
Source organism: Florisuga fusca (assembly GCA_038090715.1). Lineage (NCBI taxonomy): Eukaryota > Metazoa > Chordata > Aves > Apodiformes > Trochilidae > Florisuga > Florisuga fusca. The sequence goes on from JAAWXA010000033.1 coordinate 6,780,354, forward strand.
CTCTCTCTTTTGCCACACACTTTTCCATGTGACTGAAATGGGGTTGCTGCAGTTCATAGCAGACTGCTGGCGTTACACAAAGGTACTCTTGTTGCTAGAGAACTGCAAGTAATTTCTCATCGCTCCCTTAACATCCATTTTAGGTTCACAAAAGCAGGAAAAACCTACTTAGGGAAGAGGTGGGGTTGTCCTTTTTAGTACATTCCTCCAAGGTGGTATTTGACTGCTGCAGAGCTTCTGTTTTGCAACAATTCCAAGCAGCCCGTTTTTCGGATGAATTAATGTACCCTGTGGTTAAATGTGACCTGTGAAGTGGGGACAGGAGACTCCTGTGTCCTCTGGCATGGCTTTCTCTGCTGGACTCAGGGAATGCATGACCCACAGTCTTGCCCTGCCTGGACTGATTTACTGCTTGTGGGATCTTTTCTTACCAGGAAAAAATGGTGTTAGTGCAGTACTTGGTGAACTGTTCTGTCCTAAGTGTTGCAGGGCTTGGATTTTCCATCTTGCAGCCTTCACACCACTGCAGAGAGAATTGGTTTCATGACAACTGGTTAGCTGTTTGAGGAATTGGTAGGTGCTGGTGTTAATCTGAACTTGAGTATTCTCTTAAGAAACCTCATGGCTTCCTGCTGCTGGTAGTGGGAAGGTTGTTTGAGATGCTCATTCTAGTTTCATTCATTAAGAAATATGTTGAAAGACTTGATCACTCTTCTAGGCAACCATGTCACCCTGGCTGGATTTCCTTCCCTGTGCCCTTAGATACAAATCTGATCTTTATGCAGCAGGAAGGTTCATCAACGAATGTTTGAATACAGTTTTAAAAATATTTTTTGAAACAATTTCTGTTCCTTCAGGGTAGGAGGGATCAGTTGGTACCTTTTTGTCTTGTCCTGGTGACAGGCATGGCACAAAGTGAGTCCTGCTTGGAGGTGCTGAACCTGCTGCAAGGTGAATGTAACGGTGAACAGGAGAAAAATCTCATTCACCAAAGCTGGTTTTTTTTCCCCTTTTCCCAGCGGTGCTCCCTCACTCACAGCCTGAGGGGTGCAGTGACCCTCTGGCTTGGCACGCTCTGGGTCCATCCATGGTGGTGCCGTGTCCCAGTCCCAGCTCTCCTGGGAGACCCGCTGCGGGCTGGCCGGGGGCAGCATTGCTGTGCAGTCCTGCTTGGCTGTCTCCCAGCAGGATGGTTTCTCTTTTCCAAAAGCCCACTAGCTGCTTGGTGTTCATTATTTAAGTAGGATGTTACGGGTAACAGCTGCTGGGCCCAGCAGCAGTGCAGCTCGTGAGAGCTTCACGACCCAAAGGGCGTTCCGTAAATCTCATGTATTTTCTGTGTTGTCAAAGGAGACAAGCCTGTGTTTCTCAGGAAAGCCTTCTGCATACAGCCTATACCTCAAGTGTAAATGGGAAGATTTTGGTGTATCTGTTTGTAAGTTAGAAAGCATTTCTCAGCTTTTAAGTTTAATTTTTCAAATAGTTTTATATGATCTTTTCATTACGGGTTATCTCCTGGCTTGCTGTTTTATACACTCAAGGAACTTTAAAAATTGCATAGGAGTAATATTATTCTACAGTTACTTTATTATGATCTGTTGATAAATAAGAATTTGTTTTAATTAGTGTACATAAGTGGTCATCTTATTGCCAAATACTCAACAAAACTAATCTATTAGGTATTCTGTGTTTATCCAGAATTGACTCCCAAGACTAATGCTGTACCAACAGCAACCAACAACCTAAATTGATTTATGACAATGAGTGGACAGTAATGTTCTACTTTCTGTTGTGTGAAGCAAATTTTAGAGGTTGGTTGGCAGCAGTAACCATTACTGTAGAACCCATTTGTTGCAGGGAGTAGCAAAGCCTTGCTAAACTGATGAGTAAGGGAGAAGCTAACACACCAAACCTGAATTGAGCTCCCCGACAGTCATTCTTAATATCTTCTGCACCAAGTCCTCTAATGACTTGTATTTTTTAAACAGGGTAAAGTGAATGTGTTGCATTGCAAACTCAGGTATTATGAGAAGGTAGGAATGTAGAGCTAGAGATGTAGAGATGTTAGGTCAGTCACTAGATGTATTTGTGAATTTGGTTTGAAGGACACCCTGGAAAGGTGGAATTTTTGTTCCATTCTTCATGTAACATTTGGTTTACAGGGACTCATATTTTATTTGTGCTTAATGCTAGTAGGGGGAAGTTCATTATCTTTGGTATCTATCTGCTCTTGCTTATCTGACCTTCTGTCATAGAGGAATCAATCAACAATAATAGTCTTTGGTAGAATTTTCTGCCGTGACAAGTCAATTTTTATCCCCGATTTGAAAGATGAATTGGCTGACTGACCCCCTCCTCTCCTTCATAGCATTTGTGCAGATGGAAAGCTGAAGAGTTACTTTTAATCTGAACAGAGATTTGGGACATAAATTTGAAGTGCTGAGGCTCATGCCTGTGGAGGGGCTGTGCTGCAGTGTCACTGGCAGCTCATTGCCTTGTGCCAGGGCAGAGCTGCTGCTGCCATGGATGGGGTTGAGTCCCCAGTGTGTGGCTTGACCCTGGGACCTGAACAAAAGCTTTTGGAAAGCCACTGGATTTTCTTCCACTGTGGGCCTGCAGTGCTGTGCAGAAGCACTGAGTGCTTTGGGTCACCAGGGTGCAGCTCTGGGTTCTTCTGTAACTCTGAAATCCTGAGCTTTTGCTGTCCCCCATCATGCAGTGACCAAAGGGGAGGTCAGGGTGTTTGCAGGGTGCTTGGTTGGATGGCCAACCTTTGTCCCAGCAGTGCCCCAGTGGTGCTGGGGTCTTGCTTTGGGTGAGCAGAGTGAGGAGAGGGCTTCTGGGCACTCCAGCTCTGCCCGCGGGGTGGCCTGGGTGGCTGTGCCACCCCACAGTTACCCAAGCAAAGGCTGGAGCTTGTATTGAGTTGTGTCACTGCCTGTCCCTCCCTCTGACCCACACTGCAGGATCCACCTGTGCTTTGCTTTTCAGGCTCCTGCACAGAACCTCAGCCACCTCAGGTTAAAGATTTTAAGCGTTGTCCTTCAAACCAACACTTTTTAAAAAAAACCCAAAACACTTGAATTTCTTTTATCTTTACTACATTTTTAAAAACAAACAAACAAACAAAAAGATTCTCCTGTGAATGTGCTATTAACTTTCTTCTTTCTTGGTTTTGATTTGAAGCTGTGAAGCTTGGTGTCTGTGAAAATGTTATTTCTGTATTTCTCAGGATAATAAGCGGCAATCATCCCTGCCACATAAAAGGCAGGAGAAAGGGGGAAACTTGGGGAACTAGTTTAAGTATGAAGCTAATTTTTAAGTTGTAGATGATGTGTAAATCGAGGGTAATTCTTAGCATGTCAGTATCAAGCTGTGGTGTTTCTCTGGGTTCACGGTGTGTTGTTTGCAATACACAGAAGCTCAGGGATAAGTATTTAAAATGTGACCCAGAGAAACCCTAGTTTTGATGTTGCAACAGTTGCTTCTTTCATAGCTCGTTTAGAGGACCTATTGAAAGTGGAGTCAAACCCAATAGGGAGATGTTGGGGGGACAAATTTTTGGTTTGGCTCTTGGGAATTTTGCCTGCCTAAAGGATTTGAGGTCTACTGCAAAGAGCATCCCGGAGCTGTGTCCTGCCACGAGCTGGTAGCTGAGGCCCTGCTTTTCCCTGGGGGAGCCAGTCAGTTCATCCAGGTGCTTGAGAAAGGTACCCAGGTGTGGAAGTAGTTTTGTTACTTACAGCTGCTGGGGGTGTCCAAAGGCCCCATCCAGCCTGATGCTGCCATGGGCAGTGCTTGCACTGAGCAGAAGTCAGCAACAGTTTGCAGGGCTGAAGCCCACCTTCCTGCAGCCTTGCTGGCCAGGATCTGCAAGTCTGCGTTTAAACCCACCCTGTAGAGAGCTGGAGAGGTCAAGCCACGCAATATCTTCCCCTCGGAATAAAAAGTTAGAAAGAGCTACTGTGCAGCTGATCTCTAACAAGTCTATGAAAGAAGCAACATGGTTCAGTGGAAGAAATGCCCCCAAGGGCAAAAAGAAACAGAAACTGAAACCAGATGACGATCAGCGTTAACAAAGCCTTTTGTGATTCATTGTTTTCTTTCAATTTATAAAATGTCTTGTAATAGTTGATAACATTATTGACTCAATTTCCATAACAAAACTACCTCGTGTGACATCCTGTTTATCATCTCAAAGGGATTGTGTGAAAAACAAAATACTGCCCGTGTTCATGGCCAGGGAAGAACAGGGGGTGAGGTGGAGGTCTGACATGCTCTGGGGCTGAGCTCCAGCATCCCCCTGGCCGAGCACAGCCCCTGCCTGCAGCAGTGGGGCAGGACGTGGCTCTTGCCAGTTTGGTTTTTGTTGGTGCCCATAACACCATGGGCCCAGTTCCAGCTTTGGTACAGATGTGATGCAGAGGCTGTGTTTCTAGCCTGGGAGCTGGCAGAGCCCTCCTGCTTCTGCCCTAGCCATGAGCGTGCTGGGCAGCTCCAGGAGGGAGTGGGTCTGGTTTGCTGCCGTGTGCTTGTGTCAGCCCATCGCTGGTTGGCAGGATATCTCCAAGATGGACAGGTCCTGGTCTTTGGGTCCTTCCACAGCTGTTCCGGGTGATGGTTTCTCCTAGTAAAACACTTCATTTTTCTCATGATCCCTTGTGTAAATCAGGGAAGCAGGATGTTGCCTCAGCATGACACAAGGTGAACGTTGGCACGCTTGGAGATGGGGCTGGGGCAGGAGAGTGTGTCTGGTCACTGCCACCCTTGCCCTGCAGCACCCACGGAGGAGCAGGCCCTGAGCTGTGCTCTTGGGAGCTGCTGTTCTCTCACTACACGATGACCAAATGAATGTTTCTGCTGGCACGTCTTGGCGTGCCACGGCACAGCCGGTCTCCTCACGTGGTGAGACCAGCACGGGTCCATGTCAGCCCGACCTGCCCCTGCTCCGCTGCTCTGCTCTGTGACTTGACTACCTGTGGAAATGTGACCAATAAGTGTTGAACGCATGTTTAGCGAGTGTTAGCTGTATAAACTAATAAATGTGAATTGTTCTGCACTGCTGGCCTCTGCTGTTCCCTCACGCCTCCCTCAGTCATTAGGGTGATGGAGCCTGGCATGGGTCTGAGTGGCAGCTGTGGTTCTCCCCTGGAACAGCTGTGACTGGAATCTGTGGTGTGTTTGGAGAAGGCCTTCCTTGGTGTGGCTGGGGATCAGGTGGGTGCAGGAGCAGGAGCGATGTGGAGGTGAAGGTTTGCGGGGCCTCTGCAACAGGCAGGTGGTGCTGCCCTTCCCTGCCCCTGGGGTTGCTCCATTTGGTCACTGCACTGGTGCAGCCCAGGGTGCTCACTATGTTACTCGTGGCACAGCCACACCACTGCTGTCACCTGGCGTGTTCCTGTCTGTGGTGTGGCCGGGATGTGGGGTGGTTGGGGTGGGCAAGTGCAGCAGGAGGAGGGTTTGCACCAGCAGCAGCAGGAGACCTGTGTGGCAGCTGCTGCAGGCGGGAGGAATTAGCCCAAGAGGTAAATACACACCAGAAATCCTTGACCAGCGTGCTCCAGAGAGACTGCAGAAATCATTTCACCATCTCTCATGCCGCTGAGGTAGGTGTGTGTTAAAAGACGAAGAAGCACTTTTTGTATTTATGTTCCTGTGACTGTTGGAGAGCCTCTCTCACATTAAGGCCCACGCAGGGTGAGGCTGTACTGCCACAGCAGTAGCTCCAAGCGAGCAGCTGTCCCTGTGCTCTGCTGCTCGCTCCCACAGGGCTGCTGTCACTTTCTGCATTGCTAAACTCATAAAAATGGAAAATCTTCCTTTTAAATGTTTAGGAGCTCTTAAGAGCATTTTGGATTTTTTTTTCCCCCCACTTACTTTAATAATGGAAGAGTCTATGGCAAAGAAATAGCAGTTAAGTGTCTGCCTTCTGGCACACAGAGATGCAGCCTGCCACATGTTTCTCTTGAGCTGAAGGACTTAATCACCCTTGGAGCTTCTGGGTTTGAACATGAAGCTGTTGGATTGCAATAAACAGTTTTTGTGTGGGGTCTGTCCCAGCACAGGGCAGAGGGGTGTCCTTCTAGGGGGTTCTTCACATCTTTGCTTCAATTCTGGCACAAGCCACACTGCACTGCTCTTCTGCTGGTCCCTCTCCCACACCCTGTCCTCTCCATTGTGGTAGTTTTTCTTCTTCACAGAAGTTCTCCACAGTGCAGCTCAAATGGTTTTTATGCTGAGCTGGCCTGGATTTATCCTCTGAAGGGGACCCAGGAGGTCAGCAGTACCAGGACTCCCAGGGAGGTGGCAGAGAATCCTTCACACACGTGGGACGATTGGTTTGTCCTCACGTTCAAACTCAATGGGGCGTCTTCTCCCCTCACCCTGTGCTGGCACGAGGGCTGCCTGGAGAGCACAGCTGGAGTGGGAAAAGTACCAGCACATTTTAATTTTCAGCTCAGCCTCTACTGACCACTGTATTTTGATTAGAGCTCTGCTTCCTTTTCATCTCGGTGCTGTGGCTGGTGACAACTGCCACAGCCTCGTGTGCGCGGTGCAATAGTTTATCACCGAAGGCCACTGGCTCTATGAATTTAGAGCCAGCGCTGAACAAATCATGCTGTCACTAACGTCAAACTTGTTAACCTGATCTTTGGTGGATCACTAGTGTCAACATTGCACGGGACATACATTATCAGGCCCAAGGACTTTGGGAGATGTGTTTGTCAGGCTGCTCTGTCACAGTCCCACTCTTGACCTTCAGAAAGTAACTTTCAAGGATAAGCTGCTCTCCTCTTAAAAAGAGTTGCTGTTCCCAGGAGTGTCACCCCACGGCTGCTGGCTGGGACAGCGATGCATGGTGGAGTGGGGCCCCCACACCTGTAGTGGTGGTGTCAGCCCAGCAACGGGTGAGCGATCTGCTGGGATGGTCCTATGGGGCATCTTCCAGGGCTGTGGTTGGGTTTCTGCTGATACCCATCGCTAGCCACATCAATTCCCTGAATCTCTCTTCATCTTGTTGCCAACACTCTCACATCTCCCCTCATCTGTTTCCCAGTCACTGTCCCTCTGGAGTTCAAACCTGAAAACCAGTCCATTGCATGCAGCAGACTGGTGGGCCACCATTTACTGGACCATCGCAAGTCTCTCATGTCTTGGTTTGTCAAGTGTAGGTTCAGGAATTACTTCTGGTGTTCCTGATGGGGTTGATCATCCCTCTGAAGATCGGACAAAGGATGGACCATCATGGCCAGGATGGTAACGAGAAGCTGGTAAGCTCCTTCCCAAGCTTCTGGGTTCTGCAGTACCTTTGTGTGGGTCAGTGATATCCCCTCCCTTGCCTGGAGCAGAGCGGTGCCATGGGATAGCCTGGGCAGTCTGCATGGGGCTATGCAGTGACAGGGTGACAGTGACAGTACTGTGCCAGAGCAGACATGATTTGTGTGGCCAGGTGAACCCTTAGGCGGGCACTGGATTTGAGCTTCATGTCCCTGTCCCTGCGGTCTGACCCTGCTAATCAGCTGTGAGAGAGAGAGAGAAAGCTGGAGAGAAATCTTTCTCTGTGCTAACCTCATCACAATAAAGATTCCTATAAAGAGCTCTTATCCTTGAAGAAAATGAGGTACATAAGCAGGAATAGTAAACAAAAGGCTGTCATTTTGACCTAGGAGTGCTTCATGTTGTTGGCAACTGCCAAGAGGAAATATAAAGAGAGGCTGCATCCAAGTCCCAATTATGCAGAACTATGTGACTGATATGTCAATGAGTCCCCCCGGGAGGAGACCACCAGCGCTCTCCTGTGCTGCCTGTGCACCATCTGCACACACTGCCGCGCACCGGGCCCGCCGGCGCCCCCGAGCCAAGGCGTGCGTGGCATCGGAAGAATGTGGGGGACAAGGTAATGTCATCGGGAACGCTATCACCAAAGTCCTCGCCCCATGCACATTATCGGCATGGACCCCGGAGTCAGGGACTGCGGGCAGCCGGCGGTGCAGGCAGCGAGATCTGGCAAACAGTAGTGCTGACCACACCTGCTGCAGGCACGCTCCGGGAACGTGGCGCAGGCAGGAGGGCTGCCCCACTGCCGATAAGCAGAGTGGATGGAGATAAAATCCAAGCAGGAGATATGCTTTGCTGAACATCAAGGCTACGCACCAGCAAGGAGCCAAAGCTGTGGCAGGCGGAGCAGTTCCATGGGCTCCGGCTGCTCTGCGGCCATAGGAGGCAGGGCAGTTCCTGGACCAAAAGCTGGGGCTGTGATGGTGGATGTGTCAAGAGTTGGGCCCACCAAGAGCACGAAGGCTGTGCTGGTTCCTTGGCCATGACAATGCTATGGCAGGGCAGTGAATTTGAGGCCCATCCCCAGTTCTCAACAGCAGCTGTCCCCTCCCCAGCACATCCCTGGGGACACATACAGCTGGAAGTGACAGGGTAGTCCATGGCCCTCCCTTCCTCCTGGGTGGTGTGGTCACCAAAATGTCACCCCAGTGCCCACCTCTTTCCTGTGCCCATGAAATCCTGGGGCTGTGCGTAGCCTTCAGTATGAGCTCCATGTGTGCTGGCTGCTGGCTGTGTGGGCATGTGCTGCCTGGGGTATCCAAAGTCTCCTTGCATGTCCCAGTGGAAACGCAGTATGGAGCAGGGACAGAGGGCAGTAGAAGGGGTAAGAGGTTGGAGCTGCCCCTGCGAAGGGTCCTGGTGCTGGGGCTGACAGCCACACCTGGGCATCCCCCATGCCAGAGGCCCCACACACCGGCCCTGCTGGCAGCCAGCTCCACCTCAAATCCACCTTCCCAAATCCACCCTCCTGCCATGAGCCAGGACCCACTGGTCTGCACCCTGGCCCATGTGCTGGCCCTGACCCAGGGCTGCTCGCCCACTGCAGGAGCTGAGCCACGGCCTTGGCAAGAGGCTCTGCAAAGGAAAGTGCCCAAGGCCGGTGGGGACGCACTTACCCCCAAAAGCACCTTGATGCAAAAATAGCAAGCGGCCGGCGTGAGGCCGGGGCTTCCCGGGGGAACAATGCCTGGCGGGAGGAAGCGGCCGCGGCCGCCCCGCAGCTCCATCCCTGCCTCGCATGGTGCTGAGCCATGAGCCGTGGCGTGCCGGCCCGGCAGGGACCTTGAACCTGCCACAGATTTATTTTCCTTGACATTGGCATCGCGTCGGAACATCTGGCATGTGGCTGATAATTGCTGGGGATCGGGGCGGAAGCCGCCCTGGGCCTGGAGCTTCTTCCAGTTCTCTGTTTTCATTAGTTTTTCTTTTCTCTTCAGCTGCAGAGCGAGGAAAAAACAAGCAGGGCTGCACAGCTCACTGCTCCTGTTCCTCTCCCTGTGACCACAGCACCAGGGGCTCCCTGCTCCCCCCAGCTTGGTGTGGATGGGGGTAAGGGCCTGTCACTCTCCTACCATGTCTGGGCTTCACCCCTGAGAAGGGATGAGCTCTCCCCTGACCCCTGAGCCTGGGACTGTGGGTCCTGCCACACCCCCCTGGGTGCCAGCACAGGGCTGGGAGTTGTGGTGCCACCGTTCCCTCAGGGCACGGCAACGAGCGGGCCCTGTGCACAAACACATGGGGAGATGCTGTGGTGATGGATGGCTGGAGCGTGGTGGTGGGAGCAAGTCCCTGCTCTGGTGGGACAGGAGGTGACACTTGTGTTTTCTCACCTCAGTGCCTGGATCTGCTGCCCTCATATTTTAGCCGGACAGTTGGAAAGTGGAGCCCTGTGGCCAGCACCACGCCCACAGGTCAGGATCATACCTGTCAACGGAGGGTGGGACAAGCCACCCCCCCTGCCAGGGGTTGGCTGCCCCTCCGTGTCCCAGGCCTGGGGGACTCACTTTCCTCCAGTGCCATTTTGGTACGTGGGGAGCTGCTGGCACCATGCACAGAGGAGCCCCCTCCCACCCTCCCCTGCCGAGGAGACCCCTCAGGCCCGGGAGGCCCCCGTTGTGGGTCATGGTGCTGGGCGGGTGTGATGGGCTTAAGCTCCTCTGAGGCGTCGTGCCCTGCGGCCGCCTCCCTCCCGCCCCGGGCTGTAAATCAGCATGGCTGTGGGTGCTGCCACCCGCCGCTGCCCCCCACCTCCCCGCTGGGTCTCTCTCCCCTGGCGCGTTATCTGCTGTGGGGGTCCCACTTATCTTCACTGTCACTCTCTAATGCTAGTTTATGGGCAGCGTTTTGTAGCTTAATTATGATGTTTTTCAGCGCCGTCACGTGGCCGCAGAAGCCAATAAGGCACCAAAGTGGGTCCATCCCAGCTGAGCCTGGCCCCCATGGGGAGGAGATTGGACGGTGCCCTGCCCAGGGCGGCGTGTGCGCAGCCAGAGCCCTGACACCTTCCCAGCGGACACGGGTCCCATAAATCCCCCCAGGCTGCTGGGACGGGGCTACAGTACCCAACACCCCACGGAGGCCCCTTGGGCAGCAGCTCCCGGCCCGGCACCAGTGAGGATCTCCTGCCCAGCAGGGCACGCAGCTTGTGGTGAGTATTTGGCCATGGGAAGAACCGCGGTCCCCCTGTCCCACCCGTCTCCCACTCGCTGCCGCCATTCCCCAGCACAGCAGCAGCCAAGGCCCAAGCTGGGGACCCAGTGGGGCTTGGTGAGGAAACAGGAGCTCTGCGTGGGCCTCCACTTCCCGTCCTGTCCCCATCAGCGGGCGTGGGGATGGAGGCTTTGCTCACCATGGGCGGTGGAGTGAGGCCTTACCGTAGCCTTGGCCCTCCGGCCATGCTACTGCTCAGGAATGACAGATTCAGCTGCTGAGGGGCTTGGAGAGTCCAGCTGGGGGTGGCTGGGGTCCCTGGGAACCCCGGTACTGTGTGTAACCCATGGAAGCAGAGGCAGTGCCTGCACCCTGGCGCAGGTGTGGGAGGTGTTAGGGACCCCTCAGTGCCTGGGGCTGTCTGAGCCCCCATCCCTTCCCCAGCCTGTGCTGGCCAGCACCAGAGCCCTCGGCTCAAAGTTGCTTTTGTTCCTCGCTGTGTTTGCTCGGTTCTTCTCCCAACCCACAGCCCCTCCTGGGCTCCTCTTCCCGGATGGCAAGTCCTGCTCCACAGCTGCCTGGCAGCTCCCTCGGGAGCTCGCGGGGGCCGTGGCCGAGGGGCTCTGCCGGCAGTGGGAGCACTCCTTGCCGGCCAAGCAGCGGCTACCCCGCTCCGGGGGCTGCTCTGCTGCTATTCTTAGCTCGGGCTCCATTCCTGATGGCTCTGGAGCGATGCTCCGCCGAGCCCGTTTCCTGTTTGCCGCTCTCCCTGCCAGCGCGCTTCCTACCCACCGCACCCCTGGGCAGCAGCGGGGTGTGGGGTGAGCCGTGAGGGGCCAGGGGACACAGCTCCCCTTGGCTGGGTGCTGCCAGCAGCAGAGCCAAGGATCTGGGGCACCCACGGCCTCAGAGCCCCCGGCCTCCCTGCAACTCCCCTGGAAGGCAAAACACCTCGGGTCTGAGCTCCCCACCTGGGGCTGCGCCTGCACTGGGACAGGCTGTGGCTCTGCACCACAGGGTCTCCTGCCTGAGTGAATTAACTCTGATGGGAAGGGTTCAGCTCCAGCAACCAGCTCAGAAACGGAGCCTTGAGTTCCCTGTGGCCGAGTGCCTGGACAGCAGTGCATGGCCAGCTGGCCTGGGAGTGTCCCAGTGAGCAGGATGTGCTGGGAAAATGGGTGCTTCTGTGCCGGTCTGCTGCTGTCGGGGAACATTTCATTAAGAATCAGTCTCTGAATGTGAGTTAAATACTGGTGGTGAACCAGCCCTGTCTGACAGGTGGACCAAAATGCCATTGGCAGTGGCTGTTCCACTTGGGGTTCTCAGCACCAGATCTGAGCCATCACCTCGTTAGTGGTTGTACTGGGGGAGGTGTTGCCATGCACCCCAGCACCCTTCATGCAGTTTTCTCTAGGCTCTGTGAGCACCTCCCGCAGCCAGCTGGCCAGTGGGACTGCCAGGGGCAGGGGAACAGGGATGGATCTGAGGGGTCTGGCAGCTCTGCCCAGCAGATGCAGGGTGTTCCTCTTGCTCGGACATGTTCAATTGTGATCCAGCCCCCAGGACTCCTTGTTCCCATTCTGGTCCTGCTGCTCACAGGCTGGATGCTCAGGGAGGTGGGGGGCTCGTTGTTCCCCACTGATGGCCTGGGGGAGCTGGAGTGAGTAGGGAGGGTCTCAAGCCCTCTCCTGCAGCGGGGTGCCCCATGCCCCTCCTGTCCCTGGGGTCCCCTTGGACAGAGTCAGGTGTCACCAAGGCCTCGGCTGAGCAGCTCCCCTAGCCAGGAGTGGCAGGAGGGGCTGCTCCTCCCCGAGCCCCCCCAGCTCCCCTCTGCCCCTGCGCCTGGCTCGGGTTTGCTGCCGGAGCTGCCCTGCCCGCCACCGGAGCTGCCCTGCCCGCCACCCGCCGAGGCCTGCTGGGCCGGGGGCCGGTACCGGGGCAGAGCGCGGCCCCGTCCCCGTGTCCCCGGGGCTGGCAGGTCCCTCCGCCCCCGCCCNGGAGCCAGCCGCGGGCCGCTCCTCGCCCGTTTTCGTTAGCTACGAATTAGCTCTCGGCGGCGGGACGGGAGTGCGGCCGCGACGGGAGCCCCGACAGCGGTGGGCGGGGGCGGCGGGAGTCTCTATCGGAAGCAGTGTGCGGGGCAGGGGGACGGGATGCCGGTGCCGGGATGACTGTGCCGAGGTGCCGGTGCCCGCTGCATCGCCACCGCCGTCACCGCAGGGCTTCTTCAAGCGGACGGTGCAAAACAACAAGCACTACACCTGCACCGAGAGCCAGAATTGCAAGATCGACAAGACTCAGCGCAAGCGCTGCCCCTACTGCCGCTTCCAGAAGTGCCTGACCGTGGGGATGCGCCTGGAAGGTAAGGCAGCTCCGCGGGCACCTCCGGGGTCCGCTCCCGCCGACGGGGCTGGGGGCTGCGCGGGGCTGCGCGGTGTCCCCGGTGGCGGTCGCGCTGTCCCCGCCGCGTCTCCGGGCCGCTAATTTCAGCGGCAGCCTCGGTTCCGTTTTTCCCTCTCAAGTTAAAAAAAAAATCGTTTTTTCGCGTGGCGTCCTGCTTTCCCTTTTTTTGTTTTTGTTTTGCTTTCCCTGGGGTTTTGGCTGCTGCGGCTCCAACTTTCCAGGATTTTCTTTGCTGGCAGAATGGTTGGGAAATAGCGTAGAAATTATTGTTTTCCTTAAGCACATAATTCCAGAAGCCAAGACTTAAGGAAAACATCAAATATGACGAGGCTTACGATAAAACTGCTGCAGACCCACCGCAAATTATATTTTTCCTGTTGGTGACATTTAGTACAACAGATTTCTCGTTTGACTCTCGGGGAGTGCAATCGCAGCACCTCCGGCCGCCGCCCCGCTCAGCTCGGAGCAGTCGGTCCCGACGGAGATGTCAGAGTCGGGCCCCAAAATCCCCGAGTACTGCGGTGCGGTTTCTGCAGCGCTTAGCACGGACCAACAAAACGCGTTTGGGGCACAAATAGAAGGCAAGAGATTGCGAAGCAAAAGCATCCGCGGAAAGGAGCCCCCTTCGCTCCCCCCAGGGCCAGCCGCCCCATCACCTCTTTTCCTCTGAAATCGTTTATCATTTACAACGGATGAAGTGGGCTGGATGCTCCGACCGGGCTGAGCCCCCTCACCTGGCCGGGCCGGTTTCCAGGGCCCGGTCCGGGAGGGAGCTGAGGGTAGGATGTGGGTTAATCAGAAGGCACTGGGTGCACTGGGTGCACTGGCACAACGGCCTCTCTTTTCCCGGAGCGGGTGAGAGCCTGCGAGCGGAGGCACAGGAGTAAGACACAACATCGAGCTGCAACATCAGCCCCTGCAAACTCCCGGCGTGGGCCAGCTTCCAGTCCCGTTCCGAATAGATCACGGTTTCACTCTCCTCCCTGGGCTGGAGTTACTGGTGCCCTAGATCGATTTCTTTGTGTTCTGGCAGTTTTGACCCGGGTACCCGTGGGCAAGCAGGCAGGGAAAGGGCTTGTGGTGCCTGACAGGGGGCACAGGGTGTGGTCTCGGTTTGGCCATTTTCGGCAGTTTTTGCTCTCTGTGGCAGTGGCTGGGTGGGGGTTTTTTTTGTTTTTCTTTTCTTGCTGTTAGCTCTTTAGTGCAGCCCTGAAACGGGTGGGGGTGGGCACCCAGTGGAAGGTGATATTCCCATGGAACCGTCTGTTTTGTACTAAAAAACAGAGCCTACTTTTCCCCTGTTTCTGATATTTTTGGGCAGGGAATCAGAGGTGGTGCATGGAAGGTGAGTGTCAGCTCCTCTGGTCTGGGGATGCTAGGGCTGCAGGGGCTATGCGTGTGGCTCCAACTGGGCCCTCTTGTCCCAGAGCTTGGGGTGCACCAGTTGCTTGTAGCAGCCATCTGGGACCCAGCAAACGGCAAGTTCTTCCAGATCCCAAGTGAGGCACAAGCAGCAGGAAAAGAGGAGCAGGAGGGAATTAAAGAGGCCTCCTCTCCCTTTGTGTTCTTGCTGGGAGAGGGAAGGAGATGCAGTAGCCGTTGCCTGCAGCGGGTTTGTGGGACTGGCTGTGGGAGGATACAGGCAATGCCATAGGGGTCCCTACCTGTGCACCCTGGCTCAGGGGGCTCTGTGGGGGTCCCTGGGAATCACTGGGTCCGGCATTGAGCAGTGGTGGGAACACAACACTTGAAGAGAATGGGAGACTTGGGCTTTTGGTCTGCTCTGGCACCACCGAAGGGTGCAGCTGGGGGTGCCCACCCTGCCGGTGCCAGCCAGGGCTGGGTGAGGGGTCTGCCCCTGGGGGATCCTGGCCGGGGTGCACACACGTGCTGACTGCATCCTTGGCCAGAGGGGTGCGGGCAGGATCTCAGGACGGGGGGCCACAGCACCCCCGCCTCGGAGGATGCCTCTGGCCGCCCCGCTCCAGCCAAGATGCTGTTTTCATGAATAAAGAATGAGAGAGGAAGAGCGGGGCGGCTCCCCTGGGAGCACATTCTTGCTCGCCCTGGAAATGCTGCTGCCGACTCCCCTGCCTTTGCAGCCTGCCTGGGAGAGCCTGGGAGGTGCCCTGGCTCCCCGGGGGGGCTGCCCGTGCTTCCAGTCGCCCCGGGAGAAGTAGGAGAAAGAGCGGCAGAGGTAACAGCTGAGACACAAAAGCAAGACCCGCCTGCTGTCAACGGAGACGCAAACTAGCACAGAGGTTCTTTTCCCTTTGATGCTAAGTCTGTGGGCTCTGTTCCATCCCTCTGCGCTGCCGTCCAGCTCCCAGCGAGCTGAGGCAATTCCAAGGCTGGGCCGGGACAGCAGCCCCAGGGTGTGGGGCGGTCTGGAGGGAAGAGCTCCGGCTGCAGAGCAGCACCTGCTCCCTCTCGCCCTGACACATTCTTGGGTTTATTTGGGAGTTCAGAGGGAGCATCTGCTTTGCTAGAGCCAGGAGGTTCTGATGAGGCCGTCAGAGTGACTTGACCACCGTGCTGCCCATGAGAGAGGCAGAGACAGGCAGAGCATAAGCCTGTGCTGCCTGGATGCAGGCAAACCTGGGCCCCAAAGGAGCTGGGGGGGTTCCAGGCTCTGCAGAAAAAAAGAAAATCCCTGGGGCTGTTCTAGAGTCAGGGGCTGTAAGAATGAAAGTGAGTGTTGAGCCCCATTTTTTTTCGAGGGCTTCACAGGCTGTCCTTTAACCCATGGGAGTTGCAAACTGCTTTATTTCCCAGTCTGTTTCATGGTTAAAGCCAAATTTCCTTCCTTCCCTGACGTTCCCAGAGGCTCTGAGGGTGGCACCATCAAGGCAAGAGCCTGACACCCATGCCATGTCCCTGCTGTGTCTGCTTGTTCTGGGAGCACCACAGTCTGTCCGGTGGCTTTCTGGGAAGATCTCCCCAGTGCCCCCTTTGCAGCCTTGTTTGGCCACTAACTCCCCCCTGTCATTGCCCCGTGGAAGCTAGCCTCCCTCTGCAGGGCTTCACTGCAGCCTCTGCCCTCTCTTGCCCCCAGCTGTGCGTGCTGACCGGATGCGTGGAGGGAGGAACAAGTTTGGACCCATGTACAAGCGGGACCGTGCCTTAAAGCAGCAGAAGAAAGCTCTGATCCGTGCCAACGGCTTCAAGCTGGAGACCATGCCTCAGATCATGTCCCCAGTGCAGAATGACTACAGCCTCTCCTCCACCATCCACAGCATCCACGCCATGGCCAAGACCTTGCCTCCCAACCCCGCTGCCCTGACGCCCGTCGACTACGAGCGCAGCCCCTATGGGACACCCTCCCTGGGAATGACTGTGCCCAGCCACGTGCCGCTCGCCGGCTACCACTACCCCTCCTTCCCCAACCGCACCATCAAGTCTGAGTACCCAGACCACTACACAAATGCACACGAGCCTGTGCCTGCCTACATGTACCCAGAGACCTACCCCAGCAGCTCGCCCCCCGACATCCCTGAGGTCATCCTGAAGCTCCTGCAGCTGGAGCCCGATGAAGCCCAGGTCAAAGCAAGGATACTGGCCTGCCTGCAGCAAGAGCAGGGCAAAGGCAGGCACGAGAAGCTCAGCACCTTCGGCCTCATGTGCAAGATGGCTGACCAGACCCTCTTTGCCATCGTGGAGTGGGCACGGAGCTGCATCTTCTTCAAGGAGCTGGAGGTAGGAGTTTGGGCAAGGGGGAAGGATGGACAGTGGGAGACAGGTGGGATTTGGGTGGAGATACCATGAGGATGGGATGCTTCTGTGGGCAGGATTTGGGCTGAAATGCTGTGAGCATGGGGCAATGCCCTGGGGCTGCCACCACTACAGAGCTGCTGCTGTGTCCCCATCCTGCTCCCCTCTCGTGGCACAGCAGGACTGGAGGCACCCGGGCCCCATGGCAATGTCGGAGTGATTCCTGCTGTCACCGTGGGGCTAATGATTGCAGATTCATCACTGTGGGGGCAGGTGTGGAGGCAATCGCTGGCAGAGTGACTGCAGTGTCAGGCTCAAGATATAATTGAAAAATGTAACGTTGAGGAATTATAGTTGAGACAATTCTCTCCTCTGCCTTCAGGAGGAAAATCGATGCTGTCAGGTGGGTGCCTATTAGCACCAGGCAGCCAGGGCAGTGGACACCACCAAACTACCTCCAGAGCTACTTGCACTGCCAGCAGCAGTGAGCATACCTGGCTGGGGGATATGGTGCTCACCTCCCTCCCAGGTGGCCACCACATCTAGGAAATTCCTCTGATAACTTACCAAGGGGTGGACTAGCAGGGTTGGGGCAGCCTCTGCTATCCTGCAAACCTTGCCAAGCTTTCAGAGATTTTCTGTTCCTGTCCTGGGCTGACCTAAAGTCCCAAACTGGTGCAAAAATAGGAGATAAAATTTTGCAATGTGTCCAAAACCCAGAGAACCATGTCCTGGGGTGGCTGGGAGACTTGTGTGCCTTCCCATGCTTCAACTGTGGGGCTGTGCAACCCAGCTCTGGCCAAAAGCACTTTCCTCCTGCTTTGCCATGGGGACCATGCCCCAGGAGAGGGCGAGGTTCTTCCCCATGCCCACCCCACCAGGTGCCATGGGGCTGAGTGTGGCAGAGCCTCACAGCTCAAAATAGCCCCCGGCTGCCAGAACAGTGTCAGGAAACGGCATTGTGGGGGTGGGTCGGGCTCATTTCAATCATATCAGTGTCCAGCCTGGATTTTGGGAACAGGGTGGCTGTTGTTTTGCAGAAGATATTGTAAACAGTGTAAATTCAGCTCCCGGCTGCATTGCCGAGTAGCCTTGTAACTCCATTGTTAGCCTGATTGTGCCACCAAAATAGGCTCTTTCCGTGTGAATCAGTGTCAGCGGGCACTCCTCCTCACCCAGGGCTCTTGGGGGGGGATGCAGGGCCAGAAGCCTCACCTGGGCAGGACCACTGCTATCCTGCCAGGAGTGGGAAAGTCTGCTGATATGCCCAGTCCAGGGGACATGGTGGCCTTGGGAGGTGGGCTCAGCTGGGCATCACCATCCATCTTCCCTGTGCCTTTTGCCTTCAGCCATGTGGTGAGCCTGGGGCAGATTTCCAGCATCTCTCAGGGCTGGGGACCATGGGACCAGAGGGAGTGTGAGAAAGCATGGCTGGTGATGGCCTTGGCTCTCTCTGAGCCCCTGGCATGGGCTGTGGGGCAGAGCCCTCTGTGTGTGCCCCCCTGAAAGGTGGCTTTCCCTTGGGTACGAGGAGAGATGCCATTGGGAAGCAGGAGCAGGGCTGGAGCTCCTGAAAACCCATTCCAGCTCCTGCTGGCATATAAAACCAAACAGCTGCTGGGGCGGTAAATGAACTCCTGCTAGTGCTCAGTTTATGCCTTTACCCTAAAGCCTGTAGCACAGTCAGACCATGATCTCAGGGACTGATCACCAGCATGGCCCTGCTGGGAACTCAGGGCTCCTGGCAGCAGCTCTCTCTATCCCCTGGGAATAGTTTTACTCCCAGATGGGGAAGGTTTGTTGGCTGAGGCTGGTGCAGGGATCCAGGCTGGAGGGGAGGTGAGCTGGGACTTGGCTGCAGGGCACAGTGCTGGGCTGAGGCTGGAGCAGGGGCACAAAGCCTTGGGACATGGGGACCCACTGGGTCATGCCTGGCCAGGATGAACCTTTGCTCCCTGCCCAGGGAGAGTAGGAACAGGTCCCCCTGGAGCTGGCAGACCATGTTCCCATTCCCACTGTCCTTTCTATTCTCACACCCACCCACCGCCTGTTGAGGGGCAGTGGCAGATCGGGTGCTTTGCCATCTCCTCCTGGTGGGGTGGCCAGAGGGGGGGCCCTTGGGGAGGGCCCCCTAGGGAAGGAGGGGGGAGCTGGGCTAATGGCCTCTTGACATCGGCTCGCACGCCACGTCTGCCCGGAGGCGCGGGGCGGTCAGATTGAAAACAGATTTAACTTCCCAGATATATCGTTTCATTTAAGGGCCAGTAATTCTGTCAGTCTGCCACTGACAAACGAGGGTCCCCATGCCAATCCGCCGGGGAGACTGATGTCGCGGCGTTCATCTTGTGTCACCAGGCAGAGAATTACGGACTGCACTGGCCTTCGGAGCCAAGACTAATAATGCCGCGCGGCAGAGGGGATTTGGGGGCCCACTTGTTTATCGAGGGCCGTCCAGGCAGCCGTGGCGCGGGGCCACGCGGGCGGAGGTGGAAGAGGTCAGCGCTGACGCCCATAAATACGAACTTTAACTGAGTTGAGATGAGATGTGTCAGGACTGAGGGAAGATTTGCAGCATCTCTTCAGGAAGAAAAATATGGGCTGAGGGTGAAATATATTTTGTTGGGTCGTGAGTCTCAGGCAACTTTGTCCTTTCAGATGTAATTTTTTTATATATATGTGGAAAGAGACAGAGAAATGTGCATGCACACGCACACTTGCACACTCGCACCGTGCCTGGTTTGCTCTATACACACGTATCTTGCACTGCCTGGTTTATATAGGTGTTACTGCCGTGTGTACATACAAATGTCATGCACACAGGGGTGCAGTGACCTTTAGATTGGGATGAGCAGCCAGGAATGTTAAACAAATTGCTGCAGTTCCAGCCTGAAGGCCAGGCTGGGCTGGGCATGCAGCGGGTCCCTGTGGCTGGTGGGGGGGCAAGGTGTGGCTGTGGGGAGCAAGGGTGGACCTTTGGTCCCTCTTCACCATGGGGCTGGGGCAAACAACCCTCCCAGCCACAGGCAAGCCCCAGTGGCTGGGGGGATGATGAGGGCAGTGCTGTCCCCCCAGCCTGCCTCAGGCCACTGGGTCTCTCTGCTGGGCCACCCTCCCTCACTTCTCCTTAGAGACCCTGGGGCAAAGCCCCGTTGCAGTCAGTCACTTCCCTGCCTTTAGCATGTGTGGGTCAGCTTGACCCCATCTCCTGGCCAACAGCCAGCGTGCTTTTTGGCAGATTTAAAATCTCCTTCTGGTCGTGGGTGCTGCAGCAATGTTTAGCATCCTGTGCACTGGGGGAAAATGGGACAACTCTCCCTGCCTGCTGTCACAGCCCTGCCCTCACCTCTGGGACACACACCCAGAGCCATGATGCCCACGCAGCCCTGCAACCTGCAATCACCTGCAGACTGCAGCAGCCTGGGACACAGCAGCATGCTCTGCCAGCAGGGAGAGGAGATCCCAGCCCTGCCGCTCTGGCCTTGGTGTTTTCTTTGCTTTAAGACTCCCATCGCAGTGGTATCTGGGCAGGGGGATGGGGACCTGCACTGACCATTAACACCTTAGTCCTGTGTGGGGTTTGATGGCAGGAGGCTGCCGGGCAGTAATCCACTTTTGCACTTCTCGGTAGCCGAGGTGACGGTTCTGCTCGCACCCTGTAATTGCCCAGGCTGCAGCTCGGGGCACTGCCTGTGCTCTGCACCTGTGTGGGAGCAGCTGGGGCAAATCCTGCCCCAGGAATCTTGGAGGGAGGCTGTGGGAGCATCCCGGGGTGAAGGCAGCTCAGGGGAATCTGAGCACCCCTTGTGCTTGTGGTGTGCTGGAGCTGCGGGGGGGAGAGGCCGGGGATGGATGTCCTGGGACCCGCTCAGGGCACCTGAGCACAGCAGGGTTCCTGGTGGGTCTCTGTGTCCTGTCACTGCAGGACAGTAGTGCCCGAGAGGGGCTGTCCAGGAGCAGTGGTGCAGGGAGCAGTTGGGCTCCGCATGGAAGGCCTCATCCTGTGTGGGGAGCATTTTGCTGTGCATTTTGTGAATGGGTTAAATGCTTGGCTTTTTTAAAAATTGCCTCTTAAAGACAGCTTGCTTCAGGTCCTTGATAAAGCACTCCACTGGAAAGCCTTGACATTAAAAGAGGAAGATCCTTTGCTTAACTTTTAAAGCCAAGAGTGGGTGTGTGCTCCCTCACCCGAGAGGACTGATTGACATGGTCTGCTCCTCTCCTGGGGGGCCAGGCTGGTGCTGGGCACTGGGGGGATGTGTCCTGCTGGGGAGACCCCTTCAGTGGGCTGCACAGCTGGAGCATGGCCATGTGCAGACCCTGCTGCTGCCCCAGCCCCGGGCATGGGGACACACAGCTTGTTGGTGAGGTGTGGGCAGTGCTGGGGTCCCTAGAGATGTCCCCAAGCCCTGCTCAACCCACAGAGCTCAATGAGATGCAGGGAGATGCTTGGCTGAGGGAGCTGAGCCTGCGTGTTGCTTTGGGAGAAGCTGATTAGTCATTTTTAGAGGAAGAAAAGAAGGTTTCAAAATTGTTGAAATGCTTTCTTTTGGGATAGCTGAATTTTTAAAAACGATTTTTAGAGCAAAACTTTCAGGCTGTCCCTTCCGGAGCTTGTCCCGCTCAGGAATGAGGCACAGGAAGGAGCTTCCAAAACAACTCAGGAGAACAGAGGAGCTCTGGAGTGGTGGGAGCGTGCGGCGGGGCTGGCAGCGTGTGGCCACAGAGGGGCTCAGCTCCCAGCCGGGGCTACTGCCAGCTGCTTGCCTTGCCGGGGGTCAGCAGCAGTGCAGAAAAATCTCCATTTTGTTTTTTGATGAAGAATGAGCTTTTACCCCGGTTCTTTGTTCAGCAGCTGAACAGGAACCTCACGGTCTGTAGGGCTGGGCTGTGTACCAGGGCTCCTCCACCTGCACCCTCTGCAGGCAGGTGTCACACCTCGGGTGTCCCCAGCTGCTGCTGCTGCTGCTCTCTCCTTGCCCTGCTCTGGGGCTGACCACCCTCTGCATCTGAGAACAAATCCCAGCAGCTCACAGGGAGTGCTGGGCTCCGAGACCATAAAGCACTTTCTCATCTGACTTCCATTCCTTTTGCAATCTCCTGGTGCTGGTTTATTGCAGCCTCTTCAGCAAATCGAGAGCATTATCCAGGCCTGCGATACTGCATCTGTCTTCCTCCTATTAAAGGCAGGGAGCACAATGGCACTGCAGAGCTCTTCTGCTGGAGCTGAACGTGCTCTGCTGGGAAGCATTATGGATAACCCCACCCCTTGCCCTGCACCAACCCTGCAGGAGAAGGGGGCTCCAGGCAGGGCAGGGGTTCAGCTCTTTGCAGAAGGGAGTTGAGATCTCACGGAGGCCATGACAAGCTGGTGACCCAGACTGGTTCTCAACAGCCAGTGGGGAAGGTGGCTGAGTGGGGCCAACACCCCACATCCAGACATAGAGACCTGGCACAGCTCGGGGTTCTGCTGAATGCAGCTGTTGGCTCCAGCAGCTCATCCTGCCTGCAGCCCACTGGCATTCCCAACAGACCTTTGGAGGTCCTTACAGTTTGTAACTGGCTGTAGATAAGGTCATCTGGGGTCTTAGGGGAAGGCAGAGGTTTGTCACATCTCCAGCACTACATCCATACCCAAGGCATTGCTCACCTTGGTGTCAGGTCCCATCCACTCTCTGCTTCATATAATGACACTGATGACTGGACTAGCAGCTCTACTTCTGGGTGCTCAAGGTGAAAATAGGTTATTTTTTGGCACTGATGCCAGTGTAGCGGAAAACCCTGTTGTGCTCAAAGTGAGCACAGATGGGTGTGGGTCCCACCCAGTTGGATTCTATGCACCAAAGGATGCATTTGAGCTGTGCGTGTGGCTGCTGCAGGGCTGGAGTGTGGCTGCTGCAGGGCTGGAGTGTGGAGCTGACCCTGAACACACAGAGCTGGGGGCTGGAGGGTTGGGGCAGGGATGGGGTAGCCTGATCCTCTCCTGCCCCCTCGGCTGGCCATGCCCAGGTGTGCTGGGTGTCAGCAGTGTGGCTCTGGCTGTGTTTCAGGTGGGTGACCAGATGAAGCTTCTGCAGAACTGCTGGAGTGAGCTGCTGGTGTTCGACCATGTCTACCGGCAGCTGCAGCATGGCAAGGAGCACAGCGTGCTGCTCGTCACTGGCCAGGAGGTGAGTGTGGGGCACAGGGTCCTGTCCCATCCCATCTCCTACCCCATATGGCTCTGGGGGGAACTGTGGCCACCATAGCTGATGATGTCCACCTACAGGTGGACATGTCAACCATCACATCCCAGGCTGGTTCCATCCTGAACACACTGGTGCTGCGGGCACAGGAGCTTGTCCTGCACTTGCACTCGCTCCAGGTGGACCGTCAGGAGTTTGTCTGCCTCAAGTTCCTCATCCTCTTCAGCCTCGGTGAGCATTGATGGGGGGCACAAGTGAGGGGTGGCCACGCTTGGAGTGACAGCCCTGCTGCCACTGGGCCTCAGGGGTGGGAGCATGGCTGGAGGGAGCACAGGGGGGAGTCTGGCCACGCTGGCTGTGGCACCAATGAGTGACGAAGGGCTTCTAATGAGGAGCGAGGTCTGGGACCTTCTGAAACATCTCCCAGTGCAGGGCCGGGTGCTGCCCCCAGGCACAGGGGACGGGGCCTGTTTTGGTCACTCGCCCGTCGCACCGGGCAGGGAAACAACCGGCTGATAGGGCTGCGGCAAAACAGCCCTGTTGAGAGAGGCGGGGGCTGGGGACGTCCCTATCTCCTGGGATTTGCGTCAGAGGGCCCGTGCCAGGGGCAGGGGCTGCGCACCGCTCCTGATTAGGCTCAGCCCCGGAGCCTGCGGTCGGGCCGAGCCGGCGGGTTCACACCGTCCTGCCTCCCCCAGACAAAATACACGGGAGCTGCTGCCAGAGCCCGACACGTCCCTGGAGGTGCAGAGCTCCATCTGCTCCTGCCCTGCTCCTGCTCCAATTCTGCCCTGCTCCTGCACTCGGCCACCTTCATTACCGGTGCTGACACTGTCCCCTCAGCCCCGGTCCAGCAGCAGGTCTCACCTCCCGGCAGCAGGGCCTGCCAGGGGCTCAGCTGGCTGCCTGGCTCACAGCTCGCACCTCTGCCTCTCCTCACACGCCTCCACGGCCACTGCTAATTGGACCCACCCGGACAGGGCAGGAGCCAGCAGCTCCCCAGGGAAACTTGGGCTTGGGTCCCTGCAGTGCCCTGGTGCTGAGCCAGGATGGTTTAGTCCAACTTGGGGTGGCCCTGTCTCCATCTCCATCCCTATCCCCATCCCAATGCCTCAGTCTGCAGGTGTGTTTGTGCACCATGGGTCCCATCCAGGTGTCCAGCTCAGCAGGCCATGAGCCGTGCTGAGCACCATAAGGACCCACTGTGTGTTTCGGTATTGGGTGCTCGACAGAGTTTGGATCACTGTGTGTCCCATTGCTGAGGAGCCAGCCCACTCCAGGGCTGGTTCTGCCACTGTGTGAACGAGTGAGGTGGGAGCACTGATGTGGGAACCTGCTCCGGGTCAGGGCCGGCATGGTCTGAGGGACCCACTGGTTTGACTGGGGTTTGTTGTGGATGTGTCCCTGTTGTCAGGCAGGTCCAGCAGCCCCGGGGGCAGGGTGGGTGTCTCGGGGCACAGGAGCTGTGCTGCCAGCCCATCCTGCACCTGCGGCCTCTCCTCCTCCAGCTGACTTTTCCTCTAGAGCTGTTTTGAAATCCAGAGAAATGGGATGCGATAATCTTCTCTTCAAACAGTGATAACGTGTAGCACAAACAGTGCCCGGGCTGGGAAATAGAGGACCCGGTGGGGCTCTCACCCTAATCTGGGACCTTCTCAGGCTGCTGCCCCATGGGCTCAGCTCCAGGAGGGGAGGTCCCTCCGTGCTGCCCCGTGTTCCCCCAGCACAGCCTCACAGAAAGCAGGAGCGGGGTCCTTCCTCCCACGGCTGCTGTGTTGATCTCTGCTGCTGTTCCACTTCCCCTGGCAGTGGCTTTCAGGAAGGACACGGCACTGGGGCGCTGTGGTTTCCCATACATCATTTTACCCCAAACCCAACTTTTTCTCTCCATATTGCAGAGCTCACTTGGAGTAATTTGCCCTTCGCAGGCTCAGCTGTAGAGGATGGGATTGTGTATTATGTGCAGGATGTAATTGCCTTTAACAAGAGAATTTCCACATTTACCACTCTGCCACAGCACAATCAAAGCCAAGCCCCTCTCACAAGAGCTGCCATTTGAGTTCTAAATAGATTTCTCTCCTGAGCAGGTAAAGAGATTTAATTAAAATTAGGGCTTCTCAAAATAGCAATATTTATGAGGACAGCACAGGTTAGCTTTGTTCTACAGAAGGGCTTAATAGAGCCTTAATGGATTGACCTATCATTCGATTTCATGACTTACATTCATGAAGCAGCTACTCTTGGGGAGGGGAGGAAGAGAGGCTTTTATAGCCCACATTCCCTTAAGCGTTTGCAATTTATCAGCAGCTTCTCCCAAACAAAAGGAGCTGTGAATAGGAAGAACACTTGAGGGCATAGAAATAATCCCAGGCATATCTGTATGTGTGATGGGAGGCTTTGTCACAGGACAGTCTTTGCAACTGCTGCAGTGTCTCTAAATGAAGTGAGTCAATGTTATTTGGACAACATTCTTTATTCCTTGCAGGAATGAAAAGATTATTCAAATATTCAATTAAACATTGAATAGGGTCTTTCAGAGAACCAGGTGAGTTCATCGAGTAGAACTAGCTATTGTTGAGCCAACTCAGGGGATAGGTTTGACATTTATCAATATAACTTCTTTTTTCTAATGACATGCACAATAACCCTATGCAGATAAAGAGATTTCATAACAACAACCTGGGGAGAAGAGAGATGGCCACAACAGGAGCAAATGTGCTGCAGGAGTGAAAAGGGAAGGGTGATCTGATAAAGTGCAGCTTGGCAGGACCCGTGGTAATCTGTGCCTGTGCTATACAGTGCCCAGCCATGGGCATGGCTAGAGGCTATGGCTCCCTGGGGGTCCTGCAGCCCCCCCAGCTGTGCATCTGCTCCCTGAGCTCATGCTGGGGAGTTTTGCTGGAGCTTTGCTGGGCTGGAGCAGTGCCCGGTGCCATCACCACCCTGGGGAAGCTCTACCCCCCAGGTAGTGTGGGGAGACCATGGACACCCCCACCCAGCATCTGGGGTCCCACCTGCTCCCTGCTGCAGCCACATCCAGCACCAGCACTATGTTCTGCCCTCCTAACAGCTGCTCATCCCTTTGGCTACAGTAGGGACCCTTCTGGATCAAAACTGTATTTGTTTCTCCTCTTTTGGGGGATAAAAGCAGAAAATAACCCCCAAACACCTAACTGCCCTGGCCAGCCCCATGCCCAGGTCTCTCTGGTCCCAGCCTGTGGGGTCCCAGCACAGACCTGGATTTGGCTGCGTGTTAATGGCCCCTGGACATGGGCAGGGAGTGGGCAGGGCTGGTACCTGGGGGCAGCTGGATTGCGGGGGAGCTGCTGTGGCCCTGGTGAGGCACAGAGGATTTGGGTTTCCAGGCTGGGGAGCCTTGTTGCCATATTGGAAAGATGAGGTTTATCAGGGAATTAATTCAGCCACTCCCTCGACCTTCAGGAATTAAGTGGGGCTGATGCCAACGGCTCCCTGACTGTGGGTGCAGCAAAGTTTCAGCTTTGTGGCTTTCTGGGTGACAAGAGTTTGGGGGAGGGTGGCCCACAGGCCCTCCTGCTGCCTGTGAGGGTTGGACATCCATCTTCAGTGTCTGGGGAAGGCCCAGGGACAGGACAAGGGTGGAGACCCTGTGGCCAGGCAGGGATGGGGTGCAGGACCCCTTCTGTGCTGCATTCTCAAGCACGAGGGGTGTTGAGCCGGGGGGGGATATGTTCCTCCTGGCGCAGTGCAGTAGGGATGGTGCAGATGCACGAGTCTGGCACCATTTCACCATCCCATCTCCCCCCTGCAGATGTGAAGTACCTGGAGAACCACACGCTGGCTAAGGATGCTCAGGAGAAGGCCAACGCGGCGCTGCTGGAGTACACACTCTGCCACTACCCCCACTCTGCCGACAAATTCCGGCAGCTGCTGCTGCGGTTGGCAGAGGTGCGGGCGCTGAGCATGCAGGCAGAGGAGTACCTGTACCACAAGCACCTGAGTGGGGAGGTGCCCTGCAACAACCTCCTCATCGAGATGCTCCATGCCAAGCGGACTTAAGTGCAGCCTCCAGCAGGGACCCGGCAGAGCCCTCGGCCACCGCCAGTGGCACAGCAAGGGCAGGATGTGTGCCTGGGGCTGGGGACTGCAGTGCCTCTCCACCTCACCTTTCTCAGTGATGCTATTTAACCTGTACTATTGGAAAAGTCCCAGATGGTTTATTTTAATACACAGTAAGGTCAGCTGAGGGCTGCAGAACCATGGGCTGGGCTTCCCCTTGGCTCCTCTGCACACCCGGTGCTCGACCTGGCCTGGCTCTGAGGTTCCAAGGAAGGGCAAAGCCTGTCCTGGATTTTCTCCTATTCTTGCTCCTCTCCTGCTGCCCCTACCAGCTGTTTCTCCACCGCTGCCCTCCCTCCCCCAACCCTGCCCCATAACTCAGGGCCCCTCGTGCACAGGGCAGGGGAGAGGCGAGGCGAACCCCCCAGGTTGGGGTTTTAGGGCGGTGGGGGTGTCCCCAGACACCAGGAGTGAGGCAGAGGATTTCTGCAGGAGCCAAGGAGAACTCTGTGGTCAGGGCTGGAGGTGGTTGGCTTCATGCAGCCATGCCAGGACCCCAAGGTGCAGGTATCAGTGTCCACAGCCCCAGCTCCCTGCAGCGTTGCTGCTTGCTCTGTGTCCTGCTGCTACCCTGGGTGAGCCAGGGCAGGCAAGGACAGGGCTGGGCAGAGCTGGGCCCTCAGCTGAGATGTGTTTTTCTCAGTGCTTACTGGTGCTGGAGACACCAGCTGTGGCTTTGCAGCCCATGGCAGCTGCCGTGCCCAGAGCCCACGTGTGTCTGTGGTCATCTCTGGAATATCAAAGCTTTGCTGTTGCAGCTCTAAGAGATTCAGCAGCAGGAAGAAGGGACTGTCCTTTGGGCCTGTGGCCCTGCTGCTGCACCCTCACTGACACCACAATCTCCTTATTGTTGGAAAGCTTTGCAGGTCACTGTACCCATGTGGCCTCTGCACCATGAACGGAGCTGGTTCCTGAAGCAAGAGGACAGGGTGGCCCCAATGGGGGTCCTGCTGCCCTCCAGCCATCAGCCAGGTCCAAGCAGTGCCTGGAGAAGAGCTGAAGGGGAGGATGCAGGTGATGCTGACCTGGCAGGAGGAAGGTGTGGGGCAGCAGCAGGTCCAGGCTGCAGAGCCCAGAGCTACTCCTGTGCCAGCACGGGCCCAGGCGCTCGGGGGAGCTGGGGGGCTTCTCAGCCCCCTCCTGCATTTAGCTGCCCAGACACGTTGGCAAGGAGTAATAAGAATTGTCCTGTGCCCCATGCTGGGCCAGGCTGAGCCCCCAGACCCCCCTGTGACACTCTGCCATATCCCTGGCTGACAGCAGATGCTGTGCCAAAGCCACAAGCAAAGAGCTGTTGGTTCCCCTCTCACCATGGGACAGGGGCTCAAAGACACGACTGGGCAGCACTGGGGGGCTGCAGCCCCTCAGGCTGGGACGTGCTGGACTCGTGCTTCTGTTGACACTCTTTTGCCAGGTAGCCCAGCACAGATGGGTCCCCCAGATCCACTGAGGCTCCTCCAGCATGGCCGGGGGTGGTTCAGGTTTGTTCTCCACAGGGGGTGTTTGCTCCTAGTTTGGGGAGGGCTGTGCAGAGCCGGTGCCTTGAGGAGCTGCAGATGCTGTGCAGTTTATGGAAGCTTGTTAGATGCAGAAGAGCGTGTTTGTCTCTGCTTTTCAACATGTTTGTGCATTTTGCTCCTGAAGTCTGTGGTTCGGTTTCACCTTCTTCTTTTTGTGAACTTAAAGAACTGGAGAAAATGGTTTGGGAGGTAAAAGATGTTTTATTTTCAGAAAATGAAGTGTCCTTAAGTGTCTCTCCCTCTCTGTCGCTCATATCCTTTTCTCCCTCTCATCCTGCCCCTTCCCCACTCCCCACCCTTCCTTCCCAGGCAGGAGGTTACCAACTTCCTTGTCAGGAGCAAACCACTGTAATAAATTTTGCAGTTCATTTAAAAAGGCAGACTTTGTGCTTGTTGACTGGCTGTTGTGTTGGTGCCATCCCCTCCTCTTGGATCCCCATGTCCCAACAGGAGAGCAGCCCTTGGCCTCTGCCCACACTGAGTGCCTATGGGTGTCTCTCCAGGACCCCACAGCAGGACCAGGACACCATGGCTGCGGGAGGAGGGTCACTGCTGTGGTGGGATTCAAGGCTTTGGTGACTCAGGATCTGGTTCAAAGTGCTGCTGGGAATTGCCATAATGACTCTGAGTGTGTTTTCCCTGTGAGAGCAGGAATGACAGTGCTTATGGGCAGTCAGCTTAGACAGGGGATTGTTCATGCAGCCCTTGGTGGTCACTGCTGCTGAGGGTCCCCAGAGCCACGCAGTGTCCTGCTCCCCTGCACCACAGCCAAGCCCATGCCCAGCCCTGCACAGCCACTGCACGCTGCCACACCTGGCCACGAGATATCCCATCACAACACAAAGAGAAGGTTGCCTTTAAAATCAGCATTTACTGTCATCACGATCAGCACAAACCCCAGCACATTTTCTGAGCTCTAAGCACTATGGAGGTAACAGGAGAACAGGTTGGATGCAAAAGACAGAGGGACAGAAAACAGAATGGCAGTGGGTGGGAGCCCAGGGGGGGACAATTTCTGTTCAACAGTCTCTGCTGGTGGCAATAACCATCCCCACCAGCAGCTGCACCAGGCCTGGAGCCATGGGGACCCCCAGGCAGCAGTCACAAGTACCTGCCTGGTGGTTGCCTGCAACTGGAGAGGAGCAGGGCAGTCTTCAGCAGAGACACCATGAGACTCCAGGGTATCCCAGTCCTGCCTCAGTTTTGTCTGTACATGCTGCTAGGAAGAAGCATGGGGCTAAAAACTCTTCCTGGGCTGGGACAGCCTCCACCTGGAAACCAGCTCCTCTGACCTGCTGTCCTCCCGGCTGCTGGAAGAACCTCGGTGTTGTGGGCTCATCACCCAAGACTCCTCAGAAACCTAAAGCAAAAGAGAGATGGTCTCAGAGGTTCCAGTGAGGATAGGGTGGCAGTGAGTGCATCCACAGAGGTCCCACAGCACAATGGAGAAAGCTCAGCACAGCCCCAGGAGAGAGCAGGGCCCTGTGGCTGGTGCAGCTCTACAGCCCCATGGCTCCCTCCTCCCTTTGAGGGGTCTCAGAAATACCACCCTGATGGCAGGCAGCCCTCCTGCACGGGGCCAGGGCTGTACTGAGAAACCCCTCCTTCCCCCTGCTCAGTCATTAGCCCACTGCACACACCATGGAGCTCTGGAAGCACTGAAGAATGAGGTTTCAGGGGAGTGTAATGGAAATACCAGTGCTGCTGAGAGCAGGGATGTGGCATGGGCTGTACCTCCTTCCTTCAGGGCATGAGGCCTCTGCCCACGAGGAAGGACCACAGCAGGGATAGCAGCAGAGATCCCACTGCAGGGCAGCCCTGCAGGATCAGCATGGGGCAGTCCTACCTTTGTCTCAGTGCCCACCATGCTCAGGTGCTTTACTGGCTTTGAACCACAAACTTTCATAATTTAGTCATTATTTTAAACCTGAACTTACTTAAGACTGTATGGCGAGAGTTGCAGAATTACTCAATACTGATCACAGAAATGCTGAGCCATGGAGACAAGACCCATGTTGCTATGTGTGGCTTAGCAACATATAAATGTATTCAAACAGAATAATGAAATTATGGTAGGGAAACAAAGCAGCCATCACTTGAAGAGATGGAGGATGTGGAGGCCTCTTGGAGCTCTTGTTTGCTAAGACAAGGAAGATGGTAGTTATTGTTTGTGCAAATATGTGAACTCCACTGGTCATCCCCTGCTCACATAAAGGGTGTGATGAATCCAGCAACCGCTTGCAGCTTTGTGCTGCAGGGCTGGAGCTCATTACTGTGGCACGTGTGGCCCTCCTGAGCAAACTGAGCCCAAATAGTGGGGGTGGGGAGAGGTCCATGGGGCACAGCACAGCCCATGCCTGCCTCCTGCCATAGCTACGCTGCAGAACGCCTCATTTCTGTGGAACTGGACTGGTATTTATACACATTTTATCCTCCCTCACCCTCATGCGTGCTAATGCTCCCCATGGAGCCCATCCCACCTCCCCCTGGGACCTGCCGGCTGCCCCCTGCACTCAGAGCCAGCTCGATGCCCAGTTGGAGCAGGGAAGAGGTGGATCACCCCCCAGATCCAGCACAGCTTTCCTGGGATATTGTGAGCAAGTCATTTAAGCCCCGAGACTCACATGATTTTCATTACAGCTGGCTGGAAGTTTTAAAATAAAGAACTTTGGGACAAAATATGTCCCTTTCACTAAACTATTTTGTGAGAAAACAATCAGAAGAGGGGTAGCAGTGTGTTTTGAAATTCTTTCTGTCTCGTCCATCACCAAGCACACGCGTTCATGGGATGCTTCCCCTTCAGCTCTTATCCCCAAGAGCTAAACAACATTTTGCTCAGCTGAACAAGCTGTGAAGACGGGAACCTGTGCACCGCCGAGCTGCCCTGGGGTCTTCCAGGCATTACTGCAGCTGGGAGTTATTGCCTTTTTTTCCTTTTTTTTCCCCCCTAATGTCTGGAATCACTTGTCTTTGAGCCCGGCGCCTGGGAGCAGCGCAGCCGGCACCAGCACCGTGCCGCGCACCGGCTTGCACGTACACAAGTGTGCAGAGGAGAGCTCTTCTGGTTCAAGGAGATCTTCTCCTTCACCCCAGGCTGAAGGACTGCCCAGACAAGGGCTCCCTCACCCCAGGGCACACAAGGAGCTGCTCTCAGTGCTAGCAGGGGGGGTGGCCGAGCACAGCCAGCCCTGCACCCACCAGCAGCTGCCACGGCCGCTGCGCATCAGCTGGTGTGCAGGTGGAAAGGCACCAAACCCATCCCGGCCTCCCCACCGACTGCTGCGCACACCCAGGCTTTTAAAAAATGCACTGAGGGCTTACCTGAGCAAACAAAACCAAACTAAACAACCCACCTCTGTGCACATCTGGAGTTTAATGACACATGTGGCTCGGTGAAAATATGCAGGAGTAGGTGAGGGGGAGGGAGGGAAACACAAAGCACACACGCACGTGCTGGGGTGCAGGTCTTGCTGTCTCTGAGACCCCACTCCTACGCCTGAAATGCTGCAGCACTTTTACTCCAGGATGCCACTGATTCTGCCTTGCTCATGTGTCCACTGTAGGGAAGAAAGCTGCAATGCTTCTGGGTGGCATCGTCTTGCAAATAGTCTAAGCATGCCCTGCTTAGACACTTATTGTGGAGCAAAATCAGAAACTGCTAATGCACTGCTTCCTTAGACAAAAGAAAATGTAACAATGCAGAAAAAATATTATCAATCCATCCCCAGTGCTTCTTCACTGCACTGCCTGAGTGACCCCATCCAGAGACAGCACTGAGCCTGCTGAAGGTACTTGGTTGGTAAAAAAAAAAAAAAAAAGCTGAATATTCTGCACCTGTCCCCAGAGGAGCTGGTGACTTGGCCAAAGGCAGGCAGGGAAGCTGGGGTGGGAGCAGGGAGCTGTGGCTGGCCAGCCTCTCCCCAGCACTGCAGTGGAGCAGAGGCCTGGGGCTTAGGAGGGATTTCTGGTTTTAATTCTACCCACCTCCATGGTGACATTGGCCTTTCTACAACCTGAAACAGAAGATGCTAAATGGCTGCTTTTAAGCTCATAAATCCATCCCTGTCTGAACACCCCACCTTTCCTTCTTTGGGAGCAAGTCCCTTCTAACGCCTGCCAGCAGCTGCTGGTTTGAAATCCCCCCTGGCAGCAGAAGCTGTTGCCACCCCTGAAGCAACCCAGGTCCTGCCAGGCAACAAGGCCCTGTGCAAACCAGGTGGGTGCTGTGAGATGGGCACCCACCAGTGCTTCTTGGGCTTTACAACTCCCTCATCTGCTCAGGATCTCCCTCCTGCCTGGCCAGGACTGCAGCCAGGGCAGCTAGGAAACAAAACCCTTCCTAAAGCCTGAGGAAGAATCACCACCTTGCACCACAGAAACCAGTATCAGCAGTAGCAAAAATCAAAAGAAAACAACGTAGGCAAATGTTACCTGAGGATTTGAATGCTGTCAGCTCTACAGCCTGAAAGAGGGGAGAACATCTGTTAGCAGAAGGTAGAGATCTGAGTACTCTGCTGCTGGTAACCCCCCTGGGCTGCTCCCTGGGGCCATGCAGGGCACCCCAGCACCCACCTGCCCCTCTGCACTCTCTGCCCCATGACCCACGGCACAGTGGGGAACCAGAGCCCTCATCCCGATCCCTGAGGGATGGGCACCCAGCAGTGCCCCTGGACACCACTGCACCCCTCACAATGCCTGTGGGTCACCCTGCTCCCTTCACCCTCTCTGAGACCCCCAGACCCCTGTGCAAGAGAAGAGAGAACTTTCTCCCCCCAGTCTGTGGTGGAAAGAGAACACACGAGCCTACACCTTGAGCTTAAGTGATGCTCAAAGCTCTGTGAGGTGTGAAATTCCTGCTTCCAGCCCAACAGCAATAAATATTACCAAACAACCTTTTAAAAAGCTGAAACACAAAGAACATCTCGTCTGTGTTTGTATCTTCACTCGATCAGTGTTTTGTCATTTCAAGTGTTTTCAAATGTTTTTAAGTAGCATCTCCTCTTCATCCAAACTATTGAGCAGCTGCCAGTGACATCCTTAATTCAGGGCTCCTCCAGCGAGTGCCATGACTCATTCAGCCAGGGAGCAGGAAAACCAGCACTGACTTATCTAACCAAGGAGCTCAGAGGCAGCACACACCCAGGGGAGGGCAACACCCAGCACAGCCACACCGACCACCTCTGAGGTGAAGATGGGGCTCGGATGGAAATTCCCCACGGCCAGCTCGGCACTGCAGGGATCAGTCATGGAACCCCAGGAGCTGCACGGCCAAAACACCCACCAGAACAGGCAGGAGAGCATGGGCTCCTGCACTGGCAGCAGCCTCACCTTCTGAAGGTTTTACAAAGGAAGCAAGTTCATTAAAAATGCAATGTTTAAGGAGCAAAGATACACCAAAATCCTCAGTGACCCTCACAGGGAGGAAAGCGCTTTCTGTCTTTGCCTGCTAGGAAACACCATGGCCTTGGCATTTAGGAGATGTGCTGCCTCCTGATGCTTCCTGTCTGGGGAATCTCAGACCCCTGGGTTAATCCCTTTGTCCCACTCTCGGGTCTGGTGCCAGGAGCTTAGCCCTGGTCCCAGCTTACAGAGCCAGCACCTGCCTGGCTGAGAAAAGCATCACCTGGGAAGGGATCCCCTGGCTGGCGCTCAGCAGGAGGGGGAATGGCATTAACCACAGTATAAATCATGAGACATGAAAATATGGATTTTATTGAGCGGCTTGAAAATGATATGCCAGCTATAGAAGTATTATCTATTGGATAAATAAGAGCTGTCTATGTGACACAGGTTTTCAAAGGATAAATATTAGAGAGGGAGAGAGATACTTCAGTGAGGGACTCAAATGAAAGTAGTGTCGGATTTTATTCTGAGGAAATTACAGCACTTGTATGTCAAGTGCACAAGGACTGATGATCATTTCAATAGTGGGAGATGGAAGTGTTACCAGAATAGTCAAATTTAAATTGTTCTCTGCCATAGGCCCTACCTTACTGAGCTCTGCATCATTCTCCTGCAGGCAGCACAACCCAGCCTGTGCTTCCTGGAGGGATGCAGCTTGTTCACCACAGGGACTGTGAGCCCCTGCTGCTGTTTCCATTTGCTGACCCTGCCTGGTCCCTCACCAACAATCAGCAACTTCTGTTACACCTGGGACAGAGGTGATCAGTGCTGTCCTCAGTCTGTGCACAACAGGTCCAAGCCAGGCAGTTTCTGGGACTTGCTCAAGATGAAGCATTGAAGTTATGCCAGAGCTGGTGACATGATGAGGTATCCCCAAGTCCCAGATCCTCACTGGAACTGTTCCTACGTAACTGCTACACTGGACATGGGTGGAGGTGGAAGAGTATCAGAAGACATTACATACCGGTCTCTCAGGTGACATGATTGATGAAATCCCCATGGGAATTTTGGCTCCAAAACTTCCTAGGAGGAGAAGGAACACAATGAGTTTGGAGACTAGAGAGTAGAAATATTCATGCTTTAGCAAGAACTCTGTCCTTTGTGTCCCCTAAGTATCTCAAGAGAATGCAATGCTGTGTGACACAGTGATGAGACCCCATGCCTGGCCAGCCTGCAGGCAGGAACCTGCTCCCTCTGAGATACACATGCATACCAATCCCACCTCCCCTGGGAGCCCTTCATCCTGGGCTGCACTTGCAGTAGCAGACCCCAAGTACTCACACAGGCCCAGTGTGTAAATGGGTCCAAGGCAGTGCCCAGTGAATGTGCACTGAAATTCAAGCCTTGGGAATAATGATGCTGCTGAGGTTTCATGACACAGCCTGGGCCAGCAGCAAGGACAACCCTCTTTACCTTTGTTGGTGATGTTCTTCACTGGGGGCTCTTTCTGCACAGGGCTCGACAAGGCACTCTCAGCTGGAGAAGGACTCAGTTTCCCTGTCTCCCAGGAGGTTGTATTTCTTGGACTTGATAAGTAGTTGATGGGGTGAGAGCAGTTCTGTAATGAGGAATAGATACAGGACAGTGAAAACTAATGTGTGTCTTTGCTGGATCCAGGTCCAACTTTAAAGATCCATTTCATCTGCACTGCAGCCCCTGGGACTTTGACTCCCATTGCACCCTGATACAACAGGCTGCTGCCTAATCAGGATAGATTATCTTTGGGTCAGCATTGTCCAACAGGTCTGCAAAAAAAGGAGAAAAAAAAATAAAATAAAAAAAGTCTTTTTTTCCAACATCATCTCCTCAAAGCAGACCATATGGACATCTAGGGCTCTGCTCCTGTGGGTGCCAGGGTAGCAGGACTTCCTAGCAACTTACTGTGAATGAGAGTGCTTTCTTCTTGTCCTTCATCCTCTGGATGGCATTCCTCACCTGGAGCAGAGCAAGGACATTAGAGAGGGCCACAGCAGCTCTAGCAGAGCAAGAGATCTTCCAGCAAGTCATGGAGGAAAAGAAACTGCTGTCCCAGAAGCACAGTCAGGGTGATGCTCTCTGTTGCACCTCCCACCACCCCAGCAGCCCCCTCATTGCTCATAAAGACCAGCTCTGAGGAGTGGCTGAGCCTCAGCCAGGGTCATCTCTTACCTCGCTGTTATAGATTGCATAAACCAGGAATATGTAGAGGCCCTGCACAGGAGAGAGAGCAGGAAGGGTTAGAGTTGTTGTGCAGCTAGGGAGCACCCAGGAAACACCTCCTTCACATCTCAGAAGCAGAAACCACCAGGAGAGAAACTGCAAGCTGGGAAGCAGACCTCCCTTCCCACCAAGCATCCACCTGGGGTAGGGGATGTCACCAGCAGACCAAGTGCAACATGATCTCACACAGTGACAGACCACAGCCTTAACAAGACCCTATGGCCCAGGCTGAGTGGGGTATGGATCCAGAGACTTTGCTCAGTGCCAGGCTGGGCAGAGGTTCTCTCTCCTGCCAGCACACTGGGGCTCCAGCAGTGCAGTCTCACCCACCCTCTCCCTGCCCACACACCTGGAGCTGCTGGGTGCACACACTGAGGACCACAGAGAAGTGACACACTCTGCCACAGCCACTCAGCCACAGCTGCATGCCCAGGGCTGGTGTGGGATGTGCTCCGGGGAAGTGTCCGCAGTAGGGCTGGAGTGAGCATGGCCTGGAGGCCACAGCCTGGGGCTAATTACAGCTCCAGACCAACGATTCTGGTCTTAAGGCAGCCCTATCTGGCCCAACAGATTTATGTTATATCTGTGGGGTGTTTGTTATCGCAGCTAGATAAATCAGCTGCAGCAAGAAAAGTAATCCATCTTGTCTGCTGGGAGCCTTGCTCTTCATCTGCGGGCTCTTGGCAGGCGCGGTGGTAGCAGCACCCTGGCGCCGTGCCATGACCTGTCCTTCAGCCAGCACTGCCGCTCACTCCCCCAGACCAGATTTCTGGTGGGGCTGCCAAGGCAGGTCTTCCTTGAAATAATCATTCTGGATGAGCGTGGGGAGAGAGGGGAGAGGCGGGGTCGGCTGGGAAGGCAGCAAGGAAGGAGAGGAGGCCCAGCTGTGGCGGCGGGTGGGAACAGGGCTGGGGTTCTGGTGGAGCCTGCTCCTGCCTGCACTCCTGCCCTCAATGCCCTGTCCCCCCAGCTCCCCGCTCATGGCAGGGCAGGTGCTGGGTGGCCACAGACAAGAACATGGCACATGCCTGCAGAGCAGGATGGGTCCCACCCCAATGCCACCTCCTGCTCCCTGCCCAGGTCAGAGGCTCAGGGAGCCCCTTGCCCACCTCCAGGACCACCCGTCCATCTCCACCAGCTGAGGTGAAGCCAGCAGGTTTTACCCAATCTGCTTCTTGACAGCACCAGGAGCTTGGCAGGGTCTTGGTGTTCCAGCCCCAAACCATGGGCTGCAGGGAAGGTGCTGCCTCCTGCTCAGCACCCTGAGACCAGACACTGCTGCCACCTCGGGCACAGCACTGCTCCACGTTGCTTCTCAGCCACTCGGCTGAATTCCTGGACTGCCTGGAGCAGTTCTGATGTTTGGTGTCGACGCACAGAGTAACCTTGAAGACAGGCTTGGGTTTCCGCAGATAAACAGTGAGCACTCAAACAAACAAACAACCACAGCAGCAAAACTTCCCTGCACAGGACTGGCGCATGAAGAAGCCTGCTGGCCTTAAAGGGAATTCCAAGGTGAGCCATAACAGTCAGCACAGGGGCTGAGATGGGATCGTTTTATCTCTGCTCCATCCCAACTCCACAGCCAGCATCTCACAGCTCCTCCACTGGCATGAGTGAGCCTGGGGGATGCCATCCGGGCCCTGACATGGTCCAAGGGGTGTTAGCAGTCACTGAACCAGGGGGGCTCATCCTGCGATTTCTCTTTCCAGTTTTGGGCTGCAAAAGGAAGAGCAGCCCTGAGTGTTGCTGGAGAGCAGCCCTCCTGAAGGCATCAAGCCCGAGGTCCTCAGCAGGACCCCTCTGGTGTCATATACATGCTCATGTTTTCACAGAATGAACACTGAAGTGAGGCAGAAGCACACTGCCAGGAAATGGAGAATTCTTTGGATCCCCGTGGCTTGGAGGGTAGTACTCAGTTGCTCTCTCCACTTGGGTATCCTGGAGCAAGATTTGTCCTCAAGCACTGGGCAAGGGACTCTGTAAAACCTGCCTGTGAATATCCAGTACACGGGGAGAGGGGTGACTGTGGGGTTTCTGCTGGCACAGTCTGATCTCCAGGGGGTCCTGGGCTGGCTGCCTGCAGAGCTCACCTTGGACCATCCCCTCCTGCTCACCAGGATGCAGGGGGGTTCAGTGCTTCTCTAGCTCCATCTACAGCTGCTTTCCCTCGAGGTCTGGGAAGCTTCTGCCAGCAAGGGGCTGAGGTTTGAATCGCAGGTGGCAAGCACATGTTCTGGGACTTCTTGTCACCATGTGTCCCTGAGTTTCAGATATCCTGAGGTCCCGGGAACAGTCCTGGCTCAGTGCAGAACTGTGTGCTCCCGGTTCTGTGGCTGACACAATGTGCTTTGCTTTCTTCACCAGGTACAGGCTGGTTCAAGTTTTAAACACTTTTGAGGAAATCAGTATACTTAGAAGCAAATATTAAGCATTGCTTTACACACCAGGGTCACTTTCTGCCCTACAGAGATCCCTGTTAATAGAAACATCAAACACAAGAAGCCACTGGTACCTGCTTGGTGTTGATGTAAGGATCCACCTGGAACAGGACTCACCTGGAGGGAGTTCAGCACGATGAAGACGTAGGCCCAAATGATGCTGAGGTGGACGAGGACCCCACACACCCAGGTCAGCCCCAGCACGGGTAGCAACACCAGGATGGGCTTGGCTGTGGCCCTGTCAGGAAGAAGAGCTCAGCATTAGCTGGGCACATTTCAGAGGTGAAACACTCTGCACCAGCACCCACCTCCCAGCTCCCCATGGGGATCTCTGTTGTGCTTCACATCCCTGAGCCCAGACTGTCCTGGCAAAGCTCCCCATCCTGCCAAGTGTCCTTCCTGGCTCTGCAAACCCTGCCCAGGGTCCTGGCATGTGTCTGGAGCATCTGCACTAGGATACAGAGCACAGAGGGCATTTGCACTGGGAGAGCCCCAGGGGTTTAGGGGCACCCTGGCCTGTATCTTGCAGTTGAGAAGAAAATTTCCTTGCTGGAGACATCTCACCTCCCCCAGAATGTGCCTTTCAGATGATATGTCCACGAAAAGGCACCCAAGATGCTAGCTATGGAAAAAATTCCTTTGCAAACAAAATCAGTTAAGAGGGAAAAAACCAAACATTTCACCTCCTGGCCTCCAGCGTGCCAGCTCTGCTCTTTATTTATCACTGAGAATTAGCAAGAATGGAGCTCTTTGACGTCATTAGCCATGAGAAAACAGCTATTTTCCCCCTAGTTGCTGCTCCAAGGAGGACACTTCTGTATTTGTTTTGTTAGCATATGGATGTCAC
Source organism: Florisuga fusca (assembly GCA_038090715.1). NCBI lineage: Eukaryota > Metazoa > Chordata > Aves > Apodiformes > Trochilidae > Florisuga > Florisuga fusca. Next base: position 6,819,646 of record JAAWXA010000033.1, read on the forward strand.
CCTGCCCTTCAGAAATGCCCTATCTTTGTGCCTCTGTAAATTTGGGAAAATTTATTTATGATACAGGGGAACAATGCGTGTCTAGCGGGGGTACCCGGCGCCAGCTAACAACAATAAAGATTCACAGAGGATGATAAAATAATGACTCAAGCAGCAGTTTTTTAGAGGTCTCTCCATATTGGCTGATTACAGAAGCTCATACCACCAGTATTATTTTCCATCCACCATGTCTCAAACTCACCAGGTTCACCAGGCTGGGAGTGGTGTCTGGAGCAGGCAGGCTGCCTCACAGTTACCCTGCAGGAGAAAATCCTTCCTGCCCTGCCTCTCCCAGCTTTCACTTTGTCAAGGCAAAGACTCTCAGTTTAACAGTAATCCCATCATTTCATCCCCAGAGCAGGCAGGGCAGGGAACACCAACCCCTCCCTTGCTCACCAGATCTGTATTCCAAGCTGGTTCTCCAGGCTGCTGTTGGGTGTCAGCATCTTTGATCTCCTGCGAGCACTGGACACAGTCACCATCACCACACGGAGCAGCACGAAGGTGTTCACCTGCCAGAGAAGAGCCCAGTAACCTCCTGTAATCTCAGCTCCAGTGGGGTGAGGCTTTTCTGCTGGGGACTCGCTAACTAAGTGTCAGAACTCGGGGAGAAATATGTCACTCCTGAGAAAGCAGTGAATAACACACTTCATAGAGCTATCCAAGCACATATGAAATCTGGAAAACTTATCTCAAAACCTCTTCTACAGAATGTCTTCCCTGTCAAGCGTCTACTCTGGATCCCTTGAACATTGCACCTTTTTCTGCTACTGTGTTGTTGTACAATGACACTCATGCTACTTCAAAGACAGATATTCCCATATTAAAATCAGACCTTTAGTTAAGGCAAAGTCACAGTCAGCCTACACATCAATCTACATTCCTAATTGAACAGCCAACACAAGAACTGGTCAGCAAAATATTCTTAAAGTACTTTTTTCTACCAAAAAGCTGCTCTTTAAGAGCAGGTTAAAGAGATTAATTTGTGCTTTGAAAGTATATATAAGGTGTAACAAAAAATTTCCTTTAAAATTAGCAGTCACAGTCCTGCAAGCAAGCACCTTAGCCACAGGAGTGCTCACACCCCTGATTCTGGAATGCCTTCCTAAAACCAGACACAAGGGAATCACACCTTCCAGGCAGGTGTTGGCACTTACAGCCAGGATGAAGAGAACAGGACCAACAAAGGCCCAGATGACATTGGTCTGAATGTTCAGCCAGCAATGGTTGTCTGCCACATACTTGTTAAAGGAAGTTGCAAGGGTCACCCCCACAATAATGACTGGAAGACCTGAAGAAAAAAAACAAAACACAACAGATTAAACCCCAGGAAAAGCAGAGATGAGCCATGCAGGTCAGCTGTGCCCTAGACAATTGCTTCAAAACTCCCAAGACCAGACACGCTCCAGCATGAGCCCATTTAGCCTCTGAAACCCCATGAGCAACATCAATTTACTGCAGTGAAATCTGTCCTGGCTCTGCAAGACCAGATTTATACGCTGTCAGCATTACTCTTCTAGGTATAAAGCATTCCAAGTCCTGAGTCCTGATCAAAGCAATTTACTCCTCAGATTGCTTTTTTAACAAAATGGACAATCAAAGACATGAAACCATCAAAAATATTTGAGCCTGTGGCCTGATGTCCAACCAGGTGGGTGTTTTGCAAGGAGCATTGACCTAATGAGACTCCTCTTTGGTGTGAAACTCAGATGATTCAAATTAATCCTATGGCCCTAAAGGGCTCCCTCTGAGGAAAGGGTGCATAGTCAGGAACATATGTATATTCTAATTGCTAACAGACAGTAGTAATACCCTCCAAGAACAAGAACTTACTATAAACTTCTTCAATGTCTTGTACTGTACAGAACAGAAATGTTTGCTAACTTATAATCTAAAATTGTCAATTTCACACCCAAAGGTAAGAAAGCCTCTGGAGAGCAGTGGCACCCTCCCCTCAGAGTAAATCAAACCAAATATGGGTGAATCTCTCCTACCGACATTTTTGTGAAACAAAACAATTGACCCATTTTTCTGAGCACCCAATGCAGAGGAGTTTGTAGATACCCCAGCCTGTCACATAGTAGAACTTCATTCTCCTGTCTTCACTCATGTTGACTGCAACCACCTTGCTCCACAGGAGAAGCCCCTCTACCAGCATCCATGAAAAGGCTGCCATGAAGAAGAGATGGAGGGAGGCAGTGACCATGAAACACATCACCTGGAGAGAAGAGAAAACACACACCATTTCAGGAGGAGTCCTCTGGGGGCTTCTGAGTGTGTGTGATCAGGAAGAAGAGAGCAACCTGTAAATTATGCTGCAGAGAGTGCAGAAGTGGTGGATTTAAACGTTCACAAGCATGAAAAAGAGTTCTTGAAATTGCAAGACATTAATAGTCCATCTGCTGCAGCTCATATTCATTTCTTCTGTGACCATGTAAAGACACAGAAGAGGGAACTGGCAGCATCTTTTCCTGCAGTTCTTGGACTTTCCTTGAAGGCCCCTCATCTCAGAGCTGCTTGATTGAGCCCTGGGATGTGGAAGAGGACACAGAACGTAACTGTATGTTGCTGCTTTGTAACTACTACAATTTCCTGAAGCATTTTTTGCTGGAGACAAACTGCCAGAAGAAAGAGGTGAGTTTTCCTGACAAATTGCACAATGCATATATCCTTATCTCCAAACACAGACACAATTCTTCCTTAGATCCAAGTTACAGGTAGTTAATGAAACATTAATAAAAAGGATTACAGTTTTGCTGTGACAATAAGGCTTCAGCAGGCCTTGTCCTGCTGCCTGAACAGGACATGTTCTGGTGAGCTTACCTGGTTGGTCTTGGCCAATTCACTGAACATGAGCAGAGCTTCTGCTGCAGCTAATGCAAAGATCAGGTTCTTGTGCACAGTTATTCTTTCACTCTTGGGGACACTGAGGGAGGAGACAGGAAGCCCTCAGCTGCAGCCAAAGGAGAGGGTGTACATGTTCTCACTAATCCTTGCTGGGATGCACAGACCTGCCTGGGTGATCTGCTATATCTGCTACTCCCTGCAAAACTCCCCAGCCTCTCCCCACACACCTACCTCTCCCCACACTGACCAAAGATACCTTGTTTGCATACTTGTTCTGAAGCAAAATAGCAAACAAAACCCAGAGAGATGGCTACAAGTGTCTGGACTTCTCTTACCCAACTGCAAAGAATAAAATGAGGGTAACAACCAAGGCACAGAAGGAAACTCCACATCCAATAAAAGTCAAGGTCTGCAGTGTGAGCTCCTCCTTGGTGCTCCTCTGCTCCAACCATGAAACAACAGAAGACACAAACACCCCACAAATTAACCACAGACTGGTAACAGTTCTGTCATCCACCCCACAGACCACCAGGAAAAGGCTCCTCTCTTACCTGCATGTCATAGACCTGCAGCAGCACAGCAAAATTTGTGGTGTGGTTGCAAAAACAGGCAGTGGAGTCTGGGAGAGATGTCACCACAGAGCAGCCATCTGTGGACCACATCCCACCAGCATCTGGGCTAACATGCAGAAAAAAAAGAATAAGAAAAAAAAAAAAGAAAGCCCCAAACCAATGCTAAAAACAGAGAAGAAAACATGGAAATTACCATCCACTTCAACAGAAAGCCAAGGCATTAAGGGAATGTCATTCTTTCAGAAGAAGCAGAGTTGAAATGAGGAAGAAGAGGATATCAAGGACAGGTTGTCATGTGGAAGGGAAGATCAACTTCAGGGCAGGGCTAGTAGAGGTGTTTGTGCAGCAACCAGCTGCCTCCAAAAACACCCTCTTTCCACCTTCCCCAAAATAGTCCATGCCTGTTGCAAACCTGGGACTCTAAGGAGGTTTTTTGCACTTGAATTACTTATTTACCAATCCATAATATATCACAGACTCAGAGCTCTCACTGTGGTGACATCCAGCAAAAACACATCTCAGTGCCAAGCAGTATTTATGAGGCATGGGAGTCCTGCAGTCTGTTGGGCTATATATCTTGGCCCAACCTTTCTTTGTTGCAGGCAACAATCATAATTAACTCAGCCTTTCCATTTGAGTTGTATATACCTCATTAAAGGTCATTTGCTTGTGAGTGACTTTTACAGCAGAAACCTTCCCAGGAGAGTGCTGCCACAGCAGACAGAGGATGTCAGTGTGCAAAGCAGGCAAAAAATATAGATCCCTACTTTTATATTTATACCGTTACATTGTGTTTTTCGGTGAAAATAAAAGCTCATAAATCTGGGGACTGGAACGGAAATAAGGCACCTGAGGCTGAAGTTCCAGAAGGCACAGATGGGCCCCATCAGCTGATGGTGCAGGTCCTGCAGGCAGAGAAGGAGAAGAGATGTCACAGCCATGCACACTCCGGATGCAGATGGGACAGTGTCCTGCAGCAAGGCAGCACAGGACGAACTCCAGCCCATGGGGGAGAGCTGGACACGGGGCAGCCCTGAGCCCCCGGGCAGGGATGGATGCTGCCCGCGGTACCTGGACGTGGTGCTGCAGGCGGTAGCGCACAGAGGTGCTGATCTCCTGGTAGTCACTGAGCAGAGTGGAGGAGATCAGAGCAGTGCCCACCCTGGTGCTCAGGTACCTGTGAGGGGAAGGGGCTGCTCAGGGGCACGGGAAAACACAGGGAGTGCTCAGAACACGGGGTCTCACGATATGCAAGACTTTGGAGAGATCCGGAGCCACGTATGGAGTGCTTCAGTGCCAGCAGCAAAGGGCCTGGAACCACCGCAGAACAGAACCCCTCTGCTGACCCCCTCAGCACCGGAGGGACCCCGCAGAGAGGGCTCTGGAGCACCCGGGGGCTGGGCTGAGCGGCTGAGCCCAGGGAAGCAGCGGATGTGCGGGGATGTGCGGGTGGCCATCCCCACCTAGTGTCCAGAGCTCCCCGGGGACCGCGGGGCTGTCCTCCCGCCAGCTCCAGGGACACCCCCGCTCCTTCCGCCCCGGCAGAGGGGACCCTGTGGCAGCCCCGTCCCCAACCCTGCCGAGCAGGGACCCTGCGGGGAGCCAGAGGCACCCAGAGGGACAGGGGGTGAGGCAGGGTCCAGGGGCAGCCCCACCACAAAGCCCTGCCACCCCTTCCCGGAGAAATGAGATGGGATGGAACAGCGTGGCGGGCACCCCAAAAGAGGGGCAACGGGAGGCTGAACGCAGAGCTGGGAATGAACTCTCTGGTGGTGCTGAGGGGCAGCCCTGGGGTGCAGAGGGGTTTCTGTTCCACTCACCTCTGCCCTCCGTCAGAGGCAGCCACCTCCTGGGGGACAGCACTGCTGCCAGCCCCGGACAGGCAGCGCTGCAGGGACCCGTAGCCAAACCACATGTTTTTCACCGTGACCCTCCGGAGACCTGGACAGAGAGAGCACCCCGGGAGGCTCCGAGCAGCCCCTGTGCCTCAGCACCCAGCGCTGCCCCAGCATGGGGGTGGGACACCGGGGGGTCCAGGGCACTCAGAGCTCCAAGCTGTGCCTGCAGAGGGGCTGTGGATATTCTCTCCCCCACAGCCCATCTCCCTTTCACCGAGGGCATCTCCTCCCCACACTCCTGTGTGCAGGGTTGAGGTCCTCCTGCTGAAGAGGATGCAGAAGTGCCATGTAGGGAGACCCTGGGAAGCACAAGCACCTTGACCTACCTCTGGCTTTCAGTCTTTGCATTTCTTCTGCAGGGACTTCAATGAGGTCATGCCTGCCTTTCTCGGGGCTCTGGACCACGTACACCTCACTGCTCAGCTCCTGACTGCTCAGCTCCAGCTTCCTGATCTCCATCCCTGAGGAAGGGGTAGCATCAGGTGCTGAACCAGGGTTCAGCCCTCCTCCAGAGCTACTGCTACAGCAAAGTACCACAAGGGCACTATAAACCCAGCCAAGACTCAGAAGCAGCAGAAAGGTCCTGTTCAGTGCAATCCATGTGCATCTGGGCTCAGGTTGTCTCCTGTGCCCAAAGGTTTCGTACAATCCTTTTACAACCCACAGTCCACACTATACCACTTCTGCATGAAATGGGGAGAATGCTGACCACAGGGTTAGCCAGAGAGGAGGCAGAGGAGAAGAGGTGCCAAAAGTGGACTTGGACTGGGAACCAAGTGGGATGACTGAGCTGGGGCCCAGTGAGATGGTGTCCCTGAGCTCTGGCAGTGCCACTCACCAACATTCTCATGCTGGATTGTGATCTTCGTCCTCCCTGCAGTCAGCAGTGGGGCCAAGTGTGACACCATTCTGTCACAGAGCTCAACAACAGCCATAGGCCCTCTGATAACCTGCAAACACAGAGAGAGCAATGAAATCAGCACCTGCACTGCCAGCTCATGCTTCCCACAGCAAACACGAGAAACTGGAGACAAGACCACTGGCCAGGAGGCAAACTCGCTGGGTGTTACAAAAAAGAAAGAAAGAAAAAAAAATTAAACCAGCATGGACATTAATAACTAAATAAGCTGCTGTAAGGTATTGATTTTTCAGACCCAGCACCTGATTTTTGCAAAGCTGTAGAACAACCAGCCTCTCTTCCTGTGAGAGTTTTCACCCAGTGGATTTATGCCTCTATTGAGCTGTGAGTAACTGTGGCCAGGGAGACCTGAGTGACTCGAAATGATGAGGGAAACTTGAACTATTCAGACGCCTTTCATCTCTGGTGGTCCCTGGCTTGGTTCCTGGAGCACTGGCCAGGCCAGACGGTGTCACACATTTCCCAGGGACAGGTGGCAAGTGCAGGCCATAGAGCAGACACAAAAGACCCACGTGAGAAGGGAAGAAGCCAATGGACAAAATCCCAGTGAGGGTGGGATGATGGAAATCCCTCACACAAAGCCTGATGGTTGTTTGAGCAGTGTGGGGGCTGAGGGCAGATATCTCCTTGGCAGCCCACCCACGGGAAACACAACAAACCATGAGGGAAGGGGATTGCCCTGCCAGAGAGGGCAGAGTGTGGGAGCAAGGAATCTACAAAGCACCAAGAATCTGCAGACTGTGTGTAATCCTGTAAAACCAGGCTGACAGAGTATAGAAGCTTGAAGAGAGCTGAGACAGACCATTGGAGGGGTCTGCAAGGAAGACACCACTTGACTGCACATTTTTGCATAAAATCTTGTTTGCATCTCCAACAAATGAGGCAACAGCAAGGCACCCAGACCTGACCTGACCTGGACAAGACTGCCCATGCTTGCTGCACTTCCACAGGCTCCAGCCTTGGGCCAGAATGGTTTGGTGTGACCATGCAGCTCCTCAGGCTCTGGCCATAGAACAGTCCAAGGAGCTGCACATAGAGCAGGACGAGCTGCTGTGACACATGTTACCTGGCTGACTGATGACCATGTTTCAATATTCTTCTCTTCCAAGATTAACTCTATCACTTCCACATAATATTGGCCCAACTGCTCCAACATCTCCAGTTCCTCTCCCTCCTGAACTTCCACCTCAGAAATGTGTTTCAGTAACTGAAGCACCACAAGGAGGTCAGATGACTCCAGCTCTTGTGTCTCTCCTTTCAGGACAGTTGCCAAGACATCCAGAACTCCAAGGGCGACAGAGAGGTTCATGTCTCGGATGTCAGTTGTGAAGATGTTATCAGGAATCTGCCATGGAAAAGATGTTTTAGTTCAGTGCAGGGCCCTGGTCACCAGCTATGCCTTGGCAATGCCCTGCTGCCCTCACTGCTGTGGGACCCCTGCCTGGCCAGCCAGGCACAGCTTAGGGGAAGGAGATCTACCTTGACATTTTGATCTCTTCAGCCTCTCAACTTCAGTGTGAGAAGTCAACCTGAAGGAACACTTCACTTGTTTGACCACAGCACAAGTTACAGCTGCACTGGTCACACACTGACAGCAGCTCAGAAGAGGCCACAGATGTAACTGCTGGCAAAGTGACCTCAAACAGCAGCAGGGGCCAACAAGTCCACCCTAAAAAAGGTTTCTGCCTGCTTCTGGTGTCAGCTGCCACTGCTGGGGCTGCAGGACTCACCACAGTCCTCCCTGCAAGTGTGTTCATGTGGCCCACAAGTGAATGGCTGGATTCCATCTGAGCTTTTTTCAGTTGCCAGTATGCATCTGAAGATAAAACAAAAGCATAATCATTGGGGTGGTGTCTAGCAGCATGGTTAACATATGTCTATGATTCTATGGTTCTATGTTGTATTCAGACCTGGGGAATGGTCCTCAGACAGTGGGTGAATTTGTAGGACAGTCAGGACAGGAAGACCTCTCAGTTGTATTTTATTTCTAGTAAAAGATGCCATCTGGAGAGACAGCCTAACACTTCTTTCCTGCCTCCCCCTCATGTGCCCCTGGCCAATGAGTCTGGAGATGCCTGTACTGGGAGGCACTCTACAGCATTGCTTCCAGGTGCTATCTACAGCCACTGGGGAACAGTGAAATGTCCTGTCCCAGGGCATGCAGCTGAAACGAAGTCACAGCTACACCTTGCTCTGCATGAGAACTCTTCAGAGCAGACATGAGACCTCCCCACCACTGGCCATCACCCCAGCTGGGACCTCCAGGAGTGGATGCTGTGGAAGCAATGAATAAATAAATAACAGATGCTGTACCCTTTCTGTAGCGACAGATAAAAGGCAAAGACTGCAAACAAGATGTGTAACTGAATCCACTGCTGCCAACTTCAAACACTTGGCATTCCTCAACAGGCCCTGTGGAAACACACAAAGAGAAGGCCCATGCTCCCCAGAGTGCCATCCCCAGGCAGGTATCACATTTCCTGCAAGCAGCCCCCAAACCCTGCTGAAGACAAAAGCTGCCAACAGCTCCTTCAGGACCCCAGGGCTGAGCCAGAGCAGGGACTGGGGCAGAAACTGCTTCCCATGAGCCTGGCAAATACCCTCCAGGAGGAACTTGGGGGCAGTGCCAGGTCCCGAGTGACTTATGGGTCATGTCATGCCAAGCTGGCTGGGGGACAGGTCCCCTCTCCCAGCAGAGCACTGAAGCATCACTGACAAGTAAGCCCTTTCTCTCAGAAGAGTAGAAAGGCTGCAATGATCCCAGGACACCTCGGCAGATGTCTGTGCTGGGGTCACTGCTGGGGCCTCCAGTGACCAAGGGTCTGGTGGTGATTGTGCTGGCCCCGTGCTACAGGAGGGAGCTGGAGCAGTGAGGGCAATGAGCTTTACCTGGGCAAAGAAACTGGGTAGTCACCTCCTGGACAGTGCTTTCCACCTCCAGAGCATTTGAGCTCCATGCAAACACGAGGTCTTGCTCTACCACCCAGCACGACCGAACCTTCTCAATCTGCTCCGCGCTGAGGACTTTCTGCCAGATGTGCAAGTCACTGATGTTCCCACTGAAGGACTCCTTCGCCTTGAAGGTGCCCCCCAGAGAATCTTGATCCTGCCCAATTATGAAAGTCCCCTGTCCATAGATGGCCTGGGGGGCAGATGGCCCCGCAGCACACAGACCACTGGCAGATGCCCTCTTTTTCCCATCAGTGTAGATGGCCCAGGTCCCGTTTTCCTGCTGCCAGGTCACACAGAAGTGATGCCACTGTCCATCAGCACGAAACATGGGCAGGTATGGGGAGTGGTGCCCATGAACTATGAGAGCAAAACGAACAAAGCCTTCCTCATCAACAAAGCCCCGGAGCTGGAACTCATTAATAAAAGCTGGCACAGCATAGGAGAAGATGGTAGCAATCTCCTGGGTCCTGGTGTCCCACTGCAGGTGGGCACAGACTGTGACAGATGGCAGTGCTGGGAAGTCAGAGAGCACCTTCACGTATTTGGTGTCTGTTTTGTCTCTGAATACCAGGACAGGTACAATGTGGTGCCCTAAAAAGAGAAATTTCAGCTAGCATAAAGGCAGAAGCATGGACCACAGTCTGCTCATCTTCTACTGGGAGTGAAAACGTCATTTTCATTTGCCTCCTATTAAGGCCAAGAACTCATGGGCTTTGTGAGCAAGGACATCCTGTAAGGATGCAGCAAGGCTCCACTTCTGTGCCTGAAGGGGATCAGGAGGGCAGGTGACCTGAGATCACATCACTTCATAAACGTAATTTACAGAAACTTAGGTTTGTAGCAAATAGCATTGCAAACAATGAATCTGGAAGGAACAGCATGTTCCCAAGCACCCCATGCTATAGCAACCAAGTGGATAGACAAATAACACCTTGGAGGCAGCTGCCACGGGTGCCTTGCTGCCGGGGAACACCATCCTCCTGGTTCTGTCCCTAACTTCATCACTCTGCAGGACCCGCAGGTCCCAAATGGCAATGCTGGGGAAACCAGACCTGCTTACAGGGAGATGGTGTGGGAGGAGGAAGCGAGGAGCTCCCTCTGCAAATTCCTTCTGCTGCAATGCCCCGGGGAGCCCTGACAGTGACCATGCAGCTGATGTGCTTGGGTTCACTGCTGCTCAAGCTGCCAGTCCCAGCTTGTGACTGGAGGTCCTGGGTGTTACCACCATGACAATGAAAAATGAGTGGCAACGTTTCCAGTCAGGTTAATTTTTCAGGACTGAAAAAGATCCAGCAGTGAATGTGTCTCCCAAGAGTCTGACCACACACATACTCACGTCTCCGTTTTGGCTTGTGCAGGACACCATCCCTTTCATTTAGCCAGATGGAGCCCCTGATGTGGTGGGACTGCAGCATTTTGCTGAAGAAAGCTTCCTCACTGTCTTGGGGTTCAAAAAGCAACTGAGCAAAGTGGTGTTCACAGTATCTGTCTGCATGCCACCAATCCAAAGCAGTGGCCACATATTCATACACCTCTCTCGAGGTCTCAATAGTGACAGGAGCAAAACCTAGAGAAAGACACACATGATGTGGAGAAACACAAAGACTTTCCAACCCATTCTCCTGCCACATACACTACGGGATCAGCCTCTTGCAGCATCCCCAACATTTACAAGTAGTGCCTGGTGCACCCTGGAGGAGCTGAAGGCAGGAGCTCATCTCCACATTCAGCCCTTGGGATGTTCCATGAAGCAGATATGTGAAAATAATTTTTCTCATTCTGTACCCATTTCTCAGCTCCTAACACCTTCTGCATTTGCAGATGCAATTTGCAAGCACAAAAAAATCTGTTTAGTTCACAGCTATAGTGCCACCAAGACCAGCAGCTGAGCACTACTTACCTGAGTTTAGACAGTAATTTCAGTGTTAGCCAAGCAAATATTTAGCTGTACAAATACCATTTCAGACACAAAAGGGGTTACTGGAAAAAAATGGTTTTGCCTCTATTTCTGCCACCTTTTTATGTTGTTTCTCTGTGCTGAATATTGCTTGGAAGAACATACAGAACTACAGACAAAAGCACTCACCTTTAGAAGTCTGATTCTTGGCAAGGGCTGCAAAGGCCAAGAGACTCCTGGACAGATTGCCAACCTGTTGGAGAGGATGTCTCTTAACATTCATACAAGACATTGATATTACCTCAAATACTCAAATTATAAAATTACTGTAAAACTCACCAGAAAGCTGAAGAACCAAGAATCAGGTCTCAAGTCTCTCCTAACCATGCTGACCAGCTGGGAAGCTTTCAGCCTTTGCTAGAATAAACAAAACACTACTAGAGTTGTACTGCAGAGACAGCAGCACCCTACGGAAAGGTGGTTTAGACAAGGCTATTTTCCTCAGAAGGATTTGAATCAAAAATGAAAAAACAATCCTAAAATATCTTCCCTGGCTAGAATCCTATCAAGGCAATACTCAGTTCCCCTGAACTCACTGAGTTCTTCAGAATTCAAAGTCTCAGTTTTACATTTGTTTCCAGGATATAAAATAATCCTAAAGCATATGCAGATGTGTGATATTAATAGACGGGGAAGTTAGCAGAGTGTCTGTATCCACATTAGCTAAATAAAAAAGCCACCATAAATTGCATCGTTAAACAGTGCCAGGTCACTAGCAGCTTTCCTCATTTCTTTTAGAGCCTGCAGAGTACAGAACTAGAGCAGACCCTGCAGACCACAGAACCAGAGCAGACCCTGCAGACCAGGCAGCCTCCCAGCCTCCATGGGCAGTGACGGAGCGCGCAGCTCGGCACCGCCGAACCAACAGACGGACCGACGGACACCCCTCCCGCACCACCGGCGGACGGAAACCCGGAGTGTGTGGCTGTATAAAACCCAGTAAAGCCATCGATACGGGTCTGTAAAGAAACAGTTCTCCAGTGCAAACAAGTCCTCAAGCCTCCCCTGCCCTGAGTAACCTCTGCGCTGACCCCGGGCTCCGCGGCGAGCACCGCGGTGGCACTCACGGAGCACCTTGCTGCTAAGGGACTGAGGATCAGTGCTGAAGCCCGGACTCCCAGCATGTTCCCAGTCTTCCAAAGTTCAGCAGTGACACATCAACCAGCCCCAGCCCTGGGGGAGAGGTGTGCTGGGCTCTGTGCTCATCGCTGAGGGCTGCAAGAGGGGCGGCCCCGACGGACTGCGGGATCTCCCCCGCGGCTCCGCTCCGCACCCCGCGCACCCCGTGCCCGCTTCCCCGCTCCTCCACCCCGGGAGCCCCGGGCTGTGGACCCCCCGCACTGCACCCGCACCCCCAACCTCAGCCGCAGCCCGGGAAGGCTCCTCCAGCCCCGACGCCCCGTTCACATCCCGGCACTCACAATCCTGCTGGCTCCGCACAGGCAATCCTCCTCCCGGGCCACCCCTTCTCCTTGGAGGTCCCTGGTAAAGCTTCCCACTTGATCTGGGCAGAAAAAACAGGCGGTGAGGGGATCACCAGGAATGGTCCCAGGAGCAGGAGGCTGATGTCTGCAGGCTCAGGAGCTCAGGTGATGTTCGGCTCTGGAGGAGATGTCTGGGTGCACAAAAGAGAGACCCAGCAGGAGCAGGTCACCCTCCGCAGATTTCCTGACCGAGGGGCTTCACCGTTCTGGCATTTCCCCAGGCCCGGGGCTGCTGCGGGCCCGGGCAGGCTGGGGGGCTCAGGGTCACCCCCGGGGCCGGCAGCGCTCCCACCTCGCCGGGCAGAGCTGATTAATGCCCACTTGCTCTTGCTACAGCAACAAGCACACAGTTCCCACTCCTCCCCTCCAGTGCATGCTTGAATCACACGATGGATTCACGGGCAACTGGCTTTTGTTCTTCAGGGTCTTCGTCCGGGAATGAAGGCAATTACCGCATCCCTGCGCCTCTGCTCCCTGCAGTAAATCTCTCTGAGAAGAATGGACCTTTGAGGCAGCTGCTCCAGGCTGCTTAGTCACCACTGCCAGTTTGGAGATGGCCTGGCACTCCTGACAGCCTGGCACCCAGAGCTGAGGGCTCACAGAGCAGCACTCTCAGGGAGGGGTCTCTACAGTTGGCCCAAACTGGATCCTGCTCTTCAGTGATGCAGGAAGCAGAGCCTGAGTTCACACCAAAGGTATCCAGAGGAAAAGTGCAAATTGTCTCTCAAACTTAGAGCTGGCTTAGGTTTAATGAGAGTTAGAGTTGCCCAGAAGAGAGCAAACTATTTTATTTATGCCCACATCTTAGAACTCAACCTTTTGTAAGCACTAACTGCAGTTTTCTGGAAGCATTAGAAACAGAATCCAGCCCACAGCTTCCAACGTCACTCCTGTTGTGTTCTGCAGCCATACAAACCATGCACATGTAGAAAGCTGAAGTGAAGTTTCCTGTGTCCATTGAATCCTGAGCTTGTAACCTCACCTACACCAGCTGTTTGGACTTAAAGTGCAGTACCTTCCAGAACCACACGCTGGACTTTCAGACAAGACTTGATGCTTTAGCTGGACAGCTCTACAGACTCTGGCAAGAACACTTCACTGGCATTTCAAAGGAAAGGTTACAGCCAGCAAATAGAAGCTAGTAACAGGCACCTCATTATCCTTTCACCTAAAATCACACCTAAAAGGTCCCAAAGAGTGCAGGCTCATGGGCTGCTGAGCAAGTCCAGAAAGTGGGGTCCAGCACTCAGCCTGCTGGACGCTTCCTTTAGACCTGTCAGCCCTCCAGAGGGTTTCCTGCAGCCACATGTACACGTGGGCACTGCCATCTGTTTGCTCCTTGCCATGGCAGCAGAGTCATCACTACCAGTGCTGGTAATTTGTTATTGTATTGGCACTAATTCTCACAAAGCTAATTCACCAGGCAGTCAGCTGTCTCCCTAAGGCAAATGCAGTTCCTGAAGTCAGCCTCCATTTATACATAAAACAAATTAGAAATAACACAGTTCCTAGAGTTAAGAGGTGTCCATCCAGTGCAAGAAGACCTTGGCAAGCAGATATATGACCTTGGTATGGTTAGATGGTAAAATTCCAATTTACTTTTAATGCCTGCAAAACTCTCAAACAAACAGCTGAGCAAAGGGCAAGTTTTGTTGAGCAGTTTGGGTGATGTCACTCTGGGTGATCTTATTTGTAAATAGGTTGTGATTCTGTTTACATGCAAGTTAAAGAATCAGCTCAGGTGCATTTCAGTAAGTGTTATCTTTACCACTTAGTAAACCCTGATCTGCCACTGTCAAGGCACATCTTTCACACTACCCTTGGAAGAGCTTCCCAGCACATGGGCTAGCAACATGTCAGTTTTCATAAATCAAATATTTGCCAAGTGGAGTAGAAAGCCATGTGTCTGAGCAAGATGCATTGAAAACTGGAAAAAAGTGCCATGTGTGTCAGAGATCACCAGGTTGTGTTGCCAGACTGTCCACTGCAGAGTTATCCTTTCAAATAACATTTCCCTAGCCCAGCTGCAGATGTTATTCAACTCCAGCTTTTGTTTCTTCCCACTTTTTACTGCACAAAACTGACCCTTTCTCTGACTTAGGTCTTCCTCAGGGAGTTTATTGCTACACAAAGATTGAATTAAACGTGGTTCTGAGCAGATACAAGACTGCCAAGTGCTGACTTCTGGGACATTAGTAGAAGAGATGCAGACTTACCTCTCCCAGTGCTGGGGCTGTGAAGGTGTCACACGCCTGCCTTGTCTCAGCCCTGGGACAGACACTTCTGTGCTAAAGCTCCTCTCCTTTCCCTTCCCACTCCCCTGGGATTCCCGTGTGTAAGGAGAAAAGGGTGACTGCTGTTCCATGAGCTCCTGCTGGCTGACAGGCTGCTGGGTTCTGCTCCTGCACTACCTCCTGCTCAGCTCTCCCACAAGAAGATTCATCAGTTTTCAGGAACCACTTTGCACTGCAGAGATCTGCTCACCACACAGCTTCCCACTGTTCAGCTAACTGGGAGACATCAGTCCAGGACATCCCATGTCTGTGACTCCAGGCAAGCTGCTAACACATGCTGCCACTCTCATATGGATCAAGCTATCAGAAGCAGCAGTGCCTGGAAAAATCCTGATAACTCTTCTACCTCTGTACAAAGTCCCAGCCCCACCACCAAACCCCTGCAGACATCAGCCAGCAGACTGGTCTGGAGCTGCACAGCAACCACGGACTGGCCAAGCCAGCCCACAGCAGCCATTGAGATCACAATTTGCTCCTTGGACTTTGGATCATGGATGCAGTTTCACATTCACAGCTCTGCAGGAGAGAGACACAGAGGACATGTGTTCAAGATAATTCTTCAGGTTTCCAAACAAGCATCCTGATTCAGCACACTAAAGATCTACCCAGATTTGCTTTTATGGCCAGACACCTGCATGTTTGACAATCCCATTATTTGTCTAGTTCTCCCATCATTTCTCCCCTCTCCTTTCAAGTCTGTCACATCAGACACAAATTTCCTGATGCTACAAGCTTCACATCAGGAGTTTGGAACATCGGGGATATATCCCCCAGGCAGCTGAGGCACTGGGCTCAAGAAGCAGCTGAGATGACTCCTGTTGCTGCACTGCTTTCAGGGCCCTTGTAGGGCTAGTAATTTAGGAGGGTTTTAAACATTCAGAGTGCCAAGTATGGAGCATTGCCCAGGGCTGAGAACTTGCATTAGCTGGGTAACAAGTCTGTTGCGTGGATGCTGGTGCTTAGTCCTAGTCCTGGCTAAGCACTGCACAACTCTCACTCCAGCTTCTCTGTGCAGAACCCCCCTTGGTGTTCATTTCCTATGATCCACCACTGACAACTACAAGACATTTCAGCTGAGAAGAAAGCCTTTCCTCCACCACCTCAGGCTTATATTTCTAAGGCAAATAATCCTATTCCAGTCTTATTTTTCTTTCTCAACTTGTTTGTAGAGTTAGATTTAACAAGGGTTTTATTTTGTTGAAACAAACCTCACTGAGACTTTGGGGCATTTAAGAAACAAAAACAACAATCTCTTGCAGACATGCCAGCCTTAATCTCACTCTTCCAGGCCCTTCTTATTGTCTGAGATGAAAGCACAGCACAGAGCCTCCCCTGCTAATTGCCAGCTTTCTGTTTCCCAATGACAGGTGTATTGTCTGGAGGAACAGACCCAATTGTGTCCCTGCACAGTGGGGCATCAGCTGCTGATACCAGAGAGCCTTTCAGGGAGCCCGGGCATGGCTGGTTATTCAGTGCCATCATTTATAACAAATCTGTGTAGCCTAGAACTTTTAATAGAAAAAAATAGGACCTGCCTTTACTATTAATCTTTATGCTTCTCTCAAGCTACTAACTACTCCTAATCTCCCTTCCTCCTACCAGCAAGGCAGAGCACTTGGTTCTGATCCTCTCTGTAGTTTTTTAATGAAGGGGTTTTGCTCGTTTAACCAGGCACCTACCCTGCATCTCCTCTGACCTGTAACAACACCTAGAAAAAATTTGCAAACAGTTATTCCTGTGGGGAGCATTCTGGAGCAACAAGCCTGGCTGATATGCAGAGGCTCAGGTTCCTAAACATCATGCAGAGATGGTTTATGTCCTCGGGAGGCCCCGAGCAGCAGCCCCGAGGCAGGGAGCTCACTGCAGGGACAGTGACCCTGTGCCTGCTTCATCAGGGAGGAAGAGGGGCCCTGCTGCCCAGGGAGATTGAGGAAAGGCAGCAGCAAGAGGGCTCCTGAGAGGTGAGAAGAGTATAAGAACAATATTGGACCCAGACTGCATCTGTCTTTCCCATTTTTCACATGAAAGGGTGAAGCTTTCCATACGCCACCAGTGCCGAGCGGCAACGCTCCGGCACCACGCGACCAGAACCCTCAGCAGATGGACCAGGTTTTCACTGCAGGAACCTGGCAGGAGGGAAGCCATCTAAACTGGATTTAATCACGTCCCTCACAAGACAGACAGGAGGGTCTACAAACAATGGGCATAAGCAGTTCCGCACCAGCTTGCAGGAGTACAGATGTGGGAAGGGGGATGGACACGCAGTGGTTCCTGCTCTGATCCCAGGGAAGACAGAAGCATTTTGGGTCCCTTTCTATGAAATACAGACTCAACTCCAACTGCAGTTTTCTCTGCACTGCATTACAGTACCCCTGTCTGCCCAGGTCCTCATCACCCCAGTTTGTGACAGGGCTCCCTCTGCTCAGTATTCCCACTGTATTTTGTTTCCCACTTCACTCCCATGTACTGGTATTTCTCAGTGCAAACAGGAGATATTTTTCATGCCATACAGCAGGTCACAGCCCCAATGTGCACACAACACCTGCTGCTCCAAATGGGTTCTGCAAATGTGAACATTTACAGGTTACCAACACCTATTTTTGGAAGCTTAGGCTGTCCTGATAGTGGCTGTACCTCTGCAGTCACCTCCCGGCAACTCAATTGCACATTCACAGAGCAGACAGGGACTCCCCACTTCACATCCCTTCTAATGACATGCAGCAGCATCTCAGAGAGCAGCACACAGACCTCTTCATACCTGAAAGTCTCTTCCTCCTCTTCCAACTTGTGTAGTTTTGCCAGTTTGTTCTGCCAGAACCTAAATAAAGCCAAAAACTTACTCTAACACTGCTAACAGAAGGACTTCTACAATTGTCAACAGAACACCAGAAATTCAGGCACTTCTCCTAAACAGCACTGACAAGCGATAGACAGTAGCATAAGGATTTGAGTATCATAATGCTAGAAAATGGTGTAAGACCAGCACTGGACTTTCTTGAGTTTCTAGCATCAGAGCATTCAACTGAAGCCAAGCAGAGATCTCCCCGTGTACTTCACTTCTCCCCATTCCTTGGCTGTCTATTTCTCCCACCTACACTTCCACCAGCTCCTTTTCCCCATTCAGAAACAGATTCTTTCCAAAACTTTCAGAAACTCTTGGGAACTTGCTTCACATTTCAGGGCATCACCCCCTTGTCTGCTCCCCACTTCAATGTCTTCTTTCAGTTTCCAAAGTCATAAAAACACCCTCTGGACTCAGGTCAACTCTCTGTTTTCTGTAATGAATGTGAACACCTTGAATAAACCTCCTGCTTTTGGAAGCTACAGATGCACAACAAAGATCCCTGGGAGACTGTCTTTTGCCCTAACCCAGGCAAGCACTTACTTGCTGAGCTTTGTTTTAGCCACAGGTCGGCAAAGTTTTAGTCTATCTAGTTCTGATCTTGTCAGAATTGTATTTAAATTCTTCTGACAGGTTCTTGGCTTGCAGTTTGGTAACAGATCGTTGTTGAGGCAAGATGTCTGAAATTGGAGTGTTTTTGCACAGGAGAGACACATGGTGCATTTATTCTCCAGTTCAGTGATTATCTCTCAGCCTGGCTCCACTCCTAGCACAAGTTCACCCTGGGACATTCCAGGAGCTGCTGGCTAGTTTGGGACCTAGTGAGCCTGTTTGTTGGAATATGCACAAGATTCTCCCAGGAGCTGTGCAGACAGAGGCTGAGTGTGAGGGCAGGCAGCCCTCAGCCATCAGGCTTCATGCACCAAGTACATCCTGTGGCTGCCCACAGGACAAGGAAACATTCCTGGGGTTTCTGTAACTGTCATTCCACACACCTGTGCCAGGGGGGATCTCTCACCTTTCATTCTGAAATGAGTGCAGGCACCAGTCCCGTAGCCACAAGCCAATCTTTAAAAATAAGGTTCAATAGTTTAAGATGTCATTGGGCACTAATGCACAAAGAAAGCACTGAATGGGAAAACAAACAAACAAACCCAACAAAAAACCCCAAACAACTGGGAAAGCAGATAGGTATAAATTCAGACACCAAAACACCTGGGAGTTTATGCATTACATATACACACACTCTGAATGCCCACCTGCTGAGGAAAACACTAACAGTCCTTGAATCCCCAGTAAGTTTTAAAAAAATGTGCCTGGTATACTGTGTAACTTCAGATGTCTTGTAGGATGATAAACAGTTGAAACTTGAAACAGACTTGAGGACTGCTTTAAAAAAGAAAAAGTAGTTTGCATCCTTCAGGCAGCAGCACATCTCATCACACCAGGTGGAGGTAAGCTCTGAAAAGCACGCAGCCCTGGATGCTATTTCAAACAGTGCAGAGATGACTTTCCTCGTGCTGGACAGGATCTGTAAACAAACCATTTGCTGTCAGACCTCACAAGCACTCCTCATATATACACCCAGAACCTTAAAAATTCATTCGACTTTTTTTTTTTCCCAATGTGCTTTCTACTAAATGCTCACAAGGCTCTTCAAAACAGGACCACACGTTATGTTGTTGCTGGTAGTCCTTTCCTGGACCACGGTGCTTTTGGGTCCAGTAGGTGTTTTTGCCAAGGTGTGAGGACAGCACCCCAAAAGTTGCCCTGAGAATCAGTCAGTCTATCTCAGTGCTAATGCTCTAAAGTCAACTAACCCCTTCCTCAGGCTGGTCAGAAGTGAACCCAGCTCACCTCTGGAAGCTCACCTTTTATGGGTCCCCCAATCCTGCTCATGTGCAGTTGGGCCCAGCCCTAACTGGGCACAGGTGGGCTGAACAGGACCTCAGGCCTTCCTCCTCCTACCTGGCAACACCTGATCGTGCTCACCTGGTTGCCTCTACATTATGTCTCTACCAACCCAGTACAGCAGGTGCCTCATGACAGTGGCCATGGCTGGTGACACCACCCACTGCCCCATCATCTGCTCAGAGGAACACAGGGCAGGTGTCAGGGTTTGGTGGTCCTGAGGACACCTGTCCTGTAGGAAACAAAAAAAAGCATCTGTGTATAAGTGGAGGGCATCAACCCAGAAGTGTCGTGCGTGAAAAAGCCCACAATAAGATGTTCACAAAAGATCTCATTTCTAAGACCATGAGTGGCACCTACATAAATGGGTCTGGAAATAAGTGTGCTATGAAGTTGAGAGAAAGAAATAAGCCATGAACTGGCAATAGATGGAGCTAGTGGTGCATAAAGGCAGCTCTGAACCAGGGAAGAGATGTACCTGCACATCTGCAAAAGAGCCAACCACATACCTGGGAGGATAGGAAAAGACATTATATTACTAGAAGGTAAAACAATAATTGTGGGACATCTGCTTAGTTGTCAGGGACCAAGAGGGAAATAAAGCTGTTGTCCCCTCTAGCTAAAACCTGCTGTTTCTTTTTCCCCAGACTCCCAACCACCAACTGCTCTACCGTTTGTATGCCAATCCAATTTTGATGCCTGTAATTCACCCCAGAGACTGTTTACTTTAACTTTATCAAGTGAAGAGAAAAACAACTGTGATAGAATAAAAAAAAGTGCATCTGGCAGCAGGATATTCTTTCTCCCAGACATCTTCCCAGTGTGACCAGTGTACAAGAAAATGGGATTTACACAAGGACAGGAAGCAGGGGGAGACGAGAGCCGGGAGCGCAGGGGACTTATGTGATTTAGCATTTAGTGTTTGGAAAAAATAACATTTCACTTTTCTTTTTTTGGTCAACAACTTTTTTAATTTCAGGCAGTCACAGAAAGCAAGTTAGGTATGTGGTGGGCTGGGGAAAAAATCTCACTAAACATCATCAGTGCTCCAAAACTTCTTGACATGTTCCTGTCCCTTCCGAGGCCTCGGGCCATGGCTCTGCACAGGTCATGAGCTGGGAGAGGAGTTAAAAAGGAGGCTGGATGGAACTTACCCAGAAAATGCTAAATCTTTGCTGAGTCTCATCGACACTCAGCAGAACTTTTCGGATTTTTTTAAAAAGGACATTTATCTTCTCTTTCTTCCACCATACAACCACCACATGAACCGCTCAGCAGGGTTGGGCAGGTTTGCATTTTCTCATGCAATTACCGACTCTTTGCAAGATCTAACCATGAAACTTTCGGTTTCCCCTTTTTGTCTTTCCATTTTCCTCTCGCAGCTTCTTACCAAACCCACTGACCCATCTGACAGGCGGTACCGGTACCAGCAGCACCGCTGCGGGCTGACAAACCCTTCCCGGACACCGCCGGAGGTGACTGACAGGGACCAGAACAGAGCGGGACGGAACCGGACCCACCCGCGGTCCGAGCCTCCTGCCCTCTCCGCAGAACCGGTACCACTCCCCGCAGAACCGATACCGCCCCCCGGCAAACCGGTACCGCCCCCCGCAGAACCGATACCGCCCCCCGCAGAACCGATACCGCCCCTCCGTAGAGCCGATACCGCCCCTCCGCAGAACCGGTACCGCCCCTCCGTAGAACCAGTACCGCCCCCCCAGCCCCTGTGCCGCCGCCATTTCAGTGTCTCCGGGGTGCCCCGGAACCAGTTCCCGGGCGTGGCCCCATCGCTCCGCAGCCCTAAGATGGCGGCGGTCTCGGTTCTGCAGGCGCCCAGCGGCGGCTTCAGCTTCGACAACTGTGCTCGGTGAGGGGCGGGACGGGGCTGGGAAACGGAAAGGGAAAAGGAAACGTAAAGGGAAATGGAAAAGGAAAAAGAAAGGGAAAGGGCATGGGAATGGGTAGGGGGTGGCCATGCCCAGCGCTGTCTCTCTCCCTGCGCTGCAGGAACTCTCTGCTGGAGGCCGAGCTGGTGCCGAAGGGGCAGCGGTTGCCCGCAGCCCGCAAGACGGGCACCACCATCGCCGGAGTCGTCTTCAAGGTGAGGCGGGAGCCGGGCGCCTTCCCCCGGCGCTCGGTTCGGGCAGGAGGCCGGACCGGGCCGGTCCGCTCCTTGTTCCCTAGGCCCGGGCCGGGGGGAAGCGGCCGCCCCCTCGGTGCTGTGCTGGCCCCGGGGAGGCCGCTCGGCCCCGCCGGGATCTGCCGGGGCGGTTCCGCGGTGCTGAGTCACTCTCGCTGGGCCGGGCCCGGAGCCTGCGGGGCTGCAGGCGGTGTGAGTGCCGGTGCTGTGAGGGGCTGTGTCTCCCTGCAGGATGGAGTGGTGCTCGGGGCTGACACGAGAGCGACGGAAGGAATGGTTGTTGCTGACAAGAACTGTTCAAAAATACACTTCATTTCCCCTAATATCTAGTAAGTACTAAAACTTGGGTGATGTTGTGGGTAATAGTATTGGGGCTTTTTGCTGTGTCCTTTCCTAACATCAATTATTAAGGGCTAATTTAAAATGATAGCTCGTTAGCAAGGACTGGAGACTCTTGGTCTTTTATTTACACTTAACCAGGCTGTCTGCTTTCATGCTCTGAAAACACTGCCTGCATGAGAACTTGATTTCCTCAGTTTTACAATGGGAAAATTTCTGCTTTTTTTTTTTTTTTTTTGGATAACGCAGATTTGTTTCTCCTGCCCTTCCCACCTTTTCCTAACGTGCTCGTAATATTTTCCAGCTGTTGTGGTGCTGGAACAGCTGCAGACACTGATATGACAACTCAGCTGATTTCTTCCAATCTGGAGCTCCACTCCCTGTCCACAGGGCGGCTCCCAAGGGTTGTTACAGCAAATCGAATGTTGAAGCAGATGCTCTTCAGGTAACTGAATAGCTTCCTTGTTTATTAACAGTGCTGTTAAAACCATAGTTGTTGCTATAGCTGTAATGTGTTGCTAGTGTTTATACAGAGAAAATAGAGTAATAGTTTTAATAAGCTGTTGATCACATGCACCCAATTAAAACTCTTGTTTATCTTTGTGCTGAAATGTCTGGACCAGTAGTAATGTGATGTGCAAGCTTAAGAATTGAGAATTTTATGTGACTTATAATAGACTCATTAATTCAAAACGTTTTTCTTTTGAAAATAAATTCAGTTTAACCCCTTTAGGACCATAGCTGTTAATACAGAAGTCTGCTGGTGGTATGATGAGATAAATGAGTAAAATGTTTGGAAAGTGTACTGCAGTTATTCTAAGATTTCATTTGGCTGATTGATCACAAATAGTGGCAGTTGAACTTGTGAGCTAGCAGCATGAACATGACCTCCAAACCTTTAGTTATTGCAGTACTGTGTTGTCCTGCCTTTTGCAGAAGTAAAAGATTCTGTTGAAAGAATGAAATGTGTGTAATCAATTCTAGATATTGTTCAACCTATTGGAAAGTTTTCAGGAAGGTGAAAAAAAGGTAATGAAAGGAGAATGCCACGTGCAACCAAGTGACTGGTAAATGACTAATTCAGCTCAGCTGCTGTGTTTCTGGGCAGTTCTTCTTACATAAGGGAGTCAGAACAATAAATTAAGAAGTTAAAGCAGCCAAGAACACTTTGTGGGAGAAACGAAGGACTGTGTTTTCTTTGAAGTCTCTAAATAAAAACTTAATTGCAGAAAGAGGAATTCCATTTAAGGCTAAAAAACTTACCTGAGTTCTCCCCCTGTTAGCACGTGTGGGCTGGATGACACTTGCTTGTCCAGTGCTTGTTTGCTTGGCTTGCAACTGAAATGTACCATATTTTAGTAAATTTTTTCATGTCAGCTATTGCTGACAGATGGTAAAAGCAGTCACTTTCCAGTGTGATTCTGGAAAGAAGCTGGGATGCACACATTGTGTTAAAAAGAACTGCATTTTTATTGTGGACTTTGAGACTGACATGGCAGCATTGTTCCAGGTACCAAGGCTACATTGGGGCTGCCCTGGTGCTGGGGGGAGTGGATGTCACAGGACCCCACCTGTACAGCATATATCCCCATGGCTCAACTGACAAACTGCCTTATGTTACCATGGGTAAGTGCTGCTGCCTCAGTAAATATCTCCCTGGGGAAAACTGTCCACCTTTCAAATTCTTACTTACAGCATTTTTACTTCAATTCCATTGTTTGGGAGCTGCACAGACCTCAGGTCTCAAAAATAAAGCTGTACCCATATTTGTAAGGCAGGTGCACTGATCTGTTGCTTTTCTAACACTACATAAACATGTTATACTATTTAAATCTGAGTTGCCAAAAACCTGGCATTAGGGACACTGCTGTGTGCATTCCCTGGTGAAGCAACCCCTGGTTTACTGCCACATACAGTCATTTCTCTCAACTAGTGGATGGGGATTTTCTATAAAAAAGTTCTAATTCTGTTTGTGGCTGGGGTCAGTTGTCCACCATCTGAAGTGGTAGTACCCCAGCTCCCCTGTCACATTTTCTGTAGCAGTCTTTTGGGCTGTAGGTGTGTGCAGCTCTCTGTACATCTCATTCAGGTTTCAATTAGGGATTGTGGTAATACTGAACACTGAAACCACCTATTTATGCAGCTGATGGCAGCTTTTATGCTATCTGCAATGGGAAAATACAACTTTGATTTTTAATTTCTGCTTATGGTTGGCATCTCTACATAAAACACCTCCTTGCTATATTTCTGGAAATGTTCAAGGTTTCTCTTTTTCATCTGCATCTTTGCACTGCTGTGTAGTTTAACAACAGTGCAGTTGTTTAACTGAATTATCTGGGTAACTGTGAAGGAAGGACTGTGATGGATGTGCAGCAATCCTGCAGAGGTGGTGTGGGACCAATAGATGGTGCCACCAGCTTGAGAACTGGCAAATAGAATCCATGTAAGAGTCATGTGATGTCATTGTTTAGCCTTTGATATATAAAAAAATAAATGTCTGATTCTTATAGTTGCCTTATTCCCACCATTGTAGCAAACTGGAAAACTGTGACATGATGCTGATAGCTTCTCTTGACTGCCTGATTAAAGTCACAGCAGTTTACATTGTGTACAGGGTTACTGTCAGGCTTATGTCTGAAAAGCTTTAAAATGTGGCATTTCTGGCCACTCTTTCCCCCCACAAAAATAACATAATATCAGAGTAAGCTTAAACATTAAGGAAAATAACAATGGATTAAGTTAATTGTAGCTTAAATTTTGAATTTCCTGTCAGCTGGACCAGCTCTGTGTCTGGTGATTACTTGGGATTTTTGGCTGTGCTGTCAAACAAAGCCCTTCTCACACAGATGTCCTGTACCTTTCTACACTCTGTACACTGGTACTTTCTCCAGTTCCTAGGATGTGTTTTAGTTAGAAGATTAGCTTATGCATAGGAATAAAAGGTAGAACTGAGGCAGCAGAAAAATTAAAAGCACAATCACAGATAGTAGTTGGAATTTTATTTTGATCTTACTTAGATTGAATTTAGATTATTTAGTGTATTGTTTGTTTTTCCAAAGTGTTTATTAAATCAGGGTAGGTATTTTTGGCCAGTTAATTTCTGGAAGTTCAGTACTCAATAGAAAAGGTGGTCAAGGTGCTGGCTTTTTGCTTTTTTTAATGTGCTAGAGTGTGTTTTTATTTAGCTGGAGTGTGTTTGTGGGTAGGCAGAGTGGTACCCTTCCTTGAAAGGGAGTTTTAAAAGATACTCAGTGCTTACTCAGGAGTGAAAACATCAAATTAAACTGTTTATGCTGACAAAGGACAAAATTGGATTTCAGCAAACGATGCAAGATTGTCTGATTGCTTTGCTTGTCTAGGAAAGCTTCTGGCCAAGACTTATAATGAAATGCATGCATAAAATTAAAGCATTTGAAGTCTGTAGTTCAGCTTTCAGAAACAGTAAGTATGTTCCAGTAGTCTCTGGTGGCTCAGGCTGGTCCCCTGGTACTGGTGTTGCTTCATATTCATAAATCAGCTCTCCATGCCTTGGCAATGTCATCCTGCAGAGCAAGCACTACTACTGCTGAGACTCAGCCCCTCAGCCAGGAACCAGGGTGAAAAATGATCCAAATCGATGGGGCTGTGGAGATCACTGAATTTTTACCTAGAATGAACAGCAAATTGAATAACAATGAGTGTGTGTGAATAAATGCCCTGTCAGAGAGCCCTGACACTGATGGATTAGGAAGTGCTAAATGTTGCTCTCTCAAGGCTCTGAACATCCTCCAGCATGGCAGGCTGAGGCAGCAAACAGGTCCTGGGGTGATGAAAATGGACAGTGCTTAGCAATAAGAAGTTGTCTTCTGTCTGTGTTCTGCTAAAAAGATTCAGTTCATCCATTTTAGAAAAGTTTCTGCAGTTGCAAAGCAGTGTTTGGCTGATTTTTTTTTATTTTTTTTTTTTCCTGTGTATCAATAATTACCTTTCAATTGAAATCAATCCTGAATATCTGAGTTTTCTGTGCTTTTATACCTTCCTGTGGTAAGGGAACCATATCTCCAGTGCTTCCTAATGCTCACAGGTGTTGTTGCCAGCTCTCCTGTTACAATTTGTAGTTTTCACTCCTTGGCTGAGTCACTTGGAACACCGTGGGGTTGTTTGGATCATGTGGAATTTTACAAGTAGAGGGAAGCTGGACAGTCCAAGCACAGAAACCCCACAGTGGGCAGTGCTGGTGAGCATGGCTGTGAACCTCACCCCCCAACCACACCAAGTGGCAGTCCTGCTGTGCCAATAGGGGGGTGGTGGGGCTTTACTTATTTATGTTTTACTGGTGAATATGTGCTCAGCACTAGTACTTTGTAAAGCAGTCCATACTGCAGAGGAACTGCTTTGATAGGAAAAAAAAATCTGTGTTTCTAAACCCACAGTGTTTACATCTGGTGTAAGAGTAAAGAGCTTTCTTTGTGCTTTGTAAGGTGACAAAAATCTGTTTTTTTCAGAGTGCTTAGCCCTGCCTTTTCCCTTTGTCTTCATAGGTCTGGTTTCTTGCCCGTAGGTTCTTTTGGGAACTTCTTTTAGAAGGGAGCTGGAGAGCTGAATCCACTCTGAGCATTATGCATGTATTATTGCATTAAGGAACTTTAAGGAATTAAGACCCCTTTTTTTTTTTTTTTCTTACCTCAGCAGCTAATGTAGTAATTTCAGTCAGATACTGACTTCTTATGCTTTCATTCTTGCATGTTTTTTAGTCTTTACACTTTTTGCAAAGAACCCTTATGCAGGGGTAAGATTGTTTTCTATTTTTGAGGTTTGCCATTCTGCTTATGTTAGACCTTCACCTGGGTGTTGTAAGAACAGGATCTAAGTTTGAGACTGTATCTCAAGATAATTTTTTCCCTCATTAGGATTGTTCTTATGTCATTTCACAAGAACATTTACTTTATTTATGGCTTAAGTCCTGTATTTGTTTTGGAAGAAACCTTAATTTGACCTTGTTTGAAGGATCAGGAAATTTGTGATTTGTGATTTTATTTGTCATTTGTTCTGTGATCCCAGCTGCTTGTATCAGGAGTTCATTTCTGCCATTAGTTGCTTCAGAATCTTCTTTATTCCCAGTTCCAGCGTTTGAAAAATGGAGTCATGTATTGCTCCAAGGTGTAAATGAATAGTCATTGCCTGTAATACAAGTGCACACTTAGAGTGTCCTACTGCTTTTAGATGTGATGTATTTGGTACTGTAAAGGTAATGATCCTCAACCACAGCAATATTCTGTAACAGGAGTATCTGTCACATTCATTGGGATTACCATGTTCATTGATTTGTGTCTGTAAATTTGCTGTTTCTACCCTTTAAATTTGATCTATAATTGGACCTCCTTAAATGGTTCAGATAAGGTAGTCTGTATTTTCTCAACAGTGTCACTGTCAGCTTCTCCTCTTTCATTATACATTCAGCAGACTTGATAAAATCAGCAGGACACCTCATTTGAAACTGTTTAATCGCTGCCTTCTCCTCTCAGTAAACCATTGAGGTGGTCAAGCGATGTACACAAATCATTTTAAATGGAAAATATGGCTTTCTCTGTGACCCAGCTAAACAGATAGCAGTATGCAAAACAAGTTAAAAAGTAATAAATGCCAAAAAAATCTTCTAATTGGAGTAAAAAATTGCAGGTAACTTTAGTCACTTCCAAAAGTAGCGCTCTGTGACGTATGGCTGGGGCCACAGACAGACAAGATGTTTTTTCTGAAGTCTCACTCTTCCTGAACAAAGCAAGTTTACAGTTGCCAATAGTCTAATTTTGCTTTTTGTATTAATTTATGGAAAGCACAATTTCAACACCTGCAGTTACAGTGCTTTGGGTAGAGGTGGCTCCTGCTCCATCACTACCCTTGCACTGCATCCTTTAAGAGAAGCAATGTTAAACTCAGCTCTTAATATCTGTCATTTTGTATATTCAGCTGTTATTTTTCAATGTACAAATTATGGCACAAAGTGGATGTATTGTAAACTGTTCAGAAATGGGAAATAACCCACTGGCAGCAAGCAGCTACCCCATCCCCATTGCTGCTGTGTTCAGCCCCATGCCTGAAGGTGACTGTGCCAGGGCAGCTCTCTAGAGCAGTCTGTTCATTCCCAGGGCTCCAGGATGAAGTGATATGCAGGAGAAAGGGAGGTGTAGGAGTTTAAAAAACCATGGCATGCAGTTGATGCTCTCTTTCTAACATAATTTTTGTGTCTTAGTGTTGGAAATAGTAAAAAGGGCTGTCAGAACGGGACCATGTCCAGTCTGTGCTATAAGTTTAGGATTAAGTAGGTGCTAGAGATAGAGGGTAGACACTGTAGATGTATACTAAGCTAAGGTAGACTTCAGCCTGGTTTGTGCTGCTGGTATTATCTTTTTCTGTTGAAACAAAACCTCTATATAAACACACTGGCTAAGTAAGTGTCCTCCCCTTGTTACCACAGGCTCTGGCTCCTTAGCAGCTATGGCAGTATTTGAAGATAAATACAAACTGGACATGGAGGTAAGACATTGGTTTTGGTTTTTTGGTGTTTTTTTTAAACCTCAGTGTTTCTTCCTTCAGTAATCCTTGTGTTCCCAAGACCTTAAGGGATCCTGAAAAAGTTAAATCTGCTCTGTGTTCCCTGCACTTTAAATGCACTAATGTCAGCTTACTGTAAAAATGTGATTTCCAGTTAAAGATGGTGATTTACCCTAAAAAGGTCTTCAGATGTTCCTCATCTTTGTCATGCAACTGCTCTGGGTCATTTCCTCTGCTTTAAATGCACTATTTGCAGGTGATAGTCCTGTAAAATCTACTGAGTTCATCTCTGAAGTGGATCCATTACATTTAAAATTCGAGGTGATGTCATACCCTGTTACATCTCCCACAGAGACATGACATGTCATACCCCTTGATTTAAAAAAAAAGCAAACCATGTTTCAAAAACTTCCATTAGTTACACTGTGTAAGAGTTAGTAATCAGCTTTTCAGTAATTCCTGGACTCTCTCCTTTTCTCTCAATACATATGAACATGTGTACATATGTTGCAGGTGTACAAAATTAAGAAAAGGCAGTAAGATCAGGATTCCATATATGTGAAGACACTGGACTTCTGCCTTCTGGTATATTCATAAGAGCTATCAGAAATGGTGCAATATTTTTGATAGAGGCACCAAGTTCATTCTGTAAGTAGCATTACACGAGGTGACTTGAAAAAGAGCCACTAGACAGAGGCAGACTTGTTTTTTTTTTTCCTCATCCCTCATGCTGCTGTAAGAATGACAGTCATTTTCCAGCCTCCTGTGTGACTGTGCACTTGGCATATGTGCTCCTTGTGCTGAAAAC
The DNA here is from genome assembly GCA_038090715.1 of Florisuga fusca. Classification (NCBI taxonomy): domain Eukaryota; kingdom Metazoa; phylum Chordata; class Aves; order Apodiformes; family Trochilidae; genus Florisuga; species Florisuga fusca. The sequence continues at coordinate 6,849,179 of JAAWXA010000033.1, forward strand.
CTGGACTACAAATCCTTGGAATCAACAGCTACAGGATAATAATTCACTCTCAGATATAAATGTTGAAAATTTAAAATTTAATCTTATTCTCAGCTAGTTTTCAAATCTTTGTAAGAACAACTAGAAAAGGCACCAAAATTGGTAAATCTCCAGCTTTTCCCATTTAGAAAGGTCATCCTAATTAAATTGTCTTCATACACAACCATAAATGGCAACAGATACTCACTGTTAGAACAGCATGTAGCAATGCAGCCTACTATTTAGATCTTTGAGACTTGCATGCACTGTAACCCTTCCTTGTTTTTACTAGATACTCTGTTATAACAATTAGTTGTATTAACTGAACCAGCAAAATTTCAGGTGATAAAGAAACACTTTCTCATGTTCTGTTATGGCTGCTAGCTCAAAGTATTTATCTTTGAAGTCAGATGTAGGTTTTTTTCCAGTAAGGTAACAAAATAATGATATTCCTGTTGAAATTTAAACAAACCTAAAGAAAACTGTGTATTTTACATAGAACTTGAAATGGCAGTGATGATAAACTTAAAATTCCTGGAGATTAATTTAATAAAATGGGTAGAGGATTAATATTTTTCTGTCAAGATCAATGCTGCTTTCTTTTGCACTAATTGTCAGAATATCTTGCTAGGGCTACTGGAGGGTAGTGGTGTGCTTCAAGACCATCACATCACAGAAAAATGATTCAAAGGCAAACTGTCCTGCACCCTCTGGTATCGACTTGCAAATTAGCATCTGGAATGTAATTAAACAAGCTTAATGAAAGTAGCAGCTGAATACTACTGGAAAAGACAATCAGCTTTTTTGCCTCTGATATATATTCTGTACTATTGAAGCTGATCACCAAACACATCGTGTGAGCACAGTTAAAAAAAATTAGCATTTATTTGAAGAATAGGAACTGTTTTTCATTCTGTTATGCTTTTGGCATGCACTGGTGTCCCAGGAGAGCCATGCCACAGCAGATAGTGCACAATATTTATAAATCCATGACAGGCAATAATAGCAACTTGAAAAATTCTTTTGCTAGAATTTCAAGTTGAGAGCTGCCAAAAGCTGCGAGGATCAAATCTGCAGTGGCAGCTGCTGTGCCCTACAGTTAGAATCGTAGACTTTGAAGAAAAAAAAAAAAAAAAAAAAAAAAAAAAAAAAAAAAAAAAAAAAAAAAAAAAAAAAGACTGCAGGCTTAGCCAATTTTTGCAGGTTTCTAGAGCCCTGGCTCTCTGCCTTTTGAAGATGAGTTGCTGAAGCTTCTACCACTGCCTGAGGCATGCTAACACCAGCAGGATGTGGTTTTTTTCCATAGACTTAGTATGTCTTCAGATTTAAGTAGCACATGCTTTATCAATGCCAGCTGTGATGGTCCTTTCCCTGGCTGCAGTGCTGGGAGATGATCTTTACCCAACATCCTTCAGAGAAACTGCAAAGATAGATGGGTGGTGTGCAGGAGTGCCACTTCTGCAGTCTGATTTATGGAGGCATGCTTCATTATGAAGCAAGTGCTGGCCTCTAGAGGAACCATTATAGATTGCTGAAGATGTGAACACTTTCAGCCCTGAAGGCCTGTAGATGCTTCAAAAATGTAATGCCAAGCACCTAACTACTGTGGAACAATATTAATCTGTCATGTGGGCAGCTGTAGATCTACTTAAAAAAACTTAAGTGGAAGAACAGCACATCTAATGGAGTGTTTTGAGCTTAGATCTTTCATTGCAGCCAATTTTTCTTTCAACAGAGTAGCCACATGGTTTTTAAACCTTACAGGCAGATTGTGCAAATGTATTTGTTCATTCTGGTGTTAAATGATGATGAGGAAGTACTCTTAATCACTGGATATGGAAACCATCACAATCTGGGGAAAAAAATGTCTATGGTATTGAATGCTGGAATGCTGGGTTTATCTGTGGGGTGGTTGTTGAATCCCTGGGGAGACCAGGGAGCTATTATAGATATTATTCTGATATTTGACTTCTGTTGTTTGAAAAGTAGAAGCTTTTTTGTTGGTAGAAGAATTCGTTGGTGTACATTGAGGCTTTGTTACAGCCTTCTGACAAGAGTTCCTGTTTAAACAAGGAAAGGGCTACTTGGAACTTTCTTTTCTGTATTTCATAAAAACAGCAAGGTGTGGGAAACAGGATCCAAGGGGAAGAGAATCAGTAGAAGCCAAAGAAAGCACAACTGTTGCAGGGAATGGGAAGTAAACCTTTGTGTAAATTTTTTAGGGATATGGAGTAGGTGGAAAAAATAGGAGGCAGTCTGGCAGATATTAAAAGCCTTCTAAAACAGATCACCCCAAAAATGTGATATTTACAGACATTTATTATACCACCTGAAGTGTGGCAAGAAATCAAGTGATAATGAAAATAAGAGTCTGGAGAGGTAGGAACAGACTGAAAGTAAGAGGAGATTGTACTGACTCGTGTACCCTCCTGCAGCAGCTCTGCTGCCAGGGAATGTTGTGAGGGTGCTGCAGGGATCCATTTGTTAACTTGGCAAGTTGGGGTAACCTTCTGGGAGTGGAGAAATGGGGGGCAGCCAGGAGGAGGTGGAGGTAGTAACCTCCAGTCAACAGCTGCAGCTGTCAGTGTGTTCACAAAGTTCCAGGACAGAGGAGGACTGGAAGGTGCAGAACAGGTTGGGGCTCTTCTGGGCCATGGAGTTGTTTCTGGCTGTGCTGCTGACTCTTGAGGGACTTTTGAGTAACCCTGTATCCCCAGAGAGAAGCAGCTGGGGGATGAAGAACACTTTCCTCCCCATACTTGGTCTGCACTGAAGGTCTTTGCTGGATCAAAGTGAAAAGAAGTCTAAGTTCACCTTTCACCATTTGCCTCTTCTTTCAGTAAAAAATGCATTGGGCATAACACAAAATACTACAAAAATACCTCATTTTATTCCATTTTTAAACAACTGACAGATCATTCAGGTGCTTCTGTGATCATATTTCCTAAATATGGTGGTATTTTTGTTTATTAACTGTTGACAATAATACTGAGCTATTTTTGGACACTGTCAGGACTCTCTAATCCTCACTAGTTCCCTGATCAATCTTATTCAGCCTGCATGGGTGTGATTCAGTGCTCCAGGAGTGACAAGCTGCATATGAATTCTGTATTCATTAGTGATGGTGATCAAAATGCCCGTGTCCCTGTCACGGGGCTCAGGTGTGGCAGTCTGCAGGCTAATCCCCCCAGCAGACATGCTGAGGTTTAATGACTCAGTAGGAAGGTGACCACTTGCTGGGAGGTTTGTCAGCTGAACTGGGGCAGCAGACAATAGAGATCAAGCCAGACGATCAGAGTTAAGCTGGAGAGCCTGCCTGAGATACTTGAACCCCTGTTGGTGTCAAACACAAGGATTAAGTAAATGGAAGGGGGGAAAAAAAAATCTGATTCTGTGAACAAAAATAAGTACTCAGTATTTTTATGTGCTTTGTTTATTTCTTTACCCAGTGACAATCCCCAAGGCTGCTGTGGATGGTAACTTCATGCTCCTGGCCATGCAGGGTTCATGCTTTCCTTCAGACATGTATTGTCTCCTTCAGAGACCTGGGTTATCATGCTGTTTCTTATTTTTAGATTAGATTAAAATAATTCAGTGGTAACCTGGCTTCTGCTGGAGACATTGGAGAGTTAGTACTGTTCTCACCTTCTGTCACAGGATTGATTTCCTTTGCAGAATGAACAGGAAGTGGGAGGCTGATTTAACAGGTGCTAGCTGGATGTGCTCTGGAGGGGCTGGGGTTACCAGAGAGGTGTTTGGAGGTGTGCTTTCTGCATATAACTGAGCACAATCTCTGGGCAGAAAAATCATGAGAGGAAACTGCTCAGGGTATAGGTGGGAGTTACCTGTGATACCTAGTAGCACCTCCTCCTGGTTTTCTGTTCACAGACTGTATCAAGGGAAATAAAGTTTACCTTAGTTTAAAGTGGGTCTTCCTGCATGACAAACAAAGCAATTTCTTCCCTGTTACAAAAGTAACACTTAAACTTTGTACCTGGTAGTCTGGAGAAGCTGTTTGGGAGCAGGGCTCCACACCAGGAGATCTTTTCACAGCACAGGGTGGATGTGGGACAGGAGATTATTTGTGCTGTGTTTCTCAGGAGCAGGGGTTCCATTTAGATTGTTTGTCTGTATATCTCCCCTACCCACAGAACACAGGTGAAACAGACTGGAAAATGTTTCATAAGGCTGAGCACTGCTCCTGCAGCAGGGGCTGTGGCAGCAGAGGGAGGTTCTGATGGGAGTGGGAGGGTGGGTGGGTGTCAGCTGGGGCTGCTGGGGAGCATTTGGGTGTATTAGGAAGGAAAAGGTACCAGAGACCCCAAGACTGCTTTTTCAAATAAAATGTTGACCTTTGTTTCCTTCCATCCTTTTTTCAGCAGTAAGAAGGATGGACAGACCTGCTCTACTAATGCTGGATATAATTATTTCTATGCAGTAACAATATGTAGTGATTTTAATTGTTATCTTTTGCATGGTTTACATGTCTGACTACTTCCTGCTGGCTTAGATTCAGTCTGTAACTGTGTGGCCATGCATCTGTACAGAAAATTGAGTGTATCACAGTTTTGGAGCAGAATTTGCAGCCTGTCAGGATTTGCAGCTCTGTCACTGAGTGTTTCTTAATTTGAGAATTGGTTCCCTAAAAAGCCATGAACTTCACCCAGACGTAAGAGGTTGGTGAAATGAATTTTCTTCCTCATTTTTAGTTCAAAATATGGGAATAACATGAAAAGAAATCCTGTAACTGTGAGAGGAGCTGGTAATTTAAATCTGTACCATTGGAAATATGGGTTGTACTAATCTTCATGTGAGGAGTGACAAATAGGAAATAATGTTATTAAATAGTAGTTCCCAATCATATAAGTTTCTTGTTTTGGCAGGTAATTTGGCATAAAATGTTAATGTAAATCCAGGTTAGTGGGGAAGACATTATTTTACTAAAAAAGATAAACTGCTGATTAATTCAGTATAGAACTCAATTACAAATTGAAAGTGTCTCTGCGGGACGCCAGTACCCTAAAGACAGCAGATGTTGAATTGATACTCCAGCATATTTCACACTGTTATGAAATATTAACATGGTTTATTATACTTGTGTGGTGTACAGTCTCAGAAAGGGGGAGGTGGTGGTGAGTCTGGGCTTGCAGGCATCTTCCATCAGAACATGAAAAAACTGTAATCACTGAGAATAATAATTAGGGACTAAGGTGTATTTTATTGAAAAGTTCTTAGAAGAAAATAGTTATAAAAATAAACATTTACTAAGATGATATTCAGAACAAAACTGACTTCAAATGCAGTAGAGAATTACCTGAGCTGTGATTCTGTGATCTATCAATGAATTAATATTGGGATATTTGTGTAAAAACCCCCATTGCTGAGTTCCAATGGGGCTGCTAGGGCAGTGCTGTGCTCTTCATTTCTTTTTGCAAAAATTCTTGCCCGTGCCATATTTGTGCTGAAGGAAACTTGTTTTCTGTATTTTTTGAGTATAGTGAGCAGCACATGAACCCTGATGTGTTCATATTCCAGGGGTTTGAGCAGGTTGGGTCTTTGTCCTTTACTGTCTTGGTGGGGCTGTAGTCTTGGCATGTGAGAAGGTGCCTGATGAGGAATGGCAGTGTCCTGTGCTTTCTTCCCCCCTTTCTTTTAAGAGAAGACAACTTAGAGAGGTTACAATATAGGCAACTGTATTGAAATCACCATTCCAAACAGCAAGTGGCTGGGCAGGAGGGATTCTGGAGAGAAAATTCTAATCATGTTTAATAGTCTTGGGGTCCTTGACACTGTGTGTTGTGCAAATACTGAGTCATTCACTCTCCTTCCTGCAAGTGACTGAAAGTAATCTTTCAGAACTTGGGGCATTTCAGTCTCTTTTAAAATAAGGCTAAAAATACCATATACACATGACTTCAATTTAAAATAACTTGGTGTTTAACACACAAAGTAATAAAGTTATTATTTCACCCTGCCCCAACTTTTACTTTAGAAACTAATAAATTTCTGTTTATCTTAGTCTTCAACAGATGTTCAGTAAAACTAAATAAACCTATATAATATTTGAAGGCATTTTTTTTCTTCAGATGCAGGTTTTTTTCTTTAGTGCATGCATGATTCCAAAGAGCCGTACAATTGAAATTCAGCAGAATGGAGGTGATGCCATAGTTATACCTGTACAGGGTGTAGTTTTAGTCCTAGATTCCTTAATTTTTCCATCACATGCTGGGAGTATTCTGAAAATTTCTACCCAGCCTCCTTTATCCACAAACTGATGGTTGTTTGCCTTTGTGTTTTACTGATCTGGGTCTCCCAAATGCTGCTCATCTTGCATATTCTGGTTTTATAACCCCTTGGCCTCTGGTCTGAGCACTGCTTTAATTCTTTCTGCTTGCAGCTTCTATCTTGTAAATGTTTCTTTGTGGTGTCATCCCTTGGCAAGTCAGTTTCTGTTTTCTGGGATTTGGAGTCCTCCTCTTACATAGTCATCATGTATCTACTTTGAAAGCCTGCTTTGCATTGTTTGGGCTGTAACATCTCAGCATTCTACCTCTAAATTCTTTTGAGACTTTTAAGAGCACAAACAAAAGATGGTGGAGGAAGAAGGGTGAGGGGGAGAGCTAGACAGTCTGGCTATTTTAAAATCTAATTCACCTGCTCAAAGATGAAAGAAAAGCAAATTGGTTTTATTGTAGCATAGGTCTGCTTAGGAAAAATGAGAAGGTATAAAATCAGGTCCATCATTCATTCATCTGCTCCTGCAGTACTTACTCAGATGCACTTTTTTGGTGGAGACTTGTTAACCCTGAGTGGTTCAAATTACATGTGCCAGCCTCTCTGCAGCTTCAAAAGGTAACCAAACTAAATTTGTTCTCACTAATGGAGTCTTTCAACCTCCTCTTACAAGAAGAAAAAACAAAATACTTTGCTTCTCTCTTTGGACACAGCCAGCAGATTTTAGCATTGCTTCCAGTTACATATTGATCTCTACCCCAACTTCTCCCAGCAGGCAGACTTGCACATCCTCACACACATTGTAGTCTGCTGATGACTTCTACAAAGTCTCATTAGGCTTCTCTAGGTGCTTATGTCCTTCAAGAGGTATCACTTTCCTAGCCCCAAATTCCCAACAGTCCTTCATACATTTATTTTTTTATCATTATTTTCCTTTGTGAAGCCGCTGATTTTTTTCCCCTCCCCTTCTCTTTCCCCACAAGTCTTGTGTATTCTCACTTTAAGTAGTACTGAGTTTATATAAACTGAACAAATTTCATTGTTTTAAAAGGCAGTTGTGATAAGTAATCAATTTTTTTATATTTGCAAAAATAGTTACAGACTACCATGTTAATTCTGTACTAATATTGTTACTAGAGTTCAATTTTTTTGTAAGATTTATTATTGAAGAGCTGTGTTATATTGCATATCTTAAACAGGATACTAGTGACCTGCAGAAGTTAATTTCACTTTGGTAAGAATTAAAAAAAAATCCCTTTTCCAGATTTAAAAACTGTAGAGGACTTGCTTGTGAAGATCCAAGACATTGGGGAAATAATATTCACAAAATTCTCACTGCTGGAGGAGCAATGATAAACTTGCTTAAAACCTATTAGTAAAGGTAGAATTAATACAATGTAGAAATATCCACCTCTTCCATAGCAAAGTTTTATTTTTATTATTTCAGTAGCATCTGAAATCTGGAAATAGCTTAAGTGAGAAGAGAAACTTGGTTCAAGTCATATAGAAGAATAATGTGTAAAAGTTCCTTATTGGTGCTGTTTGGGACTTGCACCATAGCAGCTGTAGAGAGGTAATCTATCAGTTCTTGAGTGTCTACAAACTGCAACTCTCCAGATAGCAGGTTTAAAGTAAAGATTTAATACAGGCTCTATCTACTGTGATGTTGCAGTGACAGTTTAAAACTCATTCTCTAAATCTCAGCAGACTTTATAGCTAGCAGTGGGCCCATATAAAGCTTAATGGCATTACAACACATAAATCATCTTTTAAAGATGCTACCAGTAGCTCCAATATTAAATGCAGACAATTGTCTGTGTTATAAATAATTTATCAAACACCATTTCAGATTAGCCTTCCATGCTGAGTTATTTATTTTGGCCTTTACTGTACTATTCCTCAGACACGGTTTGGAAGAGCCATTACTGGTCACTTTAATGAAGGTGGGGTCTGCTCTGTCCCCTCGAGCTCTGCAGTACAGCTGTGGTGACCATTACAGGGCTGAGCTGCACCTCTTTGTGCCTTTTACAAGTGCTGCCCATTTGTCATGGAGTGGTAAATGGAGTTGCACATTGGAGTCCTGGGACACATTGTGTGATGCAGTGATGGAGGCAAACAGATAGCACTATAAAGTGCTGCTTGTCACAACTGACTGGTGTTACACTACATCACTCCTGCTGTAATCTCATTTAAGCAGCAGTTTGGGCCCCAGAGAATGATATTCCCAGTTAGCTTTGGTCTTTGCAACCATAAAGTAGGAAGTGCTCCTTTTATATACTCTGAACTTTTAGGGTTTTTTTTTTTTTTAAGATTAATTATTGCAGTGGCTCATTCGTGCCCCTGTACCTCAGGCTGTGTCAGCACTTCTCATGCTAACCCCTATTTTCTGACTGAAATAGCAGCCCTTGCTAAACTCAGTCTGCAGGATCTTTTTCCAGCAATGTTGGGTTTGCTTTTCCTTGTGGCTCTTCTGGTTTTCTTTCCAGGTCATGAAAAGAGGCAGAGAAGTGAACACCACCAAAGCAGGGGCTTCCAAAATTAGGGTCTGTGCTACATCAGAGGGAAGAGCTTTTAGACTCTCTCAGGGCAGTGGATGCCTTTGTGCAACTGAGCTCTACTCAGTGGGATGGAATTATTTTTTAAAACTATTTTGATGACAATGGGTTGATGGAGTACTTTCTTAAAAATATAAAATCTAAATTAGTGAGAGAAGGCTGCAAGAGTTACATTGCTGTCTGGGGAAGAAAAACCCAACAAAACCCCACAACCATCTTCTTTAAGTTTTGTAAGCTCCCATAAGTGCTTAAAATCATTATGGTCTTGCTACTACTTAATTGTAAAAGCATATTTACACAAACTTCTTTGGTTTATTTTATTTACTTTCACCATAGTACAAAAATACCTTTAGCATACAACAAATCACTGCCAGTTTTGTTCTAGTCAGCTTGAAAGTGAAATTAGGGTGGGGTTTTTTTTGTTTTGTTTTTAAGGGTAATACTAATGAAGCTGGGAGTGAAATAATTTATGGTGTTTGTATAGTTTACTGGGGAAAAAAAAAAAATGTCCCCCTTCTTGGTCAACATCTTCACACTATCCCTGGTCTAACAATTTCATTATCAAGTTCTTTTATAGAGGGCCAGTGGAGAATGCAGAGCATGCACTGGGAGCAGACGTGGTGGTGGCTGAGCTAATTTTGGGCTCCTCTTCAGCTGTACTCACAGCTGCTGCCTGCAGCAGCCATGCAGGACCCTGCCAGAGACACTGGGGACTTGAAAATGAAGCAAATTTTTAAAGATCTGCATTTCTCCAGATCACTCAACCCCAGGCTCTCGTGTCACACGCAGGCAGATGGAGGCACTGAACAGATGCCTGTACCTCATTTTTACAAGACTTGAATTATACATCAAGAAACTGTTTTGCAACATCTCTAAATGCTCACAGCTCTTGTTACAGTGCAACCCCAAGGATTTATTTGCCTTATCAGATTATTTCTTAAAGTACTGGAGCTGAGCTGTGATGTCTGATGGAGCTGCCTTTGAATCCCACCCAGCCTGGAGCTGCAGAGGGACCCAGTGCAGCTCTGGGCCAGAGCTTGTATTCCTCACACCTTCCCATCAATACCATTCACTAATTTTATTGGGGTTGGATATGATTACAGACCTGTTGTGATACTTTTAATGGCAAGATTGATGAATTTGGAATGTTTCCTTATAGAAGACTCATCTGAGTGTTCCCTCTCTTTCTGTCAGGCAGAACTCTTGAATTCTTCAGCCTATTTAGCTTCTGAGCAGTCAGTTTCTCAGGAGCAGAGTGTATATTTCAGCAGCTCTGTTTGTGCTCTTAAAAGAAAGTAGAGATACAAAACCTGTCGGAAAGAAATCACTACAACTTGTGCAGGATAAACAGATGGTTGCACTCACTACAAGGAATGAGCTCTATTTCCTGTTCCAGTTTTCTAGTCTAGTTTTGTTGGTAATAGCAGGCTACTGGCTATAGCAAGTAATTTACAATTACACATTGAAATATACAAATATTATTTTAAATGAACAGTATTAAATACGTATCTTGCTTTACCTATGGAACATCTGAAGTGTACAGCAGAAAAAACTGTAGCAACTTTCCTGCTTTTTGCTTAAATGGTAAAGAAACTGTTGCAAGTTTCCCAGTTTTTGCTTAAACAGTAGCAACTTGTCTATAGAATTTTCAGATTTCTTTAAATTCCCAGCACTTGTGTTCAGGACTGGAGTTAAAATATTACCAACTAGATCTGAGTACAGAGCCAGACTGCTTTGCAGCATTTACTACCCAGATAAGCCAAATTTTGCTAACTAAGCTGTGGTACAACAATCATAGCAATAATTTTGGTACTAGTGAGGGTGATTAAATAGTCCCTACCTAAAGTCTTGTACCTAAACTAGTGTGAATCTTTAATTTGTATTCACCTGTCAGACAGAGGGTACTACATGGGCATGGAAGCCTGTGAAGATAAAAAAATAAACAAACTTATTTTATCCCTTTATTAAGGCAGAAATCTTAATTTTGCTTCCTTGACTGTCTTCACTCAGTCAGAGCTGTCCTGGGGGGTGGTGGATCATGATCAGGATAAAAGGTTGTCCCTGCTCAGCAGTGTGAATGCTCTGTTAGTGCTGCTGTCTCCTTTATTGTTCCACTGCCACATGGACAAACATTCCTGTGACATGCTAGCACTTGTGGAGTGACAGCTTTTTTAACTTTTCCAGGAAGAGGAAGCCAAACAGCTTGTGAGAGATGCCATTGCAGCTGGCATATACAATGACCTGGGCTCTGGCAGTAACATTGACATCTGTGTTATCAGCAAGAACAAGTTGGATTTTCTTCGCCCATATGATGTGGCCAACAGAAAGGGGGAGAGGTGAGTATCCTGGACCTTATCCATGCTCTTTCCAGCAATTTCTGTTTTTCTGTAATACTAAGTTTTGTCAGAGCAATCCCTAGATCACTATATTAAATTTCAACTGAACAAGAGCACAAAGTTAGTGGCTGTACCTGCAGTGGACTTACTTATAGGAAGGTTCTAGAGAAAACTGGCTAGTTCTAAAATTTTAAATGAGCATTCTCCTGTTCCTGATGAGTTTGCAGCTTAATTCTCACCTATTTCTTAACAGGCATGGTAGATACAAGTGTGAAAAAGGAACTACTGCTGTTCTCACAGAAAACATAGCACTCCTGGAAATTGAGGTGTTGGATGAAACTGTACAAACCATGGACACATCCTGAACCATCCTGTGCAGCCCTCTGTGTCTCTGCAGACCAGCTCTGGTTATGAGTAGAAGCCTTCCAGCACCTGATACAGAATAAATTGGGTTCTGACCATTCTGATCCTTGTGTGGTGCTGATTGCTGCTGCTTTTCCTTTTCTCTGTTGAAATGAGGCTCCTGCAGACCAGAACTGCAGCACCTCCCCTGCTCCTGCCAGGGCTGCTGCTCTGGGAGTCGAATTTTATCCTGAAGGATCTGAATTAGAGAGGCTCCTGCATCCAGACCCAGCCTCACAGTCACACCAGGCAGAAAAAAAACCAGCTTAAACCAGGTGTTTGCTACTTGACTCTAGGAACAAAATAGCAAGGTTACAACTACTCTGTCTAAGCCAGATTTGATGGGTTTTTACTTGCCATATAGTGTTCTTGATGGACACAGACCAGATCAAGAAATGGTATGAAAATAATGAGCATCAGTGGCTCTTAACTGCTGACCTTGACCTCCAGCAGACTGGGAGATGATACTGTTATCGTGAGATGTTAATATTTATTCTTCCCTCTTCTTTGTAGACAGAGACAGGATACAGAGTAGATCCAACCTCCACCCTGGTACACACACTTAATTTCTAAATCACATGACTAACTGTCTTGTTACTTGCCTGAGTTCTTCTACAGACTTCCACCTGGACCTTTTTTTGTCCTAAAATCCTGAGCTTGTACTGCTTGAGGTAAACTGATTTCAAATTGTTTGATACAGTACCACATAACCCTTATTAAGAAGGAAAGGAAACCCAGGAAAAGCCAGCTGAAAAATCCACCTGCAGAATTATTTTTTCATTTCATCAAAAGAGAAGGTGTACCATCTCCAGCAGCTCCAAAAGGTCCATGGGTACCAGTCCCTCATCTAAGCATCCTGCAACAGACATCCACAAAACCCATGACTTAAAGAGTCATGCTTAGTTTTCCATCAGGAAAACTGATGTTTGTCCATTTTCTGGTGGCTGTAAGGAACAGTTTCACATGTGTTTAGGATTGTTTTCAATGTCTTAGGGTTTAAGTTTTTTCCCTCAATACTGGACTTTTTTTTTTAAAACAAAAGTGTTTATTTTGTAAATCATTTTTTTTATTTATCTAAAAATGCACAATTGCAAAAAAAATTACCTTTTGAAATACATTTACTTATAAGCAATAATAAATTTTACGTAGCAAGAAAGTGACCAGACTTCTCAAGATACTCAAATTTAAGCTGAGCTTCCCTGGAAGCCAAAGATCCTTTTCTGTGTTACACCAAGAGAGGTGCAGCACATCCCTCCCTCGGAACGTGTAGCTGCCACCGGGGCTTAAAGGAAAGCTGCAGTGGGCAAGTGAGAGCCCCCAGCCTGAACTCTGCTGAAGAAGCTGGGTATGAATTAAACAAGTTAGCCTGGGAATGTTGGAAGCAGTTTGGTGCCTCTGCTACATTCTCATGCTGATTTGAATTTCCTGAATCTCTCATGAGAGCAGCAGGCTCAACTTTCTGCTGAGAAGACTCACTGGAATGGCACCTTGCATTAATGACACCAACATTAATCACAGCAAGTAAGAGCTTTTCTTTGCCACTCTATATGCTTAGAAATTTGATGGGAAGTAATTGAAGATGGCACTGCAGTTTTCCTTTAAGTAGAGCAAATTAGGTTAAAAAAAAACAAAACAAAAAACATAACACTAAAAGCATATATATGTATGTAACCCTCTAGCCCTAATCTTATTTCCCCCAGATTAAGGATTCTATTTTTTTCTTAAGAAAAACAAAACAGAAACAAAAGAAGAAAACAAAAAAAACCCCAAACAGGCACAGGCTGCATTTGAACTGTCAGACACAACTCTACACTTTGGCATTTGCCACCATCCCAGGTGGCTGCAATGCTGTAACAGTACAGGACACCCCCCTGCTGCAGAAGGTTGAGTGCAGCCCTGATCCTCTGGACAGGCAAATGAAATGGAAACACTTGAACGTGAATCCATGGCTGTTCCTAAAGCAGTGACTGTTTGTTTCTCATCGACAGCAACAAAACAAATCATTGATTCAATGAACGGATTTAGTTGGTTGGAAATTTTCATGCAGTTAAAAATTACTCCTTCAGATCAGGTTGAGATTTTTATAAAAATTCACATTCTGTAAATTAGCTTTCACAGTTAAATAGGCAGGGGCTGATCCTTGTGTAGAATTAGATGCACAAAGCATTTTACTTATTTCTTTTTTTAAAAAAAATTTGCTAAGTGTTTTAAAACACTGCTTTGCTTAAGTTTCACCTACAGTACCTACCTGAACGTGTAAAAATATCTTCACCAAAATCTCATTGGCTTAGATAAACACTGTTTTTTTAAACAAGAACCTGTAGTCTAAAAAGAATCATGCCAAATGAGGAAGAAAAGGTTTAAAAGGAAATCAGTTGCAGAAGCAATGCTTGTTTTGGGTTCATTCAGCATGGTTTTTTTGTTGTTTTTTTTTTCCCCAGGTACAAGCTTAACATCTCTTGTTGGCTGTAGCCAAGTTAACAGATAAATACATCAGCAAAATACTCCAAATTTTCAAATAGGAAAAAAAAAAAAAATAGAAAAGAAAAGAAATATTGAAACAAATGTTTCCCACCCCCCAGCCCTTCCCAACCCTTCCCCTTTCCTAAGTCTGAAGAGGAGGGAATTAACAAAAACAGGTAAATGGTTGCTTTAAAATATACAAAGTAAAAACTTGAATTTGCTGGTAACCATTTGCAGAAGAGGCAAAGTAGCAGTTATACAAATTACGCAAAGTCTACGGCAATTCTTACATTAGTACAAAGTGATTTCACTGGAGGAATTATTTCAAGAGTTCACATTACAGTTAAGATAGGAGGGGTGTGTCAAATGCTCTGAGGCCCTGGTTAATATCAGCTATCCTAGATTACACACAACACTTTTAAGAAACGACCCTTAAGTGATCTACATCTGTAACATGTTATTGGCCTTAAAAAAAAAAAAAAAAAAAAAAAAAAAAAAAAAAAAAAAAAAGAAATCACTTGCAATACCTCACAGAATCTTCACTTTAAGCATGACCACCTTGTGAGAGTCCATGTCAAAGAACCTGCAGAAATAATGGAGCATCTTGCTACGAGTGCTCAACCTCTCACTGTGTGACCAGGCACCAGTCGGTTTCATCTGAGAAAAAAATTTCAAGTAAGACTTAAGCTGTGCTGGCTTCTTGAGAGCATCTGCAGAGGGTTCATGTGCTGGAGGTCCAAACATGCATTTGTTTTGCTATTTGGTGCACGTAACCAATGTCAGGTCTTTGATCTGGATCAGGGTATATGCACATGCTGACCAGCTCCCGCAGCTGAAAGACAGGAAAACAGGCACAAAAATGTGAAGGAATCTGCCAACTCCTTACTGGAAAAGGCTACAGGAATGTTTGTACAACCACTGGAGGCCAGGGCAGGAGCTGGGAACATCTCTTATGCAGCCATTCCTGGGCACACACATGTCTGTCCTCCCCTCTGTCCCTCCCACCCTACCAAAGCACCAGCAAGAACTCTTTCCACCAAATCTTCAGCACTAAAGATTTAAATCTACAGACCCCAGCATCATTTACAAGGCACTGGTAGCACAGACACACCCAGGGGTTCCCTGCCTAGTGGTCTGGAGCAGCTCTACAGAGAACATCACCACCACCACCCAGCTCTTACTCCTGACACTGGGAGTTTCAAAGCTTGGTTTGGTTTTTTTGGTGGAAAAAAAAAAAAAAAAAAAAAAAAAATTCCTTGGGGATTTTTGATTTACTTGAGAGGAGTCAAGTGGAGATGACCACTGTGATCAGATGAGCAACAGTTTGTGGTCAAGAGGAGCCTGAAGCAGGAGGCAGGGCAGGGGTCTGAGGAGCAGGGTCTGGGGGAGGCACAGCAGCCTGAGCAGGACTGGAAAAGTAAAATCACTGCCAGAAAAGTGGCTGAGCTGGGAGGCAGAGATGGACTTTTCAGTGAAAATGGAGTGTGAGGGGTTTAAAGACATGTCCTGAGCAGAGCTCTCTTGTACAACTGCACTTCTGTCCCACACCAGGCCTGGTTCCAAGCCAGGTCAAGGTTTTTAACCTGAGAACAGTGCTTGGGTATCCTAAGATACTGGAGCACAGCTGTCAGACACCAGTGTTTCCTAAAAACCTTTGTGAAGAAGAGAGTGGTCATTGATTATGGTTAATAAATAAAATGCAGAAGGGCTGAAGTCTCTCCCCCCACCCTCTTTATTGTGCACATGAAAGATTGTAGCTTTTAATTATACAGACACTGAAAGCTGCTCATACCCCTGAGGCACCGGGAGAAACAGCCTTGAGCCTCTGATCTTCTCACATCCTCCCAGTAGCCACAGTGCCAATTATTTTAATGGTAATTAAAAGCATGACCATAGAGCTATCAGGCACCCAGCTTCAGCTGCATCACTTGATGTACCCTGTGAGGGTTTCAGCCCTGGATGGAGCAGGCTCTGTGCCTGAGCCCATTTCAGGGAGGATTCCTGCAGGGCAGCATGTGGCCCAGCAGCCAGCACGGGCAGGGGGAGGCAGGAGGGGACAGGGGCCCATCCTCTCCTAACTGCTGCTGTGACTTTTTTATTTATTCACCTGAGGACAGGGGCTGCTGCCTTTGTTTCTGCTGAGACCCCAGAGATTTAATGCATACCTCAGCCCTGAGCACACAGACCACAGCAGAACACCCACACACATTAAGATACTTCTCGGGCTCCGACCAGAGCCTGCCCAGTACAATTTGTCCAACCAGTGGCTGTGTTCCCATTAATACAGCACTTAAAACACAGCCCAGGAAGTTTTGCTTTCTACTGATGAGCAGGACAGTGCAGGTATTACACCAGCATCTAAAAGGAACTGGCAGACCAAACCTTGTGAGCACCACCAGCCTCTGTGCCCAGGTTACTGGCAAATCTGTTCCTGATACAGGCCCCTAATCCTGGCTGGAATCCCAGCTCCTCCTCCTCCTGCTACCTCTGGTGCAACTTGCTGCTGACACAGCTGCCTCTGCCTTTTCCTGCCTGCAGGCTTTATCTGGCTTGGGGGCTGCAAGGCACCAACACACCTTCCCCTTTGGCTGTCAACCCCATACAGCATCTGAAAACCCCGACTTTATCAGAATCCACTAAGCCCAGTCCTGTCCATGAGGAGTCACGTTCTAACAGTCACGAGATGGAAGCTCTTCCCAGCTCCAGTCAGAAGCAGCAGCCAAGGCAGTGAGATGAGCTCCAGCCACAGGCACAGCCCTCCTCAGGCTTCCTCAAGCATTCTGCTAATGGTGTCTGAACACCATCTGGAGCTGAGCTCTCTGGGACCTGGCGCCTTTGAGCTTTAAACCGTCCTTCTCACCCTGGATTGTATCACTGCACTACACACACTCTTTAGCACTGCCAGAGGGAAGCAAACAGACAGTAATTGTAAAGACAGGAAACACATCTGTCAGCTTACACTAATTCTTGCTGCCAGCAGGCATATCCTGCAATGCATGCTACAGCAGCATGGCAAAGGGGACTGCACGGGGCTGGGGCACGCTGCTACGGCAGCTTGAGGGGGGTAAAAAAAAAAAATTTAAAATCCATTTTTCCAGAACAGTTCTCAAGTAATCTTTTTGCATGAGTTACTCAGCAAGTACAAAACTAAGTAAAATGTAAGATGTGTGGTGCAGGGTCCCTCTCAGGATGGAGACCAGACCCGTCTGCTCCATCGGCGTGCGGTATTTCCCCTGCATCCTGCCTCTTGCTCCTCAGAACTCTGATGTAGTAGAAAACAAAAGGAAATCCCCAAGGGATATGGCGAACATTTAAAATTACATTAGCCATTTCCTTTCAAATAGAAGGCAACTGTAACTGAATTAGGAGGTGAGGAAAAACAGCTGGTTTGTCTAGGTAAGGGAAAAAAATAATTAAAAAAACCCATCTCAAAAGGCCCTGATTAAAAACAACACATGTGCTTGCAGCTGAAGTGAAACATTGCCAAGCAAGCATGCACAGACAATTTTTTTATATACTTCAGCTACTGCTCTCCATCTCTCACTTTCATATGCATAAAATCCAGACTTTAAAAAGCCCCCATACAGCTGCTATATAGATGCTTATTGCATAAAACTAGACAGCTTTCCTCCCCTCCTTTTTCTTAAAAAGAATCTTTCCCCTCATCTTGTTACACACAGAAAACTTCATGAACAAAAATGTAAGCACTGTTTTATGGTATCTAATTTTAAAGGAAAGAAAGCAAAGGAGAGGTTCTCCCATAGTTCAGTGCTGACTTTTGCCAGTTTAACAGAAATTCAGTTTCAAAATACTCCCCCCATTAAGAAATCTCCTTTTCTGTCTTAATTTTGGTTGCTGCTAGTCAGACATCATGATGATAGTTTCTTTAGCTAGACAGGCACCCAGGACACTCCAGCCATCCCCAGCTCTGCCTGGGATGTGGGAGCTTTCCCTCCCAGGTTCCCTCTTCCCTCTACAGGAAAGAACTTCACTGCACCCCCACACCACACTGCCCTGCAAAACACTCCCAGTTTACCTTTTCAGAATAATGTTCAGCTGGAAGAGGTGGGTAGTCACATTGCTCTATTTTTTGGCAAAGAGAAAACAGGTTCATTTTATCTCCATAAAAAGGACTCTGAAGAGCTGCCATCTGGAGAGAAAAAACAAACAAAACCCAAAAAAACAAAAGAGAAAATATTTCAGAAATGCAAAGGATTTATTAGCCCTTAGTCTTGCTGATTTGCAGAGCATGTTTTGTTCTTTGACAGTGAGCAGGTGATGATGTGGATCTCTGAGACTGTCCACAGTCAAAGCTGCTCCCAGATGATGACAGCTCCACACACAGTCACAGGGCTGGGGCCAGGCAGGTCCCAGCACCCCAGGAGTCCCCACAGCAGCAGCAGAGCTCCAGCACCTGCTCTGGTAAAATCTCACAGCTTCAGCCTCCCTCAGTTGGGACCATATTCTTTCATTTGTTGTTGCTGACAATATGTTTTTTTTAACAGGCTGCTATAAAGAATAAATGTATTATTTTTGGACATTTAGGTACCTAGAATATGAAGTCTTGTAAGCATGAGCAATGTACTTCAGCCTTTACAAAAAAATAACAAAACAAAAACCCAAACAAAAAAACTCCCCACCAACCTCAAAACAAACATCTTTTCCTGCCTGAAATCTGTTATTTAGAAAGGAATATCCCAGGCAGATTTGGGAACCAAACTACTGAAACTTTTCCTAATCCATCTGGCCTTTTTCCTCTTTCTGTTCTGCTTTATGACTCCAGTATTTGCATCTCCAAAAATATGACAGATGTCTGAAATAAACAGGCTGTTCCCACAGCAAAGAGCACAGCGGAAGGCTCAGGGTGGGGAAGAATTCCTTCCAGGGCAGGCAGAGACTCCTCACAAAAGTATGTTTATATCATACATAAAGCTGAGGAAGGAAACCACATGTGGGAAGCCATTTACACTGCAAATTCCCAGCCAGGAGGTGTAACCAACACTTTCAGGTGAGCTTGAGAAAAGGAGCCTCAGGAACCCCAGCACTCCTGCCCATATAGAGCGTGGCTGCCCAGCACCTCCCCTCACTGCCTTTAGCAGCTGTAGAGAGCAGGGAGCTGGGGAAGGGGAATTCTTGTATCTCCCTGTGGCTTCTCTGCTATCCCCAACAGCAATGCTATGCTGTTCCTCACAACCTACAGACCTGAGGCTGAAGAATCACCCAACAAGCCCATGAACAGCCCCATAGGTCAGCCTGAAGCCCTGGGAGGCCCCTCCTCAGGGCCACCTGGAAGCTTCTTGAAGGCAAAAGGTGAAGTGGTATCACTGTCACTTCATTACTGTCCTAACAATAATGGACAAATCAGTGGGGAAGGAGATTACAGACTCCAATTAGAGACTCTAATCTCCAATTAGAGATTGATAGCAAACTGCTCTCAGTCAGTTAAAACTAAACCAGAAAGCCTAGCACGCATGCTTGTTCCAAGAAAACCACTAATGGGCACATTAGGGAGGATGCAGAAGGCCATCAAGGGTTAAAGAAGGTCTCCAAGCTTTCAATACAAACATCAATAATGCCAATAAGGTTGGAAGGGTTTTTTCAATTCCCATTACTTCTCTTTCCAAGTCTAGTTCAGCAGTCATGTGCAAAAAGGGAGGAAGGGAAAGGAAACAGTGGGGTTTGGGGTGGTCAAGGCAGGAATCACAGAGGAAGGAGATGGCACAGACACACTCCAATGGGACCAGCAGGTCTGTGGGGTGGGGATGCAGGCACTCCCAACCTGCACTAACAACAGGGTCAGATGCTCTGCTGGGGTTTGCTCCTGACATTTTGATTAGAGCAATTACAGCAGGACAGCTAGATCCCCACTTAAAATGACCACCAGGCAGTATGACTGGTTAAAAAATATATACATATAGGAATCACTGCTAGTGCTTAAATTGATCATCTTGCCAGAACTGCTGAAGTCATTGCTTGTAGCTATATTCTGGGAATTAACTTATTTTTATCCCCTCCAAGTTATCTTGCTGACAGACATCTACAGGAAGTGAGGGATGGAGACAGTTACTGCTATATTGATAAGATTGAATAAAAATCACTGGATGATTATCAATGTCAAAGCTAAGTGGTGCTATGTGGCATCACATCCCAAACCCTTCAATGTTCCCTAAGTGGATTCCAGTGGACACATGTGTCTCTGAAGGCAATTTGTACATTCAATCTCTCTGCAGCTTATCTACACAATCTATCTGGAAAAACATCCAAAGTCACTCATAACCAAACAAACATCCCTTCCTTACTCTTAAGCCAAATGGAAAAACATTCTCATTACAAGAAATTAGTGAAGATAAAATAGACACAGATCTGATTTCTAATATTCCAAATTCTATAAAGTTTAAAAAGCCAAGTAGCTGCTTATCTATGGAACATAAAATTGTTAATTGTCCTGTCCTCCTTGGAATGTGCAAGATCTCACAGCTCCTGTTCAAATTTAAGGCTTACCTACATAGGAATTCAATTTAAAAACACTTCACATGCCAAATCTTTCACGTTACTATAGTACTGCTACTCCTACCAGAGAATTATGTTTAGTGTGCAATTAAAGCAGCTTCTTGAAATATAAGGAGTACCAAGCCTACTGTGCCATAAGGGGACCATATTGCCTGCAACAAAAACATGTCTTAGCACCACGCTAAATATTTCTCTCTGCATAAATCTGGAATCCCAGCTCCAGCAGAGCTCGGCCTCAGAAACCACTCGGAGCAGCCTGGCAGAGGAGCCATATGCTCCAGCAGCAAAGGAGCAGGGGTGGCAACTTGGGTGACTTTGGCTGTTGCTGAGAGACTTGGCAACCAGACACCACATCTGGCCCAAGGTCCTGTACTCAGCAAAGCCTTAAGCTGAGAACTCCTCTTTAGGACCAATAGAGGAAGAGTACCTGGAACTGTTCAGCATTATGAATTGCAGGGAGCTCAGATTTCTTCTCTCTGCTCCCACAGAAGTCTCCAAGTGCCTTTTCAAAGGCCCCCAGCAGACCCAGGCAGTACAGCTACACTGCACCATTCCTGTTTTCAGGATCTCATGAGAAGAATCACAAGTAAAACCATCCTTTATAAAAAAATATTGGCATCTTAACAATATGTTGCTGCTGCTTTGGGAATCATTAAAAATCTCTTGAATTCTTTCACTAGAGATAACAAGAATTGGAGTGTGGGCACAAAGCCACTCCATTTAGTTCACAATTTTCCAGATATCGTTTATATATAAAGTACCTAATGGGGTGTTTCACAGCCTCTCTCTCCCTCCTGTCTCATGCAATTTTAAGAATAAATACAACCACCAAGAATACAACCACATTGGGCTCCAGTGTCTCCTCCAAAGTGGATCTTGCCTTCAGCAGATGTAGTGTCTATTTCCTCTGACACTGCTAAGGCCAGTGCTGGCATTTTTGCCAGACACCCAGATAAATCTTTTTCCTCAATGAAACTCTGTGCCATACTAAGTGGTGTCAAGCCCCAGCACTGGTGTGACTCAGGGCTGCTCCCCAGGGGCTGCAGGTCACCTCCCTCAGCAGGCACACTGTTCCCTGCGAGCTCCTCCCCAAAATACAGCCGCAGCGACAAGTTATGGGAAAATTTACTTTTTTTATACAACTGTGCCCTAAAAGATTTTAAAAAAATGAGATGAGGTACATGCTAAACTACAGGAATTTTCACATCTGATGTGTCATCTACCATGACCTACTGAATCAGCTCTGTGCAAGTCCTGTGCTCTATGGCACAATTCGTTGTTCATGTCTAAAAAACAATTGATTAGCACAAGAGGACTTTGTGTTTCACAAGGTTCCTCAACAATTAATCCAAGTTAAGTCTGACCTACTCAATTCCTGTACCACACTGTGTGGGTAAGACAAACCTGGGAAAAAAAAAGTTAGGAGATACTTGCCTCATACAATAAACAGCCCAATGACCAGATATCAGATTTAAAGTTATAGCCGTTTTCATGTATTCTTTCTGGGGACATATAGTATGGAGTTCCCACTGCAAAAAACAAACAAACAAACAAACAAGGAGTTATTATCTTAAACAGGAACTGTGCAGCTGCATTGTGCACAAGTTTGACTTCACTAAAGGATTCAGTTTGGCACAGATAGCTGATTAGGAGAGACCGACACAAAAATCTGGAAACAAATGGTGGTTTCAAAGCCACAGGACCAACTATATCATCACATATAGAGCTAGAGGACAGGTGAACATTAGTGGAAGTATCTTCTATATTTTTTAAACTTGAGGGATGTTTTCATCCTTGTCCAGGCTTCCAAGAGCCTTCAGAGTATCTCAGAGGGACAGAGCAATAGGAAAAGATCCTCCTTCTCTTCCTCCTCCCCCTCTGGTTCACTCAGCATCATGGACACTGCAAATCTGGTGTCAGGGACACACTCTGCTGGAACAGGAGCTGGTGATGGTGACCCTGCAGTGACCCTGTGGGACTGACTGCAGCAGAGGAATGGAAGCAACAAGCCCAGCACCAGACAGCATTCAGAAACTTTCTGAAAGAACCAAGATAATAATTCTGAACTTTGAAATCTTGCTCCAACTTGCAGTCACATCAGAAGCTGTGAGATTTCTATGTACTTTCACAAGTCTATCTTATCAAAAGAAATTTACTCCAGCATTTTGGACAGGAGTTACAGGAAATTATTTATAAAATCCTTACCTCAAAAAGGTTCTTTTTAAAATCCTAAATAAGTTTCAGTTGTGGCTCAGAAAATACAAGACATCCTGGCAGTCTCAACTACATCAAATAATCCTCAGATACATCATTTATTAAAACATCCAAGGACTTTACATGCTCTTTTCTCCTGCTTCCCCTGCTTGCCTATCCCCTGTCAATTTTTTTTTTTTTTGCTTTTGCCATTCTTTTAATTAAAGATCTTTCCTCACAAGATGGCAAATGTTTAATTTGCCTGTAACATTCAGTTTACAATATTTCCATTTGAAATGCTGACTGCAGACAGGTGGAACACTAATAAGCAGCTGAAGGATGGTGTTAGTGGAAGGGGATGAGAAGCCACCACTGTCCCCCAATGTTCCTAAGCAGGGTTTGCACAAAACAAATGAGTTCTGAGGTAGAAAGCAGCTTCCCAAAAGGCAAAAATCAACCCCCACCAAGTGCACAGATGACCCAACACAAAGCTGCTGCTGTCAGTGTGATCCCAAACAAAATCTCTTCAGGGTCCCCTCCAGCTTAGTCCTCACCATGGTTCCCCATGACTTTCAGTGACCAGCTGCCCTAGACAATAAACTCAGCTTGTGCTTGCAGGTCATTCAAGTAAGAAATAACTTCACTTGCAAGGTGAAGACTATCCTAATGGAAAACTTCATTTTTGCAACTTCTATACCAGCTACAACACAAGAAAAGCAGCACATGGAGATTATTATTATATTTGCATGCTCAGTAACATCATATCCAGCCTAGGAGCATGCCAAACTAACCTTGTCCTAGATCTGGCTGGTTTTAATAGCCAGTGAAAGGCCTGTGTATGGATGAGACCAGAGTTCTGTAAATAGTTCATAATTTTTAACAAACTGCAGAGTGACTTCACAGAACACCAAAAGCAGGCAGGACTCATTCAATGAGCCCAGCCAGGCTTGCCATGTGTCTCTCCCACGTGCAAGCAAGATGCACACAAGGGACAGCACAGCTCTCCAAGTAATTCCCACACATCTGCCAGATTTCTGTACAAGAACTGACTTGGTTGGAATACCAGTGATTCATTTTCCTGCTTAAAAACATGCAGCTACAGAAGAAATGGTGATTCATTATGCGAAGCTCTTGAAGACAGTTTCGGAAGTCCCCAGTGAGCACCAGCGTGCAAGAACTTCCCTACCTTCAACCCGCTGCTTTTCTCAGTTCTGCCAGGAATGTTCCCAGAGCAGATGAAGCAGGAGACCTGCCAGCCCTTCCCTGGCAGCCAGGACAGGAGCTGAGCACAGGCAAACAGCAGCACACAACTGGCAGGAGGGAACATGAAGATCATTCCCACTCTTGCTCCCTGAAGTCCGCGCGTCTCAGCGTGCCGGTGCCAGGGGCAGCCTCCAGCCATGGCTGTTCTTGCCATCGGTTATTCTGGGTCACTGCGTGACAAGCTCAGAGCAAATAACAATGTGTGGGCTCTAAAGTTATGGCCCTGCCTTCCACGTTAGCAGGGGTCTGCTTGGCAGCTAAAATTGTCGTTTCAGATAATGCCTTAAAGCGACCGTGGATCAAAGCAGAGTGACAGCACGGGTGCTACGGGTGAGTGGGTTATGGTCCCACTTTGGTTTTCTGAGCATTCAGAAAGAGCACAGTCTCTTCCATTTTATTAATAGGTCTGTGGAGCAGTCCACGCCTGAGCTGATTTTATGAAGTCTACTTTGCACATTTACCTATCATTACTGTAGTGTTGTCAGCAAATGCACGAACAAGCAGGTCTCTGCTTTTCAAAACTGATGCATTAATTTTTAAATAACTGTCATGATAAAAGACTGACAAGCCCAATTCTCTTTATGGCCTGTCCAACATCACGTGGGAACCTCCTGTAATGAGCATCTTCTAGAAAACCGCACAAGGCTTCCAGTGCAATCAGTCAGAGCTCACCATTGCATTACATTAGTCAATTTGACAAGAATAGTCTAATCAGAGACTATTAATCAGAAACTTTCTTTGGTTTTTGGCCTGCTAAAAACACTAAATATTGTTCAGATTCAATATTAATCACCAGCTGGTAGAGCAGTGCCTTTGAAGTTAAGGTGGCAAAACAGCAGAGAAGATTGTGACTAAGTAAGCATCTTCACATTCTATTTCTGAAAGTCAAACCCCTGAGTGGAGCAGCAGCAACTCCAGCACCACCGGGTTCCTCCTCCACTCCCAGCACTGCCCAGGCACAGCTGCAGCACCCACATGGGTAGAACCACACTGGGATGGCCACAACACCCAAGTTAGAATCATCATAGAATCCTAGGGGTTGGAAGGGACCTCGAAAGATCATCTAGTCCAACCCCCCCTGCCAGAGCAGGGCCACCTAGAGCACATCACACAGGAACGTGTCCAGGCGGGTTTTGAATGTCTCCAGTGAAGGAGACTCCACAACCCCCCTGGGCAGCCTGTTCCAGGGCTCTGTCACCCTTACTGTAAAAAAATTTTTTCGAATATTCAATTTGAACCTCCTATGCTCCAATTTGTACCCATTACCCCTTGTCCTATCACTGGTCACCACTGAGAAAAGCCTAAAGTTAGGGAGATGCTCATTGCTCCAGGGCAGATTAGGAGCAGAGTCTCTTGATTCACCAGGAAAACACACAGGCAAAGGCAGCAAAGTTACTCCAGAAATAAAGTTCAAATTCCTTTCTCTCACACATAGCTGGAATTAACCCCCTCCTGTGCAACCACAGGCACCAAGCTCTGTGCTGAATTCCCACATCTGCTTCAGAACCACACAGGTGAAGACCTACATTACTTCTGAACTCAGCAAGGCTTGCATTCCACAGGGAAGATGATGCTCACTCATTTTATAAATGTTTTGTAGCTTGAATCAGATGAGTTTTCTGTTTTGAACGTGGCAGTGACCAAGTTATTTGAACAGCCAGACACACCATCGTTATTTTCTATCCAGAGCTGCTCCCTGCACAAGTACAGCTGAGCCAGGGATCAGGAATTCCTGTGAAATCACCCTTTGCTGCACAGAGGCAGAAATAAGAAAAAATCTGATTCATACTTTTAGGAGGCTGTATCAGAATCTCATTCACTGAGTTTGACATAACCCAGAGGAGCTTCCCACAGCAGCAGTCCCAACACCTTCCAGCAGATTGCCATTACACTGAGCATTTCCAAACACTTTAATAAGCTCTGTATGGTGGGGTTGTTTTTTAAATGCTATCAAAAAATAAGAATCTCTCAATATTAATCAAACTATGTAGCCATATTTGGCTGCAAAGTATCAGAACAAGTGATAAGGAATGCTTTTATTGTTCCCCCTTCACCAGCACCTTCCAGCTAATCTTTAATACTGAGCTGAACACTGTTTCTGAATCTATCACTCCTCTTTCTCACAGCAGGGAATAGAGTTCTGAATATGAAAGAACCTAACAAATTCTGACCTTTATTGTATCTTTACAGAATATTCCCAGTTTCAAACCAGAAGATATCAGAGCCCAACGCAGGCCTCAAAGGGCTGATGCTGATTAAAGTGTTCCTTCCTTCTAGAGATGTTCTACTCCTGTCAAAACAAACTTTGCAATGTTTTGAAATTCTAGTGATTTCTGAAACATGCTCATTACAAATTCAAAAGGTAAAGAACTATACTCAGAAACCCAAGATGCCAACCCTGAGTAACAAAAATCAGTTTTTAAAGACTCGGTATTAAAACCAAAAGTGTCTCTTGTAGCTTAGCTCCAACATGTAAGATTCACTACTGCATATTCCATGATCATATGTATAGTTGAGAAAAATATTTTAGTATGTTTTAATAACATCTGGTGTTACAAAATTAGCAGGGAAGCAATTCTACTTGAAAATTGAAGTCCTGAACTCTCACCTCTCTCATCTCTTCAGACATGCTTGTAGGTTACCAAGAAAAGTTGCAGCATTATTTAAAAGGAGCCTGGTTCACAAGTATCTGTTTCTGAACATTTGCATTACTTGGGGTATATTTCCAACTGCTTCTTTGTATTTATTACAGCTACTAGTGAAAATCTACCAGCTTACCGTTAAGTTTTCCAAGTTTATGCAGTTTTTAAATATGCTCTGCTATTTGTAATTTTTTTATAACTAGGTAGGCTCTACAGTGGAGTTAATGACTTTAACTTTCTAACAAGAACATTAGAATTAGCCTTAACTGACAAGATATTTCCCTGGATGCTCACCTCAGAGATCTACAAAATAATGGACACAAAAAATACTTGTAGCACTATTAAATCTTGAACGAAAGAGAACACCTGGAAACACAGCACACATTGGTGTGTTGGTATTATAAAATCAACCCAAACTGCACAGGGTCACAGACCCAAACTCCAACATCCAGATGCCATGTCATCATTACCACATGCAAAACCCTGGATTAAGTACAGTCACATTCTGTAGCGAAACACTGTCTATCAGGTATCACATGGCTCCTCTGGGGGAAAAACAACCATATGAATGAAAAAAAGACACACTCAAAGAGAGACTATGAAGGCTTGTGTTATAAACTGCAAAAGAACAGGCAGTAGAAGTTTTGCAAGAAAATAGTAAGCTCTCCCTGCCTTGTGGTTGCCTGCTGCCCTGGCACCCCGCGGTGGCTGCGAGCAAGGCGCTCGCCTGCATCTCACGAGCTGTGTATGGGCAAATCTTTCATTTTTCTTTCATTACCCCGGCATGTACTGTCACTTAATTTTTATGTATGCAATCCTTCCTGACAAATATGATCTGCTGCCTGGTAATTCGTCTGACGTTCATTCTGTTCCTTGCACTAATTATGGCTCCCATCCCTGACACGGCCGTGGCCGCGCTGCCGCAGCCCGGTGGTACACCTGTCAGACGGGTCGTGGTACCGCCTAATGCCCTTTTATGCCAGTCTGATGCTAGCAAATACAAAGAAAGAACAAAAAAACTGGATGAATATATTTGCATAAGCCACACGTTGAATTCATGGGTCAGCAGCCAGAGAAATGATGGGTGAGGGCGGTTGCCGGGGCAACGCGGCTCCGGGAAGCTCCCGGCCTGGCAGCCCCACTCGCACCGGTGCTGCGCTCCCGGGCGCTGGGTGCTCATCACTCATGGTTACTTAAACAAATGTCTTAATTAAACCAAAACCAAGACCAGTAGAATTCCTGCTGCTCTGAAACCTGTATGGCTGGCAAATTATCAAGAAACACAAAAAAGCTTCAGGTCTGCGTACCTTTTTTTGATTGGGAAAAATTTCTGTTCACTTGCATACAAGAACTGTTGGAAATGGTGGTGGGTCCATCCCTCCCACACTACAACACAGTCTCCAGCATCTCACAGCTGCTCCCTTAGTGACTGGCACCTTATTCACCTCTTTCCAGGGTGCTGTTGGTTTGAGGAAGGCAGAGCTTCCTGCAGAAGAGACCTAACTCTTCCTACACGAGCTTTCTCAATTAAGAGAGAGCAACCCTGGTAAAGGTCACAAGCTTGGCTTACATGTGCAGCCAGTTTCCAAGCTCCAATTTATTCTTATTAATATAATAAGTGCAGCAGTCAAACTAGATAAGATCATATCATTAGACGTGATCATATTTCTGCCTGTTCAGAAGATGTGATTGTAACTTTCTGTAAAGAGGATTTATTTTACTCCATTAAATATAGTGTGTATATATCCTAGGATATTGCCTTTAATACAAAGGGAAATTTAATATTTTATGATAGTAAACTGTACAAATGCCTATTCTTTTTTTAGTCACACAGAAAACAAGGCTTGTATCTTCCTTTCCTGTGCACTGAGAAGGCCCAGTGCTGTTGATGGTTATCAATTACATTTGTACACATATAAGAAACAACTGAGCAAAACTCACACATTGTAGGTAATTGCACAAAGACAAAAGTCAAAAAACCCAAGAGTTTAAATACTGCACTAAAAGACAAAGTTCCCTCACTGCTTTAACACAGAAATATCTTTGTGACTTTAAAAACTGAGACCCATTAATAGAACCAGAAAATCAGCCACATTTC
Source organism: Florisuga fusca (assembly GCA_038090715.1). NCBI lineage: Eukaryota > Metazoa > Chordata > Aves > Apodiformes > Trochilidae > Florisuga > Florisuga fusca. The sequence continues at coordinate 6,877,893 of JAAWXA010000033.1, forward strand.
AAGGGGCTGCAGACAATATTATGAAATACTTTCTACTATAAGATTTAAAGAATGACCTGTACATGAAGTACACTTCCCTGTAGCAGTGTATTAGTGCTTACAGCAAAAGTGAGGGGGGAAGTTAGGTGCTCTAAAACAGTCAGCTGCAATTCTCAGAGAAATGCTGGAGATACCACGATGCTACTTGTAAAATATAGAAAGAAGAACAAGAAACAAATAATCTTCACTATGACTGGTCCACAAAGTACAAAGACAAATGTTTTTTCCCACAAGGTAAGAGGCTTCAGAGGGAGAGAGACAGAAGCAACATGTATCATCACAACTGTAATGCTTTTATCAAAGGCTTAGAGAACTTTACTTATAAACAAACTTCAATCTGCCTAAATGAAACTACTCAATGGATGCAAAATTGGTCAGAAAAACAGTTCCCTGTCAGAGCAGAAGGTTACATCAAGTGAGGCCCTGCAAGAAAGCCAGTAGCTCTAATTCTGTTCAACATTCTGTTCAGCATTGTGGCAACCCATAAAGTTATGGGTAACAAATTGGGATGAACTAAAGAATAGCAAAGTACAAATTCAGAGTGTTCTCAAGTAGGACAGTCTGAAAACAGGAAACAATTCAGTAAGAATAAAAGCAATATAGTACACTTGGGCAAGAACCATTAGCTGCACCAACAGAAGAGCAGAAAAACAGCCTTGAGACATCTAGAAGACATTTAGAAAACATGGAGCTTCATGCCTAAGCTGAGTTTTAGGTGATGTCCCTTTTTGGAACACCTGAACTGTGAGGGCTTTGAATGCTTCCCTCACCTCAGACTACAGCCACAACCCCTGTTGCTGGTAAGGCAGCTGACATGAATCTGCCAAAAGTGTGGTGGTATAACACCTAGTAAGCAGATTGCAGGCAAATGTGCCTTTTAGAGTGGAAAAACTGCATTTGTTATATTTGTTATAAATCAGACACTTACCAGGGCAGACATTCCAGGAAAAAAACCCTAAAACAAAACCCCACAACAAAAAATACCTATTCATCTCATATGGAGAGTATTTAAGATATGCATCATAGAAAACACATGCTATCTGCATCAAGCTTCTGTCACAGTAAGAGGACAGACACCATTGCTTTGCAACTCACAGCTGTCAACCATGCAAGTACCATCTTACCTAAGGAATGTGCTGCAGTGGTTTTAGAACTAAAAAAACGGCCTAATCCAAGATCTCCCAGCTTCACCACCCCTGTGGCTGTTATAAACACGTTGGCTGGTTTTATGTCTGCAAGAAGAAAAAGGTAAAAGGTCAAAGCTGCAAAAGGTTATTTGGTTGTAATACTGCAATAGAAACATAGCCTGGAGCACTCTCTGTACAACAGAGGCTCGAGCAGAACCGTGTTGCTTTATAGCTTTGATAGGCTGAATCTTCCAAGACTTCAAGCTCTGCACATACACAAAAATCAGAGTATACTTCCCAGCACACAAGAAATACCAATGAGGGGAAGTTGTAGGAAACAGCACAGCAGAATTGAGGACTGAAATCAAAGAAATAAGTCTGATTCTCTTTGGAAATTATTGTTTTCTACAGGAAACTAGTGCCCACCATGGTCCTGCCACACCAAGCACAAATTATTGTCCCACATATACATGAATTCTGGGCTTTATGCAGCCCAGTTTATTCATGGGGTGTAAAATTACAAGAAACCCATTTTTTTCAAACAGTCACGTCAAGACTGAATTAGTGAGGCTATTTCCTCATGTTTAAACAGGCTCAACATGCAAGGCTCCAAATTTTAGCCACTAATTACAGACCTAATTCAGGTAAAACTGATAAACTGCATCAGGGAGCAAAAATTACATCATACTGCTGAAGAAAAAAAAAAAAAAAGAATTCACTGCTTCAAAGAAAGCAACAAGAAGCAGAGATTCATATTAGTGCCTTTTGGGATATTTGCATTCCCTGGATCAAGTTCTTCACAAAGCATTTCATCTATGCTAAAAGGAGCAACATAATTTTATGATAGAGTGTAAAGTTCCAAAAAGTTCTAAGACAAGAGATTAAAAAATATTTACTGAAATTGGAGAAGAGAGTGTGGGACACACTTCTATTACTATTTCAGAAAAGCTCACAAGACAAAAAATCTCCTAAACTCTCTAAGGTCACAACTAATATAACAAAGACAATTTTTCAGAGTTCACTGTGTCCAAGAGTCTCAGCATTTTACTTCTGACACTTTTCTAATGGCAAGTTTGACACTTCTACTTAATATCAGTGTCTGGAATACAAAGCAGCTCATCTTCCTAATACCACATTCACTTCGGACTGAATCCTTTAACAATGAGGCAAAGAGACAGAAGGAGAAATCCATCTTGCAAGCTCCAGCCTCTCTAAACATGCATTGGCTGAACATCAGCATAATTGTTTTTGAATGTAGGCGCTTACTAATTGGAACATTATATTATTATTCAGTGAAAAGAGACTGAATTAATGTTACCTCTGTGCATCACCCTGCGGGAGTGCATGTGTTCAACTGCACTGCATAACTGCACAAAATATTTCCACACTGTCCTTTCCGGGATTAACCGTTTCTGCTTTTTAAAATACTGTGGGAGGAAATAAATAAAAGATCAGTGAAAAAGCAACATATTTGCTTCATTCCTGGACTCATGTTAGTCAGCTGCAGGTTGCTCGTGTCTTCCAGATCTGCAGCAGCATGATTTTTCTTCTGATTAGCTTTTAACTCCTTCTTTCTGCATGTAAACTTAAATGCAGTTCACTAATTAGCAACTATTATGAAAAAGATGCTTAAATAGGTTTGACATTTTTGAATGGACACCAATTATAATTAGCATTCATCTCCTTAATTACCTTGCAAAACATATTTAATGCCTCAAAACAACAAATGTCTCAAATATTTTGCCTTAAGTAACAAAAGATCATTAAAAAAATCTTGTAAACATTCATTACTGTACAGTTGCTCAAGAACAACAAGGTAATCTGTTTCCCCTTTTAAAAAGATGGCCAGAGCAGAGCACCATAAAGTGTCCATGCTCCTTCTGTGAACGGGTTGAATAATATATTCTATTTCATGCATAATAGGAATACTAAATTAACTGAACTATCTCTAGTGAGACAGGAAGACACTGCTGATCAAGAGACACACAGATCTGGAAAAAGAACGTTTTGTGTACATTTATGCAGCACCAAGCACAGCAGAGTCTGGATCCAGCAGGACCTCTGGGAGCTAATGGCTCTCAGCTAAAATAATCCTAAGGACAATGCACACCAGACCAAGAAGGACAGCAGGGTGATGGCTCTGCAATGGTGAAGTCTTCTTCCAGAGCAACTTCTTATGGGGACAAATAACGAGCTGCACAGTCCAGTGAAGGACTGCACATTATACACCTTCAACAACTCTTCCCACTTCAGACATGCACAACAGTGTGTGCACCACATGCACAGTGTGACTGCCTCCTCCAAGGCATCCCAAACACGGGCCACTTGGGATTACTGGTCCCTGACTTCACATTGCTTCTTCCAATGCTAGATACTGAGCCCATCCTTCATCCAGAGCTTTAACAAAGGACACTTAAAATATGCTTCCAGAGGTTTCAGATTTATCCTCGTCCTTTGATAGAGGTGGTGTCATTGGATAGTGATGATCTGAAATGCTGTGCAGCCTTCCAGGGCACTCTGGCTGCACTTCTTTCACATCCTACCCTTGAGAATTTCCATCAGCACCATACAGGAGCAAGAATAATGGGAGGGAATTGATTGTTGCCCCTTTCTGCATCTTGTGCTTTTTCTCTCTCAGTACAGAGATCTGATGTCTGTTGTCACATTTTATATTTTATGTGAAATGCTGTCACTGGTTCATGTTTGACTCAAGTAATGGCAAATTTTCTTCTGCAGATCAGCTGTGAAGGGGCATGACCATGCAATTCCCCAGGCAGCAAATCTAGCAGATTGCAACAGTTCCAAACCAAAAACTTGATAGAGAGCACAGAGGAATTAGAGGGTGAAGGAGAAAGCGTTATACACATGATAAAATTATTTAATTTTCATTAAAGTATTTAAGAGTGGATATGCAAGACCACAAGTGATAATTTTCTAAATGTCATGTCCAATAAGATTCACCTGACATTTACAAGAAAGTCCCAACTCTCCAGCGGGTTATCCTGCAGCACTCCCTTACATCAGCTTTACAATACCTCATAAATAATGCAGGCACCAGGGGCGTGACAAAGACAGTCCCTGTTTTTATCACTCTCACACCTCCAATGTTGTTACTGCTGTTCTACCACCTCCCTGAAACTGAAAATCCTCACAAGAGCTTTGATTCCCAAGGGCCTGGTGGGGTGTGGGGCTGACAGAGGGGTGGGCAGGCAATCCCCACTTCTGCAGCTGAAGGAGGAGACTTTTGTTCCCTCTTGGTGGAAGTGGGTTTTATTTCTCTACTAATAAAATAAAAAATAATAATAATAAAAAAAAATAAAAATAAATAAATAATAATAAAAAAGAATTCCAAGATTTCCAGTGGAAAAATATCATTTATATGAGCTTGAAAAATCCCCAGAGCATCTTCTTCATGCCTGCAATAAACAAGTGGGAAAACATGGCAGGAAGGGCACAAGTTACAGTGCTGCTCAAGTTACCAACCTAGGAATCCACAAATTATGTTTTGGAAAATCTAACTCCTATTTATAATGACATAAAAAGCAATCTTAAAAACTAAATAACCAACCCTGACAGATAAATGAATGTATTTATCAGTATTGAATGTTTTAAGCTAAAAACTGTAGACAACAAAAAACCCCCCACATCTTATGAGGATATCACACCATTACGTTGGTAAGACTTTTTACAAGCTAAGGTTAATAAATAAATAAATAAATAAATAAATCAAGCAAAACACTTGCACACCCCAGGATGATCAGAGCCCTGGCTTCTGCTCTCACAAGCCTCACTTGTTTTCCATCTTTAACTGCAACTACAAAAAGCCTGAGATAAACTAACTGTAACTTTCCCAGGATCTGCTGGGAAAAGGGGAAAACATAAAAGAAGCCACAGGAACACAACAAAAGATAAAAATCCACACAAGCCCTCCCCAGGCTGTAGGACAAGCTCTGTCTCCAAAGCCCTCAGCCTCACAACTAAGGCCCCAACACCCCTGGCAACATCTCACATGGGCACCTTGGGCACCACCAGCTCATCCCTGGGTTCGGGGGCAGATTCCACCATTGCTCCAGCTCTGGAGCAGCTGCATGGGGAGTTGTGGGGCTCTGCCAAGTGCCCATGCCCAGCTCACTTGCTCAGGGGTTCCCTCCTGGGAGGTGGAGCAGATTTTCATGGGTACTGAAGATTTAGCCACTGACTATGGACTAAATGGAGAACTCATTTGACAGCCTCTGGCCTAGTGCCTTATAGCTCTGCTGGCAAAAACCCCAAATCTGTTAATAAGATATTTTAACTGTGACAACAAGGAGGAGGAGAACTTTCCAAACATTCATTTATGATAATTACAGAATAATAATGGCAAAAAACCAGGTAAAACATGGAGAGAAGGTTTAGAGTGCTAACAAACATGATCTAACACATCTGTTCTCACAAGGGATGTATGTCTAAAGATTAACATGTCAAAGAAAATATAAAAGCAGGTGGTAACAGCTTAACTAAAGCTAGTTTGCAGGAATACAAGTATTCCTAAGAGCAACATAAGAGCAGAGCAAGTACTTGAAACATTTTCTCAAACCCAAATCCCCGTTGCAAAGAAAGTCAATACACTTCCTCGGATGTTTTCTGAGTGGCAGACAGGCTATGAGAGCAGTGAAAGTAACAATAATTAAATGTCCCCATCAGTCACAGACTGGATAAATTAACCTTGCAGAGAGTCATTATCTTCCAAAGCAGTGACCAGAGGCAGGCAGCATTGCCTGGCCTGGTTAAACCACCAACAGACACTTGGGTTCAGGCTCTGGATACAGCCAGAGGATGTGCAACCCCACAAGAGAGCAGAAGAGTTTCTAGCACAGACCTGCACACCCCCTGCCTGCTGTCTCCACCTAATCCTGACAGTTTGTAGCACCTCTAGGGCTGACAAGTCCTTACCTTAATCATCTGAGAGAGATCACCAGCATCAGCCAACTCCAGGACAATGTTAAGTTCATTGTCTTCAATAAAAGAATCCAAATACTTTATTATATTTGGGTGGTTCAGTTGCTGCAGACAGAGGGAATGCAATAAAATTGACAATATTGCAGTAACGACAACTCCAAAACACAACACCTGCACCAGTTTGTGAACATTACAGAAAGAAGTTCACAACCAGTGCAACTACAAACTGGGTTATTACGCACAAAAATCTGCAAGAAATATTTATTGCTAGCATAGCATAACAAAAATTGTCTTCAGTAAAGAGCAGCATGACCCAAACCCATGCTGTTAAAAATTTTTGGGAGTTTAGAACAGGAAAGACTCCGTCCCAAAAGAAACTTGAAGCAACTTAATGTTCCCACTGTTAAATACAAGCAAACCAACCCAGTTGCTGATTACAGTTCTCCTCGAGATCTCTTTGTCTCTTAGAATAAGACCAGAATAAATTAAAACTTTGATGAAGGAAAATAATGCACAAATTGCATACATAAGTATTTTTTCTGATCATTTATGCTTGCATCTTCACTAATTTCTTTTTTTTCATTGCAGTATAGCTTTTTCTTATATAAACAACCAGTATTTTAATTAGTTTGTTTTTGTTTTTTTTTTCCCGTGTTTCTTTAAAATTTCCATGTTCTCAGATTGTTGTGCTTCACTCACAGGACTAAATTAAGAAACAGGCTCAACAAATTAGAATTTCTGCTTTAATATTTTATGTCAGAATTTCTTAAAGTGGAAAAATGTAAATCCTTAGAAGATAATGTACTATCTAGATCTCCCTATTCACTCTCTCTCTTGCTCATTTTCCATTAGATTTTCTTTCTCTTGTGCTCTTAGAAATGCAGGAAGTTTAGAAAACACTGAAGTGAGCATTTCATCTACTAAACAGCTGTGAGTTAACCTGTCTATTCCTGGGGTTACATTGCCAAAAGAAACACTGTTAAGATCCATCATGCTAATCCCTCCTCCCTGCATGCACAGGACAGATTCTCCTTCTCAATGACTGGGCACTGGCTGTGTCAGCCTGACAGGGACCAGGAGCAGGCACCAGGAGAAGGACAAGACCAAGCCTTAAATAAATAAATAACCATCACAGGCCATCATTTCTGTTGGTACTGCTTTTAAACACCTGCTCTCAGGTACACTGGTCAAAGATAAATTCCAGGGTGCTCCAGCTCACCCCTGTCACCACTGAACACTGCTTTCCCAGAACCCCAGGCAGAGCACTCTGGATAAGCCAAACCTCCACCTTCCACTCTCCCTACTGTCAATCTTATTTTCAAGTAATCCATTGACCCCAGGGTTATTTTTCCAACTATTGTATTTGTCTGTGGCACAGAAAAGACTCTCAGAGACGTCTCAGAATTGTCAGAAGGAAAGCAGATTCGTTCTGACAAAGCTTGAAATGCACAAAAGATGACAAACACTTTGCCTTGGGTTAATGACATTTCCTGCTTCTTTAATGCATCCTAAAAGTTGGTGGCAGCTAATGTCTGATGTGTATGCACAGCAGCACTGCCAGCCAGGGCCCGTGGAGGGGCAAGACACCTCTAAATGAGTGAGTGTGGGTGCTGGCAGCCCACATGCTGATTACAGCCATATTACTGAGCTGCCTTACCTAAAGCTCTTAGCCAGAATTACACTGGAAGTGATATACAATTTTGTTTGGCTTCCATTCAAATTTGAATAATCACAATTAATTTAGAAATCACACCACCACTCCCTTTTTTTCTATAGTCACACACACACACTGAAGTGTTTGATTGAAAAAGAAAAAAAATCTGATTTTGACAGGGATGGACTGCAGCAAGTCTGTGCAGTTCCTTCACAAATTCCTCAACAGTCTACATTAAAAAATAAAAACAGAGAGAAGAGCTCTTACACCAAATTGTTTTAGCAATAGTCTATAAATATTTCATACTAGACACTGGTTTAAAAGTAGCAAGAAAGTTTTAAAAATATGTGTATCCCATATCCCATGGCCAGAGACCAAACCCATCTGCAAGGCAGACATGCACTTCATACCTACAGTGATGGAGAAAAGTTAAATTGAGCAAGATTGGAACAGACTCTGAAATAACTGCATTGGGTCCTTATACACTTTACACTTTCTAGACACAGGAACAATTATCTTAATTGGTAAATGTAGGAAATGAAAGGCACCTTATCTCTTAATACAATGACACTTAAAATGCTGAATTTAAAATTATTGAGGATAAGTCATTCATTTGAGAAAATTACACCTGTCCAGATTTCCTGAAGCTGCACACATGTTATTCTTAAGGAAACAGAATGTGAAAAGCTCACAACAAAATAAGAAACCCCAGGAAATTCTATACAAAGCCAGGTATAGAACATTTGCCAACATTTTAAATTAAATTAGTGAAGGAAAAAAAAAAAAAAAGCAAAAGCACTGGTTTGTTTAATCACTTAAACCTTCTTTGGTTTCACAGCCTTTATCTCAAGTGCCATTTTTAGGTATGATGTGCTTTAAGACAACTCTCATATCATGTAAGCATTCTAGCGTGGAAAAGAAAGCACAGTCTCTTAGGATCATTGTGTGGGCTATACAAGCTTTATTTGCCAGAAGAGCTAAATGACTGTTACCAACTTGAAACTGACTTTTTTATTAAAAAAAAAAAAAAGACTGTAAAAACTCTTACCTTCAAGAGATCAATTTCTTTAATGCAGTCCTGCCTAGCCTTGGCATCCATCATTTCAAAAATCTTCAATGACAAAAAACACAGAACAACAAAAAGTAATTCTATATTTTAACAAGAAATTGGTCTTTCCGCTTTCCAATTTGTATATCCTCTACTGTAATGAGTAAATACACAATCCCCAGATCAAAGAAAGATCAAGGTTTTCTTTACTTTGAGACCACTACAGTGCCAGTGAAGGGGGAAAATTAATTTCAGAACTTGAAGGAAGTATTGTAAGCAGCACAAATCAACAATACTAGCTAGTGAATTTGCTGTCATGATTTTCAAAACATAGTTTAGTTATTATTAATTTCACCTAGTAAATGAAAGAAAAAATATTTACTTTTTTCTTTTAATCAGAGATACATCTTCCACCTATTTCTCTGTAATAATTAACAATACTATTGAGCATTAATATTCATTCTGTAATAGTCAGAGAGTAGTCAATAGAAACAAGAGTTTAAAGGATGTTGAAGGATTAAAGGCAAATTTCTTCAAACAAAATGCTGTTCTGAACACTGCACAATACTTTTAACCAAGTTACAAGGCCATACTGCTGCCATGAAAGTTTTTCAGAAATTGGTTTACAACTCATCAGCACATACAGACTTTTTGCAGTGAAAACAGAATGGAAACAGGGCCTTGCACAGGATACATGGGCCACAGGGGATACAACTGAGATCTTTACCTGAACTTTCTTTAATGCCACAGGTTTTCTGTCCAGAAGACAAGTTGCTTTGTAAACTTCACTGAACTGTCCTCGTCCAATCTTTTTCTCTATCTGAAAATCTGCCAGTGTGCAGCGATACGGGTACGATGTTAAATGTCTCTGTTTGGGTGAAAAGAAATTAAACCAATGAACCAGAAAAAGTGATAAAATCACAAGAATTTGCCTTCCAAATCTGTCTTCTTTATGACCACAAACCAGCAGTTTCTATGACTACTCATATTCAGGAGGATTAAATACTCACAGTAAGGATTGCCCAGCAATAAAACCAAGAAAATTGGGTGTTGATTTGGTGTAGAGTGGATAACAGAGTAAAGATCACCAGATGCACACACCCTCCTGCACTTGTCTCTGATGGTCAAGAATTTAATCTAGCCTGGTAAGAATGTAGTACATTCTGATCATAAATCCATTCATTCCTAGTAAATGTATCAGTAAGATAGGCTAAATGGAATTAAATGACTTTTTAAAAAAGAAAATAAAGTCTTCCCTTCTGTGTAAGCAACTAATTAGTCCCAAACTGCTGTCTCCCTGGTTACACACCTTCTCATCAACCCTGGCTGCTTGTGGCACTGGGGAGATGCTGATGGCAGCTCCTGAGCAGGCTCAGGTGAATACCTAGCCAGGCAGGTAGGCACAGTGTGATGAGGATTATGTACTCCATGGACTTGGAACAGCTCGAGAGCCATTCCAGTCTCTTCCGTAATGAACACAACTGCTAACCAATGTTTAAAAAAAGATATGATGAAAATTAATCTCTTAAAGTTGCCATGCATGCCAAACGGAATATTTTCCAGCTTCAGCATCTTGAGACATTTTCAGTTGCCCTCAAAACCCACAAAGAGACAAGAACCCAACAAAAGCTGGTGGGAGGGAGGGTAAGAGGGTTTCCAGGGCTGCACCATGGTTTGCACCAGAACCTTCAGCAGAGAGTCCCAGTACAGTGGCCAGGGAGAGCAGGCCAGGGGGGCTGGCAGGTTTTCAGGAGAGGTCTATTGCTCCCAATGTCATTTTCTAGCCCAGAGGTTTAGGGCTGGAAGTTGAATTTAAAATTAAGGTAAAGCTTTGGGTCCATCATCTTTTCCCAGCACTACACACAAAGCAGTGCCAGGGGCTCTTAGAATGTGTATTTATTTTGACTGGTATGTTTGGGCTTTTTTTTGCAACAGAAATAAACTACTGCTATCCAACAAACAATAAAAAGTATCAATCAGACATTTGAAAAAGCTTTTAGATTTCAAAATGTCTGTGCAGCTCTGAACTACAATTGAAGTTACTTGGCAGAGGTTTTGTAAACAAAGTTGTAAAATACAGTGTTTTTAAGAAAACTCACTAATAAAGTCCCCTAAATAGTAGTATCTGACCCAAAAACTGCATCAATCAACCAAGACAAACTATTTTGAAAACTGGCACCTTCACAGCATCTTTGTCACAATAAATAAAGGAGAAATGCCCCCATCAAAAGCTACTTTACTGCAGGTGCACTCAAGAAAGGGATAAATGCTGGTGATACAGAGATGCAAATGTAAATCAAAGAGAGTGAAAAGACTGTCAGCTCTCCTTGCTGCCACCTCCCCCCTCCCATCTCTCTGGCAGTGAGAAGCTGTCTGACTCTGGAGCTTCCTCTGCCCCACATCAGCTGTTGGGAACTTCCTGACCAAAGCTCTGCAGTTGTGGGGAGGGGATGGATGGTTGGCAAACACAAAACCCTGGGGAGTTACAAACTCCAGAGAAGATAAAAATGCAATACCACATGTCCAGCCCAGGCCTGCTGCTTCGAGTAGGCATGGAACTGGAAATTTAACTCCAGGCCATAATGATAATCAGATTTCTTAGTATAAGTTCCCCTCAAAGAGCAAACTTGCCCCTTTTCAGCTCAAACAACACTCTAAGTAATTGTTTTAGAAATGCCAAGGCCACAGGTAAGTTTTTCCATCTATCAACATGAGCACTTAATTATTCTCATACTGTGAAAAGTGGTTTTCATTTCTCTAGGCAAAAGATGACAAAAATCTACATTTGTGAACAATAACCTAGAGAAATGTGAGGGCTGCATCAGAATCTGCAGTTGCTGATGGAGGCAAGTCACACAAAAAGAGGAAGCTAACTCCATCAAGTATTTCCTTGAAACAGTTCAGGGGGTGTTTCCCTTTCAAGAATCACTTTACTCTGCCCTATACTCTGACAGATGCCCCACCACCAGCTGCAGTCAGTTTTCGGTAGCAAGCAAAAGGAGGTTACTCTGGGTACTTGTGCTAGGCTTGAAATTATTCTGTTTACAAGCTATAACCCAGCAAATACATTAAAATGAAGATTCAGGACTTGTTTAAGTTTTGCTGGGTATACTATAAAATAAAATGGGAGGATCCTTTCATTGGAAAGGAAGAAGGTAGCCTGTGGGTTATCAGATAAACAGAATGTTAGAATAACACTGCTTTATTATTTACATACATTCCCCTTTAAATTACTAAATTATCAGCAAAGTAAGGCATAAAAACAGGATAAAAACAGACAAGCAAACAGTCAAAGTAATCAACCCCTGCAGCTTTCTCAGTTTAAACTGGTTGCAATTTCTCTTTGATAAAATCTCTTTTGATTTGATGAACAATAGTACTCATCAATACACATTACAGTGATACTGGAATACCTACCTCGTTGCAGGGAGTACAAATGAAACATTAGTTTACCTGGAATTTTTTGTGTGGCAAAAGCACCAGAAGAATTCCTGAACACATGGATTAGTTTGACTTGACTGGTAATCAGCCAGGAACTCCTCCATTTCCCAACTTTGTTACACATGAGCTGGATACTAAGCAAACTAATTGATCTGTGCAGTCAGATCACTTTACCCAGCCAAAACAATGGTGTCAGATTATAAATTACAAAATGGTTTTTCATAAGTAAAGATTAGAAAAGAATCAAAGCATTTCCTTACCCATGAACATGTGCCTCCTGTTCATGTTCATGGAGAGCCTGAAGGCTCTCCTTGAGTAATAAGGAAGTCAGAACCAAAGCTTTTCTAACTTGGAGTTCACATTCCTAACAGAGGCAGCAGTTTTAACAAGATTTCATAAAGCAACTACCACAAAACTTTCTTTTTAAGGAAGAAATCCCTGCTGCAATCAAGGATGGTATCCATTTGCCCTTCATAAGTCATTGTGTGTTTAAACCAAGAGCATTTAAGTGTAAATTAATATTTTAAGAATGTGCCAAGAAATATACAGAAATTTCTTAACTTGAAAATATAAATGCATGCTAGGCAAGTGACAGGGTGTATGTGTGTGTCCTGACCACTTTCACGTGGTTAGCACATAAAGTCTGCTTGCCATGCTAGAATTAATGCTGGGTGATGACTGGACACCTTAGCTGATATGTTCTGGCATCCTCCAGGACTACAGCTGCACATTTACATATGCAATGACCTAGATTTGCATTTGCTATCACAACCTATCAGACCTAATTAAAGTAATCGAGCTTCCATACAGGCTAGAAGATGTTTGATTATGGTATAAACCAGAGAGCAGACTCAGGTTAGACCAAACCACACCAGAAAGCTCCCTACTGATCACAGCAGCCCATTTTCCTACATGTCTGTTTAAAATTAACCTTCTGATGCTTTAATGTACTTAAACATAAGCAGGTAGCTCTTCTAAACACTGTGACAAGGTTGTACTTACAATGCCTAAGAAATAGCTGTCTCCTCAGAACACCATCCCTATAGCCTGCCCATGCATACATTTCACTCATTTCATTACTTTTGACAAGGGAAATTCCATTTGTTTCCAGTTCTGCATTTAACCACTGCAATTTTTCATAGCTGGTGAAGAACCAAATGTCTATTCATTCAAGTAACCCATGACCTTTATTTCTGCAAACCTCTAAGTTTTCATACACAGATATAATCTGTGTGTAAAATTAGAAACCACCACCTTTAAAATACAGTTAAAGCCAACCCATTGTCTCTGCAGAACAGGTTTAAAGGTCAGCAAGGGAGCTTGAATTTAAAAAAAAAGTATAAGAAAAGAAAAAACAACCAAGAAACCCCTCCAGCCTCCTCTACAAACACTATGAAAATTGGGGCTGTTGGCACATTTCTGCTCCCAGAGCAGGAGACAGTCTGGGAAGAACTATTTTTTGAGACAAAGGCCGTTCTCTTTATCCACACAATCAAGTCTCATTCTTCTACAACTCCATGAAAAAAAAACCCACTAAATGTTGAAGTCAATTAATTCCTCATTCATATAAAGGGGCTATTCATTTTTAAGAAGAAATGCAGAGATTACTCCAAGAACAAGCTATTCTGGACAACATCTCTGGCATACATGTTCTCTTTTGGATGTAGTCACTGATGCGAGAACAAAAATTTCAAAGCTGGCAAAAGTATACAACAACAGCCCCTGTCACAATAGTTCAGGAGAAGTTTGCCAGAACTTCCAGCCTCAAATTTTGAGGAGTTATGAGATTTTCTGCAGAACAGAATTAGTTTTGTAATACTGAAAAAAAGAAATAATTCCAGTGCAATAAAAACTTTGGTTATATTATCTTGTATGCACCAGAACAGATCTACTGCAAGGATCAGAAATTTAAATAATGTTTAATAGCAGTGTCTATATAGCAAATTATAAAGCAGCCCAGGCAGTTACAGAGGATGACAGTATTAGACAAGTTCCTTGCTATACTCTTGCTCCTTGTGAGAGGATGCAGTTTCCAGTTCTGCTTCCCCATTTTAGGGGATGCTGTTACAGTGCTACGAGAGGTGCCCAGGCACAGATGACTCTGACAATGCCAGAGTACCAATATACCTAAAGTTACAGCTGGAGATGTGATAAAATCCCTTTCAAACCCTTCACACACTGCTATAACCACAGGCAGGTAGGATAGATATGCAAGCAGAACACATTTTCTGTACTATTTTTTAACTAGTAGACTTTCAATATGCAGAACAATTGATGTTCAGCAAATAAATTTACCTCTTGGTAATCATTTAAGAGCTGGGGAAAATCTGAAGTCCTTAGAACACTGTCCAAGCAGTCTTTCCTGCAGCCTCTAGCCCAGCATTTCAGGCAAAGGAGAGCACTGAGAGACTGAAGACAAAAATATCAGTGAAATACTGACATGCTGCAGAGTTAGTTATGACTCCTTCTCCCAGAGGCAAGGGGAAAAAATAAGCCTGAATGAACTGAGAAAAGGGGAATGTTGGCTGCTAATTGCATGATAGATAAGCTCAGAGTGCTAATGTTAATTAACAACAAAGTTGTTTTACAGCTGACTGGCACACAGAAAACCCACGCAGTCAGTCTGCACAAAGGGCTGCAAGGTCACAAGATGCTTACATTATTTGTACTCAGCCTAAAAATTGTTAAAGAGTGGTTAACCAACAGTTAAAAAGTCAGACACTACAATCTTCAGATGCCAATAAAAGCCTTTTTCCTGTAGAGCCACGAAATGAAATATTCTTCAGAAGAGTAAAAACATACTCGCCCAATTAATTTTCTGAAATCTCATTAAAAAATTTAGCCCGACTAAGTCATACACTTCTGACCTGAATTTTAATTATCTTTATGCTAGATATAAGGTTTTTTCTTGTATTTGCAATGCATCATTAATTTTAAAGGAATGGTTTCCTTGCTTCTAAAGTGCATACTTCATCTGAATGACATTTACCATACACTCATTTCACCTTTAAGAGACATCTGCAGGAGTAGATGGGGAAGCTTCAGCCCCTCCACTTGAGCAGGCACACAGTACAAGCAATGATTTACTACCAACATCAGTGCTTCAAACCTCTTTATGTCCCAAATTATACACCTATCTCCATTCAATAATGCCTACCTGAAAAGAATTTTGCCTACTTTGAGGCTGAAATCCCAGTGTGAATTTATGAGAAAACATTAGAACAGATTGATTAGAAAAAAAGAGCTTCTAAGCTCACAGGAGATGAGGAAACTTTTAAAATATGGATTATCCTTCAAACAGGTAGTCAAGTAATTATTGAAGAATACATCAGGTTTTTCAATTTTCAGCTTCAGAACCAGACTACAGTCATCACAAAATATCCTTAACCTGACCTGTTACCTAGACTTTAGAGTTTTCTGAAGAACTTGCCTAGAATTTCAAAGTTTTAACATCTCTGTCAGCAGATATTTGTGCTAGTGTATGATAAGGGAAGAGAAAACACACCAGCCTGAAAATAGGAGTCCAAAGTGATACAAAGAAATTAATATTAACACAACAATAATCTGAGTGCTTCAGAAAATTATCAATTGGAGAGTCCTTGCTGCTGGATGACCTGTTCAAATCAACCTTCAATTTCCAACCCAAAATGAAACTACCATAAACAGCAGAGTGCTGCCAAGCTGTGTGAGTACATAAAAGACTTGGTTAAAAGTGAGTTAGTGTTTATTTAGCACAAAAACTTGTCAGAAATAATAGCTATTTTTATATCATTGATTTACTCCTAAATAACTTCTACTGCTCACTGCTACAAATACCAAGTAATTCACAGACTTAAATAATTGTCACTTTCACTCTGGAACATTACTAGAAAATGTTTTGCCTCTTGCTGACAAACTTCAGAGTAATGCTGGGCAGGTGAGGGAGCCAGAAGCCAAAACTGAGATTTTGTTGGGCCTAGTTATATATTAATTTACTCTAGAAACTGTCTAAATACAAAGCATTAGTCAGAAGTGTCATCTTATTATTAAGCTACAGTAGTTAAAAGCAGAAAGAAAAGTCTGATACATTTACTCAGAGCTCTATACAAACCATTGATAAATCAGAAATAACAGTTGTCAGGATGAAGAGTAATTATAGGAAAAGTTTCCATGAGTGGAGCAGACTGCTGCTCTGGTCTTACTAGGGGTGACACAGGAGCTTTGAATGAAAGGGCTGGGAAGAAGAGAGGGCTATTCATACAGAAACACCTCCACACTCCAGACTCTCAACTTTTGCTCAAATTCTGTTTAGTTTTTTTCTCTGCTTCTGTTTTTATCCTTGCCATTCATGCTGTTTCTTTTAAGAAAAGCTTGGTAGGTTTTTCCTTCCCAAACCTCCTTCTCTTCCACAGGTTACTGTAGAGCATGTCTGCATTACTTAGATCTTCAGAAGAAAGAAATTGTGATTTTAGATTCTTCCAGGTAATAGGTACCAGAAAATAGAAAATTATATATATAATTATGTTCCTGTAAAATGGGAAATCAGAAATACATAATAAGCATAACCTGCCATCAGTGTAAGATAGTCTGCCCTCTAAATAGGACGATTTTTGTTAATTTCTAAACTGAGTTTGCTGAGGAGATGCATTTTTAAAAAAATTTATAGTAGACTGAATATTCTTGTTATTCAGCTTTTTAAAAATTTAATTTAAACAGCAAAAACAAAGCAAGCCTTTCTACAATCCTAATTCCAAACTAGATAACAGTTACTACAGAGACCTCCATTAACACATCTTGGATATTAACAGAGTTGAGGGGAGGTTTCACTGAACAATGACCATACAGCAAAATGAGCCCACTCAGCATCAGTGTAACAGCAGAACATAGATTATTAGCTACTAATTACACTTAACTATGTCATTACAAATTCTAACATGTGCTCTAAGATGCCATGAATGTATCTGCTGCACAGGAACACTTCCTAATCTTGTTCATGAAATAATTACAGGGGCTCTATCCTGCCAAATGAGGCAGTAATTAACCCTAATTGCTCAAAATGCAACTGGCTAATTCTAGGAGATTAATCAAGGGGATTCAATTATTATTAAATGACTTAATATGACAAATTGCTACATTAGGAGAGGGGGGCTTTGCTCCATACAGTGTTACTTCCCCAGCAGTGCTGCAGGAGCCACGCTCCTCGCTGTTCTCCGTGTGTAGGCAGCTCACAGCTTTGCCAAGCACTGCTCTCTGCTCAAGCAGCTTCCCCAACAACCACTGCCTGCTCAAGGAACCTGGAGCACCACCCCTGCACACCTAGAATGGCCAACTGACACCCACAGCCCCCTCCCCAGGATAATGTTACACCCCAGCTGCAAAACTTCTTTCTCACAGCCTTTCCATGATGCTTTTTGTTCACTTGTTCAGACACGTGGAGGTAAAACTCAATTGTTCTGATAAATGGACAGTCTCAAAAAGACAAGAAGCCAGAACTCACAAAATCCAAGTTTCATGATTAGAGGGAAGGCACCACCACTGCAGGAGCCTCAGCCCTCTGCTGCCAAAAGGCAGGGAAGAAAGGAGGAGATGAGCTGCCATAGTGAAACTTGATAACAGCACAGACAAACCAGCTTGTGGGAGAGGCTCCAGACGCTCACAGGAAATGAAGTCAGAACCTACAGTTTCATGTAGGATAAATTTTTTTCTTGTATTTGTTAATTACGTCCTCAGCATTTATTATTGAACTATAAAGTGAAATAAAATACATTTATTCCCTTACACAATCAACTCCTTTTCTTTGTCCTTTTCTTCAAAGAATCAAAGAGATGAGAAAGCCAACACAGTTATCTAAGATAATTTGAAAATACTTGCTCTAAGCAATATTCAGACTATTTCCTTTTTCTCTTATTATGAAAAAACTTGAATCAGGAAATTCTATCTGGCTGACTGGCATAATTCCAAACTGGATATACCCTGAAACTGCTATAACTGCATTATAAACAAAGGAAGAAGAAAGAAATTAAAAAAAAAAAAAAATTAAAAAGGAAAAAAAAAAAAGGGAAAAAAAATTAAAAAGAGGCTAAATGCCAAAAAAATCTCTAGACCTTCTTAAAAGGAAGAGAAGAAAATATGGAAGAAGACAGATTAAAGGCATGCACTTACCTGAGGATCATGCTGGTATTCCTGCCCTGGGAGCTTGCACAGAGGGTTGTTCTGTTCCCCTAGATGGTGTGGATGGTTCTGCTGCCCTTCCATGGTATCATACCAAACTCTGCCGCACAGTTCTGCTGGAGTTAGAAGAAAGAGGGGAGAGAGGTCTCATCAGTGTCTGTCCAGCACTGAAAATTAAGAAGAAACTCTTTCTAGGGCTGTGCCTACATGTGGTTGTAAGTTGAGATGGCAAGAACAAATTCCTCCCTTTCTTCCCTCGGGCTGAATCCTGCACACACTTCTCAAAGAAATCACTTCTCCCCCAGGATCCCAGCTGGGCTGACAGACAACACACACACCTACTGCCACCTGCAAGCAGAGAGGACACAGCAACAGGTCTGAGCTGCCCTCCCAGCCACCTCCTGCAGGGCTGAACTTCAACTGCAGCAGGTACTCCTTGGACAATCCCAGAAAGGTGAGCACGTTTCCATTTGTAATACAAGGACAAACATCCCACCACACAGCCGTAGCTTTCCTTGGCTGGAGACAAACCAGAAGTGTAGTTTGACCCACATTCCTTCCACCCCACCCCCAAATTACAAGTTTTCATGCAGGTTGGTAAACCAGAGGAAGCAGGAGCTAGAAGCAGCATTAGATTCAATGAGATCAAAGAACAAACAAACCAGAGAACATTCCATGGATTAATTTGTTCCTGGTTTACCTGTGACAAGCACTAAAAGCACAGCTGTCCAGCAGAATTTTCTACATGAATTACAGAAAGATTCAGTGACCAACATAAGTAGTTTCAGAAACTTGTTTATAGAGTTTTGGCAAGTATTTGCTCCATGACAGAACAAAACCTGACCACATCTATGTATTAATAGTGCATGCCTGGCACTTGGGCAATGACTAACTCTTGATTTAAAATACAAAGGTATTTTAAATATTCGGAGGAGTGGAAGAGAAAATATGATGCAGAAGAATTTCTGTAGCAAGTTGGGGGTTGGTTCTTCTAACAGTTGTCAGTGAAACAAGCCTCTGGCTCTGGCAGACCTTTCCCAACACGTGCACACAGGGTACTGGGGAGAAACTGGAGATAAAGGCTTTTCTTGGTTAAGCAAATGAACCTTCAATTTAACTCTCACTGGAAAAGAGCCAAGAACTCGAGTACCTGCTGCAAGTCTGCAGGCTAACACAGGGCCTGCTGTTCAGAGCCAGTACTGTGGAACTGCAGTGGGAGAAGGACAATCATGTTATAGCAGGAGCAAGTTTGATTTTAAGATTTCTTCAGTACTGGCATCTGTAGGTTTGTCAGTAACCAGGTGAACACTTCAAAAATCAAATCATCTCTTACCATCAACATCAGCCTGTCCTATGAAATTCTTACCTTACATTATGCTGCCAGAATTACCTTAATTATTTCCTTACTCACAATTTGAAGAAAGACCCTTTACTTGCGGGGAGAACATAAAGTACCTCTTTCTTTTCTAAGTCCACAGACTGAGGCAGTGCTTTACTAAGCACAGAGTGCAGGCTACAGACAGCCTTGCTTCTCGCCACTTATCTCCAAAGGAATTCAGAATTTTCACATTTACAGCCGCGAGATAAAAGGCATGTCCAGGCAGTGCCTCGTGAAATACCTTTAGCCTAACAGTTATCAAACATTGTATCTACTGCATCCTGCCTTCAGAGGTGACTAAAGCTCAAGAAAATGGAACTATTTCTGACTATGAGAACCTGAGTCATCTGACCATACACAAATCTGGGACATTCCTAAGAGAA
The DNA here is from genome assembly GCA_038090715.1 of Florisuga fusca. NCBI lineage: Eukaryota > Metazoa > Chordata > Aves > Apodiformes > Trochilidae > Florisuga > Florisuga fusca. The sequence continues at coordinate 6,898,051 of JAAWXA010000033.1, forward strand.
CTTACTTTCCAGGTGCCACAGGGAAACTCAAGGTACTATGACTTGCCTGGAGGGATTAGGCAGTGGGAAGCCAATTCCCAGCTCAGGTCAGCCTGGCTGCCAGCAGCTCAGACGGGAATGTAGGAGGTGGAGTACTGGGGTTTGGTCACTGTTTGTTTAAAGCTGTACTGCTGGGAGCAAAGGAAGAAGTAAGAACAAAATATCAGCTTTGAAAAGAGATATGGCAGAGCTCACATGACACCAGCTCGGCCCGCTGACACCTAGGGGACAGCGTGTCCTACTCCAGGCTGTCAGCTCAGCTATTCTGGGCTGCTGGCAGGCACAGGGCATAGGTAGACTGGAAGGGGGATCCCTGAGAAGGGGCTTCATGGAGGGACTTCAAATATAAGCCAACAAGGCAAATGCACTCTACTATGTGAAAAAAGGAACACAGGCTGCACAGAATTGTACTTCTACAAAATTATCTTCTAAAAAACTACAGAACCAACACTGTAATTATATTTTTAAACATGAAAATGTGGAGCAAAGGCCATGACAGTCCCTTCCCACTGCACACAACACAACCTTGTCATGAACAGAAGCATTTGAATGAGATGTAGCATTCCAAAAGCCATATCTCAATTCCTTTGAAAAGGAATGATCTTTCCCAAGTTATTTGAATGACTTGGAATCCCCCACCTCACTCAGGCTGTATGGGTTAGGATGGAAGCAGCTCATGCCAGGAGCAGCTGTTTCTACATGCAGCATGATGTGAATGTTAACCACACCGCTGAGCTACGTAACGCTTCAGCTTAGTTAAAGCCCATAATGCCTCCTTAACTACAGTTAGTTATTAATAGTTAATGAAATACAGTTCATTAAAAAATACAAAAAAATTAATTGCCTAAGTGGCAATCTTAAATTCAACACTTAATCCAATGGGATGGACTGGAACTAGTGGTCACTGTGTCTCAGCCAAAGTTCTTTCTCTCCACCTAAATTGGTCTTTGAGCCGTGTGAAAAGTGGGAGAAAATACATCTACTACCCTGGTGTATTCTAGGGTGTAACTAGTAACAACTGGACTAAGATGAACAAATTCACTTCACACACCACTTCTCAGCAGCAACAGTATCATTGACACAATACAGCACCAAAGAAACTAAACAGGGGAAAAAAAAAGGTACTCAAGACAAAACCAAGCAGTGACAATAACACCCCAGATCTGGTCTCATTTCCTTATTAGCAAATGGGTGGTGGTGGAGAGCAGTAGCAGACAAATAAATGAAGATGTTTTTATCTGTTTAGACAGTAAAAACAATAGTAGGAAATAAGACACAAGTTTTGGAATGAGCTCTCAACACTGGCATGTCTTTATATTGTTTTAGCTCTGCACTTTTATTTCTCAAGTGACAGGCTTTTTAATTCCTGCTTCCAAACTTCCTACAAAGCTTTGCAGTGTCAAATGTTTTCAGACTGGGTCTTGACCATGACAGTAAATGAAAACATTTTTAAACTGCATAAAGCATCACATATCTTTCCAGAAAAAAAGATAAAAGAATAGGATCATCATCTGTGAAAGGCATTACAAGAACAACCTAACAGCATTCTGGAGTTACTATAAATACTCAAGTATTTCCTACACACAAGTCCCCAATAACACATATGCTTCAAAAATCCACTAACAGGAAAGGAAGGACTGTATACAGGTCATGCAATCACTTGCAGCATTTTCCAGCTTTAAAAGACAGATTTTTGCTCTATGTTAATCAAAACCAAAACATTTACCTCTACCTCCAGAAAAGCAATTATGTGCTCTGGGAATTATACACAGCACAAGTGTCAGCAGTTCAAGTTACCTTAAAGTACTGGAGTTTATGACCATTCAACATTAGCAAAATCAATTACCTTGTATACATGCCATCTGTTTTACAACAACAGAAACAGGCTCACTTCCTTCTGCCCCAACCACAAAAGCACATTTATCATCCCCAAATCAGAAGGAACTCTCACGAATCAGGAGTTCACTAATATTTCTAGCTATTAAAACATTGGTACTTAGCTCCATGGTATGAATAGAGACATTTGTTGACTTGAGAAATCTTTAAACTTTCATACAAGAATGGCACCACGACAGCAGAGCCCCCCACAAAATACAGCAGCTCCCACAGAACTGAAGAGTGCAGGATTGTACCTGATCCTCTGGGGGAGTTTCAAAAAACAAAGGAAGTGAAAGATTTCCAACCAAATCAGGGGCCAGCTTAGAGTAAATAAATATTTGAGAAAATATAACTGAACTCAGCACAGAGCTGCTCCACTGCTCCCAACAGATCTTACAGTGTAAGCTGAGGAGTTTTGAAAACAATGTACTGAAAATACCCCAGGTACCAAAACCTTCCACCTTATTTCCTTCAGGCTCCTATCTCAGTAGTTTTGCAGGCAATTGGGTTACTCTCAAGGAGCTCAGAATAAATTTAACAACATAGTAGGGAATATGACCAAAGCCCATGTGGGATGAGCAGCTTATTGTCTCAAACTACAACCTGATGTAGGTTTGTCTGTCACCTTGTGCCCTTCAATCCACTCCATAGGGGAACAGTGCTAAAGAAGAAACACAAAATATATCTCTAGCTCCAAAACACCTCAAAAAGAAGACTCGTTCCATGCAGTTACATAAGTGGCTGGCATCTATCTTCAAGCATCCTGCCACTTACTGTCACCCTTCTGCACTACAGTTATTACTGCACACAGTGGCTGTACCCACAGCTAACCTGGAGCTTTCACAAAGCAAGGGAACATAAACCCCCCTCTCGTGCAGTCAGCACCCCTACCATGTCCCAGGCTGAAATCCCTCTGAGTACCTGACTGCCCTCATGCCCCACTCAGCTGATGTCTTAATCTTAAGAAAGCAAAACAGAACACAAACCCCACTGAGTCCTGTGGTGCCTTGCAGGTACCTGACAGGTGGGATTCTCAGAGCAGAACAGCCCAGGGCACTTGATAGGAAAGGTCAAGATCATTAGTTCTGAGACACTCATTAGGGAGCAGAACCTCATCAGCATCTTGTCTCACACACCCTATTGCCCGGGGTGCAGCTCCTCTCTGAACCAGCTTGGGGAAGCAGCTGTGGCCAGTCTCATCAGGTACTACCATGTGTCTCTGGTGCCTCATACGCAACTACAGGTCAAATTATTTGCTCCTACACATACAAATAACATGATAGGTCCATGCACCTATAAGGTAGACAAGCAAAGCAACAATTCAAGTGTTACAACCGTTTTCTGTACCAATACTCTTCACCTTCCTGCAAGACACCCCAGCTGCTCCCCTGCTGCCCACAGCACTGGAGGAACCAGCAAACCCCAGCACTCCATCCCCTGCTAAACCCTGCCTTGGTGGCCAGGGACACAGCAAGAGCAGCTCTGCAGCTCTTTGTGTAATGCACATTGGAAACTTCCCAGTGAACAGCTCTGTAAATGCAGAACAAGCCACAGCAAATGCAGCTTTCCCTGGTACTGCCACAAAAAGTATTCTGCAGAATAAGATAGGAGGTTTTCCACTTCTGCACCACCTCCTGCTCTAAAAGCCACACAGCTCCTTCTGGAGGAGTTCCACCATCCTTGGCTGTGAAGTGGCAGCAGCCATGCCCTTGCTGGAAGCCTTCGTGGGTTTTGTATCTCTGTCCTTCTCCAGTGGCTTCAAGTCTCTCGTGAGGGCACTGAATACACACACATATCCACACATGTATGCACACAGGTTTTCCGCTCAGTTCATATATCCCTTACATAGTTACAGAAAACCATGTGTTGTTTAAACACCCTCATGTACATGACTTAAAGTACTGCACAATTTTCCATCTTTTAACATACACAAAGAACTGAGACCGAGAGTGACTGCAGCCCCCCTGTGCCCCCCAAGCAGGCTCAGCGCCTCGCTGCAGCCTCCCCAAAGACTGGAGCACTGCAAACTGTTTTACAAAATAAACACAACCACATCAGTAACACTTTCTTCCTCTCTGTTGCCCAGTAATATTCTTCCTCTTGCTTGCTCATAAAATAAATCTGTCAGGATACTATATGAGATTACCTATATATTTAAATGATGGTCTTGGCTCATGATTACATTATCGCTGTGGTTCAGGGGACGTGCTGTGGGGAAGGCACTCCAATCCTAGGAGAGTATTATTTTCAAGTGACTTTTATTGTCCATTATCTTACACCGTTTCTGTCAGAGCTATGATGTCTGGTAGGAATAGTTCACAACAGAAATATCTTTGTCGTTAGTATTCTCATTGCAATTTAGTCAGATCAACCTTTAAATCTCATCCATCATACTGAAGAGCTTTGGCAAAGCAAGCACAGTAATATATGCTTCCATGCAAAACCTAATTACAGGCTAGGTTAAAAAGCCTACCCCATTCCTTCTGCAGTGCAAGGTGACAGGAAATCCTCAGCATCCCTCGCTTTCTCACTCTCCCTTTTTGCTGCTGAAGTGTGTAACCCGTTCATTACAGCAGACTGATTCTGTCTGGCACATGACAAACTTACTTGATCCTAACAATTAAACTTCTGACAGTGTTTCCAAAATCAGAGACTATTTACTGTAAATGCTTGACAATTTTTTTCCTCTCTGCTCTATCTTTCTCAGTCACCTTATGATGACTGGAAATTACCATAAGCAAATAGCAGCCTAACATCCAAAACCCCCTTCCTGTTAATGTGAAATGCACACCTGCCAACACTGAAAAATATGAATATGAATGTTAAAGGAAACAACATGAGGCATGCCACCAAAAAGCACCAGATGAGAGAGAATGCTGCAAGAGCAGAGTCAAATAATCCAGGTCCTAAAGAAGGGGTAAGGAAGAGCTGGTGCAGAATGTGGAGCTGGCCAGAGCTCTGCTGAGCTGCCCTGCCACCAGCTCCAGCAACAACTGTTCAGTGCAGGCATTTCCCCAGCAAACAGCTTCACAATTTTAGGCCTAGCAGTAAGAGGAAACTGTAAGTACAGACACACAGAGGGATGTAACACAGCACGAGTTGCCTACACCCAAAGCCCAAGAAAGTATAAAACATCTGGAAGCATGAGGAGACTCTTAGAAACTGTATCTTAAGATCACTCAGTTACACAACTTTGTTAGACTTAGTAATGCCACCCATGACCAAAGTGCTCATGTATTATCTAGTATAACTTTACTCATCCTCATTTACATAAGCTCTAAAGGACAAACAAAAACTGGCAAAAAATCAACTTTCCTAGGCTTTGATATCAGGGAAGCTTTAAAGGGTGGGCCCTGAATCCAATACTAAAAGTAATAAAAGCATCAGTCACCAAACACAGTTAAAGACAACAGTTGTATTCCAAACTACACATTTTTGTTACCACTATTTTTAAGTATTAAGGACCCAGCTGTGCTTTAACTCAGCTTTTATTTAACAGGTAGGTATTTTCAAAAACTTTCAGAAGCATATCCCTATCCAACATTAAATAACTCATAACAGATTAATTTTTAAATTTAATTTAAAATTTTACAGGTGGCTGCTGCCCGATGGAAATGGAGAAACCATGTCACAGCCCCCCTGAAAATTATAATCCCCTATAAAGGACGAGTATGTAATAAGCAGTGTTTTAATCACACCTTCCATTTTACAAGTGTTGGAGTAACCCTGAAAGCAGGTGCAGATGGGCTTGTGTTAAGACTTTGTGCAAACCAGATTTTCAACAGCCAGTAAGGGAGTGCTTGCTTCTCACAGACCCAAATCCACCAAGAACATTTTAGTAAAATGGCTGAAAAGCCCTAGAGCTTTTTCATACTGTGTCAACAACTGATATTCATTAAACAAATGGTGTGACAGATACTGTAATTCAGTGTTCCATACCTAGAAGCAAAATGACATTAAGTCAACTATTTAAAGCTATTTTGGAGCCATCTCACTGTAGATGTCAATAAAAAAAAAAAAAAAAAGAAAAAGCTTCCTGCTAATAATTAAGTATCTGTGTCAAAATCCCACTCTCTTTCAGATCACTATCTCCATCTCAGGCCCATATTCCCATTTTAAGCAAGATTATAATTTCAAATACTCTGTTTGGGGACAAATCCAGTAAAGTGACCTGAAAATAGCAAGCTCTGACCCAGTGTTCTCCCCTCCACAACTGTATTACTATGTAGAGGCAACCAGGTAAGCACGATGAGGTGTTGCCGGTCAGGAGGAGGAAGACATGAGCTCCTGTTCAGCCCATCTGTGCCATCACTTCTCACAGCTAGCCAGGGAGACACACTAATGTCCTTTATTGGCCCTTACCTCTAATTTTAGTTTTAAAATGCTTAATTTGAGCTAAGGGTTGGGGGGTGAAGGGACACGGTGTGTGAGCTTGGGGCGTTGAGGTGTTTTTTCCCATGTTGTAATATCAGCTCCCTAGAGCTTGGTCCCAAATCAAGAGACAATTGTTTGTAAAAGTCTCCTGAATGTAACAGTCCTAGGATCAGTGCCAAGAGTACTTGGCGGTTTATAGTTATGAGTAAGTAATCGATGGAGTAAGATAAATGTTCCTTTTCACCAGCCTGACTGCACTATCCCTACGTCTTAGGTCACTGCATGCAATTTCCTAGTGCAACACCCCAAGAGTAAATAGTTATGTATGATGGTTGTGTAAGAGGTAGATAAATATCAAATACATATTCACATCCAAAATTGAGGATGGAGAGCAGTCAGCAGCATTTTAAATGACAATAGTTCCTCTGAAGACAGCAAATACAGTACAGCAACAGCAGGTTACTTTTTTCACCAACTACCTTTCACTTAAACATACCTTAATTTATTTTGAGCCTTCCAAAAGTATCCCATATATTCATTTTTACAACTTTTGAAACATTAGAGAGAGACCTCTCAGGCCACTACTTGTGCTGACAAAACACATTAAAAATAAACACACACTAAATCTACCTGGAATTTTACTGTATTGCTTACTAAGCATGCAACAACATGCTCACCTTTTAATTTATAATGCAATAAATCTTTCAATCCTGAAGCCAAATTATTTAAGAACATTTCTGTTATCCTCCTCAGAATTAATTCATTTCTGGTGAAGAAAAGATTAAATATAGGCTGGAAATATATTCATAACACATACGTTCACAGAAACTGCCAGACATTTTAACATCATTAAATCAGAACTGAAATAAGTACCTTCACATCCAGCCCCAAAACACACACTGTCTGTACCCGTGCTGGCAATTCCTCACCCTGCTGGTGCTGGGGTCACCTATTTGCACACCAGTGAGCAAACTTAGGGTGCTATCTGTGAGGTGGCAATCTACATGTGAAGTACAACTAGTTTCCACTCTCAATCAACATCTGAAGAGTCCTTATAAAAACAAGGGCTGAAAATCAAGTACTAGGGAAGACTGATTGTTCCCTACCTATGGGGAAAACATCCAGTTTAAGTCAATCCCTAAAGTAAGTTTCTATCACTGACAGCTAGGAATCCAAACTTCTTCCACAGCTTGTTCCTATTGCAACACCTTTAGCAACTACCCAGCTCAACCAAGAGCAGGACATCTTAAGCCAGTAAGACAAAACCAGAAATAACATCCAAATTGCAAACAAATTTTAAATAAACTCAGCTGCTGCAGCCCTGAAACCCAAACGTGGGAACTGTTCATCCTGGAGTGTTCTTACTAACCAAAAATGTAATCTTAAATCATAACAAGTTTTCTATAAATACATATGTGATTAGAAACCCCACTTCTTAGGGCTGATAAATATATTTTAATAAGTATAGGTCCAAGCACCAGACAAATCCTAAGCAAATGTCACAAACATGCTTCTGAATTATTGCTACAATTTCTCAAATGTTTCAGGAAAGCTTAGGTAGAACAAAGTGAAAGAACAAGCCCATGTCTGAAAGGCTCAAAACCCAGTGATCCTGCTGAACACTCTGTTCATGGCATTTCTCTCCAGAGCCATTAATGTGAGTCTTCAACAGCCAAGATCTGTCTCAAACACGGGGAAAAGGAACAGAGGGTGATACAGATAAATATAGATACATGTTCACCCAACTTCAAACCATCAGGACAACAGCTTGAAGTATTTACATTTCTCATAATCAGAAGTAAGGGGAAATGATGCAGAGAATTATGCAGCCCAGCCAATCTAAAGATTCATATGATTCAAATCCAAAGGCAACTTCAAAGCCACCTCATAAAACCTTATGCAAAACTTCCAGGCAGCCAGATGCCAGCTGAGCAGGAAGAGCTTTCCCAGCATCCGGATCTTGCATGTAACAGCCAAACAGAAGCAGAAACTCTTCACTGGGTAAAAAGATTTAACATTTTTTACTTAGAAAAAGAGCTACATTAGAAATGTTTTTTTCCTGCCTCAAAATATTCTAAATAGGGCTTTATTTTTATATATTGCTATAAAGTGTCTCGTCTATACTACAAAAAAAAAAAAAAAAAAAAAAAAAAAAAAAAAAAAAATCTTGAACTACCAACACCCCTTTCAAAAAATAATGCAACTCTTCAGTTCCTACCCACCTTTCTATAGCACTGTACACAACACATCTCCTTTCCCACACAGGCACAGCTTTTCTTTAAGAACAAGAGTAATTCACCAGTGCCTTGCAGATCAGGGCTACAGGGTAAGACAAAAAAGATCTGTTCTGTATAAGTCTGCATAGCTACTTTTATTACTTATTTTGGAGACAGACAGGGTTAATGAAGTTCTTGCATACAACTCTCCCTTTCCTGGGCTAAATGCCCAAATTCTTTCAGGATTCACAAGACTTGTCTATTTAAATTGGGTCCAATTTTTTCCCCCACAGAAAGGCCTGCACAGAATGTTCTGAAGAGAAACTGGGAATTAACCTTTCAAGAAAATTATAACTAAATGTGCAAGCTCTCTGTAAGAGATAAATCACACTTCACACTATATTCTGCCCTCTGTGTAACAATTTTCTATTATTCTAATAACCTTCAGTGCTGAAGCATAAACTCAGTAGTATCAGATTATTAAAAACCATAAGCTTACTCATGCAAACAAAAATCTTCCATCCTGTTCACCCTTCATTTTTTCCCCAACCTCCCCTGACTGTCAAGATACCACACTGATCTTGGATTGATATTATGCTGTTAAAATGGAAATTCACCTTTTTGAGGGAGCTAGAAAAATTACACTTCACTTACCAAGCCAGCAGCTCCACCATTTCACTTCCAGTTCCCTGTCTGAAAAACCTCTGCTCTACAGCACAAGGTACACTGCATTTTAGACAGCCCCAGCTCCACAGTGATCGACTGAGCAGTTTCTCACCATACAGGTACCAGGAAACAGCAGAGTGGAGAAGACCTGCCCTGCCCCAGTCTTTCCTTCCCCCTAAAACCGAGGCCCATCTCACACTTGCTTTGCAGATATTCCACAGTCCTTCAGATAACAGTAAGAGTTAAAAAAGCACTTGAGTCAGAGAGCACAAAAGCAAAGAATAAGCAGATGTTTGCAAAGGGCTGTACATAATGCTTTTAAAATGCAGCATCTGTTCTGTCTGCCACCAGACACCTACCTATTGGCCACAGCACAAGAAGTACTTAGGGTTAAAGTGCTAATGCAACTTAAAAAAAACCAACCAAAGAAACAAAAAGTCCAGCTGAAGCACATAATGCAATTTAGCTTTTAGCAATCCAAGTTCTAAGTAAAACAGCCATTTCAAATTACCAGTTTCTAAGAGTAATTATGCAGAACACAGCTGAAAGTATCTACTATGGATGAGTTCATCAGCATCCAAAGCCACCTGTTTCCCACTAGATACTTACACAAAGGTTTGTTTCAGAAAGGAAACTCAAATATTTACTATATTCCAAAACAAGCTACAACATGGTTTATTGAGCTCAGTGCAAATGATGTTGACACCTTATTATTACCTGTGAATAAAACAGTACTACTCAATAGAAATAGTTTTTCAAGTCCAACAAACATCATGTGCAACAATCTCTGACCAGTGAAGAAGCAAGAAGCGTGGCAAAGCAACTGAAAAAGTCAAAAAACAAAAATTAAAGACTAGTGACAGCAACTTCTCATATACCAGCCAGAGGAAAGGCACTGCCAGCTTTTCCTGCCATCCCCACAAACTCTAAAGTGAAGATGATAAGGCAGGAGGGGACCCTCCAAAACCCATGCCCCAGCCATAGTATCCAGAAGAGAAGACAGCAGCACAAAGCTCCCACACATAGCTACCTTTGAGAAAATGTACAGCCAAATACTCCAAAAGGTGTGAATAGGTGTGTCTAGGAGAGGATGGTCCAGTCAGTGATGAACTTTTTTCTTTGCCTTGTTATCCATGGAATATGCAATACTGAGGCAGTAAACATTTGACCTTCCATTCTGAAAACAAAGTTCTTGTTTTCTTCATTACCTCTTTGACTCTCTTCTAATCCATAAGTAAACAGAATATTGAAGGATTTATGGAAAAAACCAATCAACCAACCAAATCAACCCCGGAACACCAATGTGATCTGCTTCCAAACAACCAACTCCAAACAAACCCTGGCTGAATCTTTGAAAACAATATACGCTGTCAATAGTCACTCTCAACACAGTGTTACCCCAAAGATGCTGCAGTGCAGATTTTCACTTCAACAGGGACAGTTCCAGTGAGAACATAAGACTGAGGCAGCCACCCCTCTCTACTACTGAATCAAACCCTCCCCTAGTGGGTTGTGTGCTGAAAACACCACAAAATGTTTAATCTAATCAGTTTGATCAGTAGGCAATCAAAAAAATTGAAGCACTGTTTGCAGCCATTTTGACTTAAGTAGCTGCAACTTGATTAACAGTCTCTTCTTCAAAGAGAACAGCTCTAAGTTTTCCCCTTCACTGTGCTAGTAATGAAGCACAAAAGCTAAAGTAAGTCATCATAGTCACTTTGAAGTACAAACCAGGGAGACCAAAAGAAATACCAATAAATAAGTCACAGAGTAACTTATTACATACCTTAATATACAAAGAACTAAGAGCAAACACAGGTAAGGAACCATACCCAACACTGTTTACCCTTGGATGGTAAAGTTCTTTCAACTGACATAATGTTATAAATTGAGTAATTGACCTGCAAGGAAGTAAGGAGCTCAAGAGAGTTAAAAATTACCCTATAAATACCATAAAGATTAACAGATTTGTAATACCCACCCAAGAAGCACTTACTCTAAGTAGAATGATTATGAAAACACAGCAAGAATATTTACTACATAGCAGTGAGTTCAGTATATACAGACTGCCACAAAAGGCAGCACTGGTTCTTAATATAGTGACAGCTCAAAGTCACCACTTAGATTTCCCAACTGATTAAAGGGTAGCACACAGACACACAGTTGTGTGACTTAGTTGCCTCTTTGGAATACATTCATATATTTTTAAAAGCCTTTTCAAGGTTGGTTGTGTGTTTTTTGTTCTAGTTTAACAATTCTGATATGTACGTCGTGCACAGTTCTGACAGAACTAATGGGATATTGACAACAAGGAAGAGTGAAAGCAGCACTTCATGAATGGAAGAGGAGGGAATTTTTATGTCCATGTTTATTGGTATTAATCTATTCTATTCTGAATCTCTACTCTTGGAAGAAAAGAACCTTAAGGCTTTTTGCTCAGTCTCTTAACTGTAATGATGTATTAAGAACCAGAACCCCCTACAAGCTCTCCAAAACAGGCCTAACACTCAAGAGTGTTTCTATGCAAGAAACAAAATGTTCTGACAGGAGAAAACCCACTCCTTTTCAGTACAGCAGACACAAGGTTAAGAGCAGGACTGAGACTTAAAATTAAATTCCTGAAAGGAATCATATTGATTGTACTGTGAAGCTGCAATCTATCCTGTAGGTCAACATTCCCCAGTTATTGCACCATCTGCGGTGATTGTGATTCAACTCCACAGTTTAAAAAACACTCAGTTAAGAAAAGTTACTCTCCCACGTAACAGAGGACAGCTGGCTCTAAGGAAAGAAGAAAAATCTAAATTTATATCATCCTGTGCCACTTGAGCCAGGAGACAGCAGCTGCCTCAGAAGCAGGTACCACCAAGCAGTGAGTAGAGCTGAACCAGCTCTGACTGTGCCACTTCCCAGCACATGGGATCTCGGCGGGAGAAATCCCAACTATCCAGCAGCCCTTTTGTCCTGTCAGCATGGGCTTAGAGCTCTGCTTCATGCACATCACGAGTTTTCAACAGGCTGGTGGAGACTTCCCACTCAAAAGTATGACAAAAGTAACTGAAGAACAGTCTCTGCCAGTGAGCTCTGCAAAATGAAAGACTTGAAAATCCTCCCCAGGGTGTGGAGCAACAGAGCAACACCTGCTCTGTCAGCAGGCTGGCTGGACACAGGGTCACAGACAGCCCTTACAGCTTGTGTTTTGACCCCTGAAACAGAAGCACAGGAGGTGAGGTGACTGTGATTCACTTGGAGACAGTGCATGGAGGAGCAGGATGGGAAAAGCATTCCCCAAACAGACCGTTAACCACTCCTGAGGAATCCCACCCGGAACAGATACCAAAGGATGTTTCAGGCCCACAAGGTGGGATGTTGCACTGAAAGGAGACAGTGAGGCCTCTTCAGGAAGGTTCCTCAGCTGTCTCCTGGCAATGCTGAAATGCCAGGAGATGCACAAGCCAGGCTGTTGACAGCCATTCATTTTGTAAATAGCTGTGGTAGTGCTAGACACTATCATCCCCCTCCCCAAAGGGGAATCTCTGCCCCTGTCCCTAGCACTGCCACACTGGGGTTTGCTACCCCTGATTCCTCAGTTCAGTTGGTTTACAAAAGGTCTAGGCTCACCCAACGAGCTTTGCCTGACAGGTCCAGGGAGCTGCCACCAGCAACAGGAGATCAGGAGATAGCCCTTTCCCCTAACCAGAAGGCTCACTTCCAAAAGGGGTTTCTGGAACAGCATCAGCAGCATCTGCACACTTGGAAAAACATTTCAACACAATTTCCAGCTGATAGTACACACACAATCCATCCACTGAATTAAAAAAATTTTTAAAAAGCCAAACAAAACAAACAAAAAACCAAACAAAAAACCAAGATTAAAAAAAATCCCAACCAACAATAGCTTCAGAATGGGGACTGCTTGAAATTATGACAAATCCAGTCAAAACTTTAATAAAATTGCAAAATAGACTGCCTTCCTAAGAAGCAAATGCATTGATCTGTCAGAGTTGGTGCACAAGGTTCTATCCAAAGGCAAGAGATGGCATCTGCCTGGATTCATCACATGAAGCAAATACTGAGATTTGAGTCCAGGAGACCTAAGTTACTCAAAGCAAATGAACACAACTTTTACACAAGCAACAGCAACTTCTTAATCTAAAAAGAACAATCTTTCACATTTTGTGATTAGACATGCTGTAACCATTTAATAAGTTTTATAGTTGCCACGGTGTAATAGTTCATAGAACAATAAAACTGCATATCCAAACAACAATCTAAAACTAAGTTTATGTAGTTCTGTGCACAAACTCCATTTCTACCATCTTGAGATCTCAGCAGAAAACATAACTCTAAAAAAGCCTTTTATACCTGCTCTTTTTCAGAGCATTGCCCTTAGACTATTAAACATACAGATTAGCCATGTGCTTCCTTGACAGTCTCTCATCTATCTGATTTTATTGTGTAAAACACATTGAAAGAACAGGGTAGACAATAGAGTATCTTACTGAAACACAGCAGACTATAAAGAAGCAATCTATAAGGAAAAAAAAAAAAGACTTGCCAATAGTTTTTTTGTGGGGGTTTTTGTTTTGGTTTGGGGTTTTTTTGCAGGGTAATAAATAATGCACTCTGAATGCTAACCAGGCATTTGTGAGGTTTCAGGAATGCTTTGGAGTATGAAATTCCTTGAGTCTCATTCACTGACACCATTTGGTGTCAGGTAGTCTTAAATGTGTAACAGGGAACTCAAATTTGACTAAAAGGTTGTATTCCATTTCTACTGGTTTTGCATGGAAACCTTTTCAGAAGAAAGAAGCTAAGGGGAATTTTTTTTTCCTCTCCCATCTGCGACAGACAGCTGCTCACTGCCTGGAATCTATGACAGCAGACACTTAAAGCTGAAGAAACACTTTAGAAATTTCATTTCTTTAGTTGTACTAACACTATAAAATTATTTGCAATTTATTGCACTGTGTCATGTGGTAAGCCATATCATATGACTAAACAGAGGAAGTTAAATATATTGTTTCAAGTGAACTAAAAAAATCTTTCTGAAATATTTTTAAATGTTAAAAGACAATCCAAGAAACTTCTCATACATGTACAGCAGTGGCACTTACAACAATTCCAGATGTTTAACTACTTAGCACAGGTTAGAACTTGAAGTAAACTTGATCCAGTCCAATATGCACAGAAAAAATAGACCAAGACAGAAGAGCTATCTACCCATAAAAGATCTGACAGCTTTACAGACTCCTGCATCTGAACCACCTTTAAAAATAACTCCCTGTGGCTTTCTGTTTTAAAACAAAACTTAACTCAGAAGCTCTAGAACTGCCCACTTGGTTCCACACTTACACAGAACCTTGGTTCTCCCTGTCCCACATTCCAGACAAATAAAGACAGCAGCTCCCAATCTGGCTTTAGAAACACACACACGCCCCCTCAGACACCCCCCCCAAACCTGTAAGAAATTTTAAGACGAGTATTTTATATAGATCAATTTTTTTTATTATTTAGACATTCTGTAGCACTTTCAGCCTGCAGGAAATAACCCAGCAGGATTCTGAAGTCAGTTTTTAAGCTGCATGCAAATCTTTTGGCCTCTCTCTCTCTCTCTGTTTTGTTTTTTTGTTTTGTTTTGTTTTGTTTTGTTTAAAAAGAACAACATTTTCTGGGCCAACATTAGCTCTCAGTCTGAGCACATTCTTTCTCTATCTCCTAGATAGGTTTTGTTTTGTTTTTTCCTCCTTCTACCTTTAGAGACACAGCTCTACAGTGAAATATGGAATGCACAAATGGAAGAGACTTATTCGAACACATCAGGTCCAAGGTGCTCCTCAGCTATCAGCCTCCTACTCCCCTCAAAGCCTGAGGCCAGGAGGGTCCAGCCTGCTCCTCCCAGAGCACATCCTAGTCCCTCCTCTGAGGACAAAGGCAGGGAAAACAAAAACCACCCTTTCAGCAGCCACAAAGAATAAATTGGTTCAACTCCCTCATTTTATCAATCTTTTCCCCCTTCTCCTCCCTCTTTAATCCCTTAGCTGCACACCAATTCACCCAGTTTATCCCCATCACCAAGATCCAGGAGGCCAACAGAAGCACAAGAGAAACCTTGTGCTAGCACCGAGCTGCCTGATGTGAGCTCAGCCACCCAGGGACTCTGCGTGACACAGACAGACCAAACCTCTCTGATTCTGTTTTCCTCAGCTTTCAGATAAACAGTACTTATCTTTTAGGGCACTTCGAGATCTACTGATGAAAAGCACAAGGAATTGCTGAGCACTTGCATGTGCTCGCACTAAAAGCTTTACAAAGGGAAGGGCAAGTATAATAAACACAGTGTTAACAGGACTTAGTAAGAGAAGAAACTATTTTCCTCTGCCTTTAAAAGGACAAAGTCTTAATTCTCTCCATTTTACACAACCTTTAGCTTTCACATGACTTTATACTAACAAAGGCCATCTTGCCCTGGCCACAGAGCGTGGCACAGACACATGTGAGCCTCCTCTGCCACCAGGCCTGTCCTGCAGCCAGCAGCACCATGGCTCACCATTTTCTTGCCAAAAGCCACATTTTCCAGGGGTGAGTGGTATCCAGGCAAACATGAACTATATTTCACCCGAGTTAATATTTAGTGTTTGCTTTCCATACTGCATGAATTCCTCTCTTGCATTTGTACTGCATACAAAGAAATATACCACAATTTCCCACAAGCAACCCAGCCAAGCACCCGTGGAGTTGCACACTGGCTTAGTCACCATCACCCCCGTGAAAGGTAAACCAGGATGGCTAAGATAATCTGCAGGGCAAACACAGCCATATGTGTCACAGGCAAATGGCCACTTGTGACTTTCTTAATCATAAATTCTATACCCAAACCACAGAGTATCACAGCCACTGTCCAACTAGATGAGTATTGAATTGTAGTAATACTGAGGATGTTGCAACTCCAACAGGTTCACATAAGGAGAAGCCCAGCTTCTGAAATGAGGCTCCATATAATTATTTTTCTCATTAGCTGGAGATCACCCTGACCAACCTCTTCTACAAACAAGAGCATCTAAGAAATTAGAATGATTCCTCCAGCAACACCTGATCAATTCTTATGCTTTAAACTCCAAATGGATGCATTTGATTTCTACCCCCTGCCTCACTTGTTGGCTGCTGCAGTTCACACAGTCCAGTCTGTGCTGCCATCTTGTTTGCTGTATATATTCTTCATAGCCTGGAGGTTAAATACATTTGGCACCACATAAAGTAGGAAAAGACATTATAGTACATCCACTAACTATGTCTTCTACACATCTAGAAAGGGTGCTCTGACACTCACAGGAGGTGGACTAAATTTTGATAAATGTCCCCCTTTTACAGCTAACTGAGCAGAGGTAAAGCAAGAGAAAAACCCACATGGGTATTTCCTGCTCCTACTCTCATTTAAAAAAAAAAACACAACAAAACAAAACAACAACAAAACCCACCACCACACACACACAAACAAACAAAACCAACAAAAACCCACCACAAAAACCAAACAAAAAAACAAAAACACAAACAAAACCCCCAAAACAAACAAAACTTGTTTGACTGAGTAAACAATCATTGATAGAGTAAACCATCATTCAGCACACAGCAAACTCTTTAAAGCCACTACCTTCAGACCAACAGGTAGGTCTGAATAAAGCCATGCAGCATGCTGTAAGACAAATCTCAGAACCTCCCACTTCTTCCTCTAACACAGCCTGGATTATTACAAGAAATGGTAGCAGCCAGTGCAGGCTCAGCATTTTCAGTGTACACTGAAGCATCACATACTGACATAAAACTTTTTGGGTAGTACCACAGAAGACAAGCAATACAAAAACTGCTCCCCAGTGTGGGCTTGGAGTCCAAGCTAATCTCCACTTGCTTCTCTCCAAAAAAAAAAAAAAACAAAAAAAAAACAAAACACTGAAGAATCTAAGAATCTGAAAAGCTATACTAAACCCTGCAAATGACATGTCCATCCTTTCCCATACAACATGTATTTGTCAAGAAACACAGTTACAGAGGAAGAAGGGAAAACAAAACAAGCTGAAGTGTTTTATAAGTCTCAGGTGTTAAGAAACCAAAAGGCTGGTTCTGTTCTGACAAATTTCTTCGGGGTGACAGCAGCCACTCACATTTACTCCAGAAATCTCACTTCCTACAGAAGGTGTTCTTTTTCTGCCATAATGAAAGTTTCTCCCCATCCCGCCACCCCCCCTCCCCTTTTTTAATTTTTTTTTTAATCTCTAGGGAGCGGGGCCATAGGAAACAGGGTACCAACACTTATCTAATCAGAAGTTCCCTTCTTTTTTTCCTGTTGTTGCCCAAAAAGAATATGACTGTCAGAAAAAATGTCGATGGGACAGTGGAAAGAGTTTGACTCAATGTCAAGAGATGTCTCAAGACATAAAACCCGTCGAAATGCCGCAGAAGTTAAACGGTTGCTTACAATGATTCACCAAAAAAAAGAACTTTTTAAGGGGAGACACGGGAAAGACAGCAAGACAGTCACAATGTGTCAGGAACTTGCATCACCGGACTATGTTTCCTATCACTCCAGTTACACTGCAATAACGCCACAGGCAACCACCATTGGCAGAAACACTCCGTGTGCGAACAGACACACAAACATATGGAGCTCAGAAATCCACCATTATTCCCGGCAAGCATAAATTACACTTTGGAGGGAACAACGTGTTGGGGAGGAGGAAGGATAAGGTACTTCATAGTTCAGCTCTAACATGCGCTCTCTCTAAAGCGCTCTGGCCATCCCTAAAGCGTCGGTTTTACCTCAGAGTTCCCACTTTTGAGGGATCAGGGAGAGAGCCCCCGAGGCGGGCAGGAGCTGCGGGAAAAGCCTCCGGGAGGGACTCAGGCCGGGCCCAGGGGCTCCCCCAGCCCCCGGGGGTCCCTCCCCCAGCCTCTGGAGCTCCCGGACAAGAAACAAACTGAGGAAAAGCCCACGGCGGGCTCAGGGGCGCTGCTGCGGGAAGTGCTCCGGGGCCTGCGTGCCAAGCAGCGGGGCGGCTGCACCGCTGCCCCTCCCGAGAGCCTCCGCAGCGGCCCCGCACCGCACCCGCACACTCCGATTTTAGCAAAAGCTTCAAACTTTGCTCGGATCTCCCCGCAGCCGCCGCTGCCGTCCCGCCGGCCCTCCCGCTGCCGGTGTCTCCCGCTCCCGCCCGGGCACGTGCCGGGGCCCCCAGGCCACGCGGCGCCGCGGCCCGGACCCCGCTCCGGGAGTGCGGAACGCCCCTCAGAGGCCCCCCCACCCCTC
>JAAWXA010000033.1:6916543-7058234 GCA_038090715.1 Florisuga fusca
GCACTGAAAACCGACCCGGCGCCTGCCGCCCGAGTATCCCCTTTACAGCCGCACTTCGGCCGCCCCGGGGTTTGCTCCTTCCGCCGCCGGGCCCTGGGCGGGGCAGCTGCACAACGGCGGAGCCGCCGCCGCCTCGGCACCGAGGGGGCAAAACTGGGTTCAGAGCCCGGGTCCCGCACCACCGGTAGAGCCCGTGCATTTCACGGCGTGTCCCGAGTGAGGCACATGGGTGCTGTGGGTGCTGTGGGTGCTTGGGCGAGACGGGAGAACCCGCCCAGCTCTGAAATACACTCAGTGCTCACGGTGGAAAACCCGCAACTCACACGTCGTGGTTTGCTTGCAGGCAGAGTGTAAGTTCTAAGTACATCGAAGTTGAATTTCAACTTGAAATTCAACAGGAATTTTTTCAAGTGAACTTCACAAGAAATAAAACCGAAACCAGCAGGTCCCATCTCCTGGCCTGAACCGGGAGAAAGGCCCCTGGCAGCGGCAGAGCTGCTGAGAAAGGGATGGCTCAGGTTTGGTCAAGTTCCAAGCTTGGAGGCCTGGCCCCATCACAAGGTGTTTGCTGGTTTGACTGGGAAACTCCCAGTGCTGTCAGAGCAAGAAGTGCAAACGCTGGCACGACCCAGAGCAGTTCAGCAACTGGAACAAACACCTTCTGCCAGCACAGCTTGGTTCCTGTTCAGCCCATGGCCAGTTAAAAGTAATACTTTAAAAAAAAACAAACCCTGGCTCCTCTGAGCAGGGCGGGTGGAGCAGCTGTAAACAGCCCAGATGGGACAGGTGGGCACGGGGAGCACCCAGTACCAGGGGAACAACAGCCACCCAGGATCAGCCCGAGCTGGTTGGGACACAACCAGCAGGACCAACCCATCTGCCCTGTCCCCAGATTCCTTCAGGTGTCCTGCTGCCACACGTGGCTGCCTGGAGAGAACCTGCGACCCAAGACACTGGCCCAAAGAAGTCACTTGTCCCAACAGGCTCCACTCACACCGTGTAAGCTCCACAGTAAGTCTCTGCTTTGCAGAACCTGAAGAATCATGGCAGGTCTTGGCTCAAACGGCATCATGTGGCCATCAGAACTCCGACTTACAGAAAAATGTTCTTGCTAAAGCAGTGCCACCTCTGGCATCCACAGAGGCAAGAAACTGCAGCGAATATTTGTGGGAAATTCAGGTGGTTTTGTAAGATCTGAACTGTTCCTTCTGGAAATGTCACAAAGCTTTGGTTTTGTTGTAAAGTTGTTTACACAAAACTAATATAAATTCAGTGCATTCAGTCTGGGTGAATATAAACATGATCTTTCCAGGGGCTCAAGTTTCTTATACGTCTCACATTTAAGATACTGTAAAACTGGATTCTTTCTCCTGAGCATTTCTGATATTGTAAAGAGTTTTCTCTCCGGGGTACAGATGCCTGCACAGCTATGCAATGCTTCTCACTAGAGACACAGCAATAGACACAACAGATGGAAACTAAGAGGCCACCTGGTTTTAAAGCAAATCATATCATCAATCTATCAGTACAAAATCTGAAACATGGGAAAGTGCTTAGAGAAACAAAATTAATTCAATTTTCTTCCTCCAAACTCAATTTTCCCAAGCTCTGTTGATGTACCATTTGCAAAAATGCATTTCTTTTGCTAAAAAGAGTGGATTGAGGTATAAGAACTTAAGTGTTGTACATCAAAACAAGGACAGAATAAAAAACTATCTTTTGTTCCACTGCCATGAGTTACTGTCTTTCTATTCAGAAAAGCTGTTTTTAAAAATCTGCTACATTCTTGCACACAGCTTCAAGATCCAGATTTTTCACTGCTAAATTAGGCAGACCAGACAGAATTACTTTAGATTATCAACAGCAATTCAGTTAGGAAAGAAAATGAAATTTCCTCAATTAACTCTTGCCAGAAATAGACTTTCTTTCATACTCTGTGCTAGGGTTCTGTGTGAAATTCTCCTCTGAACAACCCCCAGAGTGAGAGCTTTCAGATCTGCACTTTACCTCTCCCTGGTTTCCCCCCAGTAAGACCAAACCAGCCACAAACTGAGCCTGCACCCACCACATCCACAGCAGCACCTCCCTGCAGCACAGCCAGGTCAGGCTTTATGTCTCCAGATCAAGTCTCCTCAAGAGTCAAGCTGTACTTTACACTCAGCCTTCTAAATGAAGGTTGCACCATTCATCACTCTCAGCTGACCTTTCTCATTTCATCAGTTTAATTATTCTGTACAGCTCGAGGATGGGTTGATGTACATTTTCATCCATGATGTTTAAAATCCCAGTGATCCAACTGTCAAAAGGAACTCTCAGTAACTTGTCTAAGCCTGAAGATCATCCTGTAAAGAATGGAGAACTACACAGATAAAAGTATTTTAAATAACTTAATTTTTAACCTAAAATGCAATGAGTAGTCTTTTATGCTTCTAAAGGCTTCATGGCTAATACTCAGGTAGTTGTAGAGATCCACCACCTCCTCATTTATAGCCCAAATGTTTCAGTACTGACCCATGGTGAGTGAGGCCACTTTATTGCAACTGCTCAAACAGAACCAAGCACAGCAAGTAAGCACGGGGCAGCAGTGGAGGCTGAGAAAATGAAAGAGGAAAAGTTCTGTATTATTTGTGGGTATGAAGATTCCCAATAACAAGTCTGGGGAAAACTAGAATGATCTTGACCCAAATCTTTAAGGATTTAAAATCAACATGCAGTCAATTTGATTGATTTACTTTATTCTGAATGCTAAATGCAACTGTCACTGTCTCCTTCATCCTCAGCCCATTATTGATAAAATCCTGCCCTTACTGACTTAATGTATGCCTATTGAGTGATTGGTGATTTGCCACTGCACACACTGAGGAGGCTTCTGCCAGAAGTTAATTTCAGAAAATAAAACAAAAGAAGGGCCTTTTCCTCTAATGAAAATGACCAAGTTTAAAGAGATTCCATTTTCCAGCAGTTGCTAGGCAAGAGGGGCTGTGAATTTCTCTTTCCCCAGGCAGAGCTGCTGCATGTCTTCCCCACACACACCCCACGGGCAGGCTGCCTCTCGCCAGCACGCTGCCTTCTCAGATTTCTGTAAGGTTTGAGTCCCAGAGGAAGCATTAATGCTAAAGGAATGCATACCAGTGTGGAACTCCTCTAAAAGTCAGCACAAAATCTCTCCAACAGATTGCTCAGAGAAACACCTCTTTCTTTTCCTCATTCAAGATCTGTAGATTGATCTCATGAGCATTTGTGCTGCAGTTTAGTATCAAACTGATAAGAGTGCTGCAAAAAGAGAGAAACTGAACCAAAGGAGATTAAAAAGTGCTGGTCTTTGGGAAGATAAGGTGACCCAGAGCTGCCATGTGACCCAGTGACTGCTCCAGCTCAGCTGCCTGTGGATCTCATCAGGGAACCAGATGTGACCAGTGGCAGAATATCTTTCACAGTGTGAGATCTGGAGTATGTGATTGCCATCCAGGAAAGGGGAGATGGGAAAGTATGATGGAGAAAATGTCCTTTTTTTATAGAGTTTAATTGCTTAGAAGAAAGACACGTTTTCCTTTAAAGAAGATGAAGGGATGGGAGAAAGCAGGCTCAGGAAGGTGTCTGGAGGAAGGAGCAGAAGGATTTTTTACATGGACAGAAGATTTAACATTGCTTCCTCTTTTCTGGTGCTGGTTTATTTGCAATGATGAGGTGGCAGCGACAGTTCTCATTCATCCCTTTGGTCATTTGCAAACAGGGAGGGGTGGCAGGGACAAAGCAGAAGCAGCCTGCTGTCTCTGTCAGGCAGGGCAGGAAATGGTGAGCTTTCCTTCAGGAGTCTGCACATTCTCCTGTGAGCACAGGACAGGCAGGAGGTGGTTCATCCCAGCAGAGCCTCTCCACACAGCTAAGGGGCAGAGGGGACACAGTGGTGTTGACCATGGTAAGCTCTTCTTGTGCCATCTGGGCTGGCTGTGGGGCCCTCCCTGTCCAACCCCTCCCAAACTGCAACCTGGCAGGGGCTGAGTGTCTCACACAAACCTTTCACCCTGGAGAGAGAAGGAGTTGTGGATGCCTTGTTGGATGCCTTGTCTCAGCCCCTGGCAAAGGATGTGGAGAGGAAGCCTGAGCCCTTGCATTTGTATTCAAACAAAGAATGGAGGAGAAGCAGTGCAGGGAGCAGAGGTGGGGTGAGCCCCCCAGCAGCCTGTGTTGCCAAGCAGATGGGCTGCCGTGCTCTCAATCAGCTGCAGTTTTTAAGGTCATGCCTAGATAATGAGCATCACAGCACTCAAGCCTACAGATCATGAATATATGGATGAATATTGACTCATGCATTTTCCTTTCTGAAGCTCTGTCCCTGTAACTTCTCCTCTGCTCCGCAGGCAGCACATCCTCCCTTCTGGGGTCTCTGCAGGCTCTGTCTGCACCATCCTCTGCCTTCCTGGCACCTCAGCTCTTGACAGCATGTGGTCACTAGGATCTCCCCTGCAGCCAGCATCTCCCATGGTCCTCTCCTAGGAACTTTGTAATATGGAAGCAGATAGGACAAATAATGCCAAGCAGTAGAAGGTTTGAGTTACGGAGAGAGGCACAATGCTTCAGTCTTGTCTCAGCAACATCCCATTGTGTGCTACCTGTTGCACCAGTTTTCTTCTCTTAGCCATGTTGTTGGCAAAAGTGTTTGTCGAAAGAAAGAAAGAAAGAAAGAAAGAAAGAAAGAAAGAAAGAAAGAAAGAAAGAAAGAAAGAAAGAAAGAAAGAAAGAAAGAAAAAAAGAAAGAAAGGAAAGGAAAAGGGAAAGGAAAAGAGGTAAAAGAGAAGAAAAGACAAAATAAAAAGGAAAGGAAAATAAATAATTAAAAAGAAAAGAAATGAGAAAAAAAAAGAAGAAAAGCAATTGAAGCCAGATTGAGCAGCTCTGGCTTTAACAGACCTAGGCCCTTCCCCTATTTTCCCTGACATTCCTCCTAGTGACCCCTTCCAAGTGTTCTGGGCGAGTTTCTCAGGAATGCACAGCTCTGCTCAGGCTCTGTGAGCTGGGCTCTTACTCCCAGGAGCTGGCAGAGCTCTCCAGCTTTCACAGCCAGATGTTACAAGTGTGACCCTGCCAGAAGCTGCATGTGTGCACCTTCCTGCACTCAGCCCCCTTGCATGGGGGACAGTTTCTGTAGAATCTGAGCAACACTTTCCTTTTGTGATTTGTTCTCTTCTTTACTTCTAAGATCTGTTCTTAGCTCCACTCTGATATAATTTCACAGCTCACAAAAGCAGGATAAATTTTGGCATAAAATTCAACGGGAGCAGGACAGATTAATAACACTGTAGGATTTGGGGATCTCACTCATGAGGCAGGACCCAAACTGTGCTTTTTGTTGTGCAAAAAACACAGGACAAAAGAAGATTCCTGCCCAGAAAAACCCTGCAGGTAATTTCTGTGTTTCAGGCTAACCATATGGGCACACAGACAGAAGAATGCAAATTAAAAATGAAGCAGTATTGGTTAGCACAGAGCACAGGGATCATACAGTATCAACAGCTCTTTTTCCATCTTTTCTCCACCTTTCCCACATATCCCTCCAGCTTATTAACTGTTGTGATGATAGGTGCACCCAGATGGGCAGCCAGGATCCAATTCTGTAGAAGTGCAGCAATCTGTGACTGCACACTGAGTGACAGCACTGCAGTTCCATGGTTATAACATCATGTCCCACATCATGTACCCTTACAGGAAATCTGAACGGTCACAACTGGTCTTATCCAACCTCCTCCTTCCTCTTCTACTGCTTATCTTAGTTTTGAACTAGACTATAAATTCTTTGGGACAAAAAAATACGTTCTTTTTAGCAGTACATGGGATTCCTGACCACTGTTACACTCTCTGAGAGCTCACACTACAAATACTTTATGTATGTCTTAAAACTAATGACTTGCCACTTTTTTTAATTTATCAAGATGTAAAATGGAGATCCCTACCTTACTTCAAAAGTAGCAGAGGTGGAAATCATGAAGTTTAAGCTTAATACCATTTTATGATCCCAGGAAACACATGACGAATTTGACCTTTAAAATAATATTTTGAAAGGAAGTTAAAATAATTGCACAACGTAGTCCCTTAAGTGCTTTCTGTCCCTCCCTTGAAAGGTGCTGCAGAAATGCAGAGCATTATGTTTATTTATTAATAATCCCACAAAGAAATTTTCATGATTGCCACTAGGGACTATCTGACAGGTGACACAGGCGACCTCCTGCCAGGAGTGACATCTCACCCCCACAATTTACATTCTCTAAATGATTTGCGATCAAATTACTTACAGCACAGATTAGCTTCTCTCCTGGCTATTCACTCTCACAGCACCATAGTCAACTGTTCCATAGGGCCGTGGAAATAATAACAATATTGAAAGTCAGTGCCTCTGCTTCCAGGGTGCTCCACCATGGGAATGGTGTGGCCAGGAGATTGATTCCTGCACTCATTTTCTCAGGCACTGGGATCTGCATCTGGGGGAGATGCAGGTCACTGGCTTGAAAGGAGCATTCTGAGTTCACATCTTGATTGCACAACCAGATAAACAAACAAAGCATCCCAATTAGAGGGAAGAAAATAATCAGCTTGCAGCGTGATGGTACAGGAACAGAGATGACTAAGGAACAAGCAGATTTGGAACAGTCAAAGGACAAATCCCAGACATATATTGGATGTTAGGGAGTCTGTAACCATCAGTGGGACGGAAATGGTTAAGAGAATATATTGAAGGTGCAAAGGGTCTCCTGACCTCTGCCACTGTCAGTTCTGTCAATGGCTCTACAGACACCAGTGGAATAATTATGGCCTATATTTAGATTATGGATGCATCAGGCAGGGTGAAGGTTGAACATGGGGAACATGGTTGTTTGCAGTTCATTAGCGATGGGAGCAGCCGAGGGTGGGAGGAGGGCAGTGAACTGGATTCATCCCACCTGCAGTGCCTGTGCTGAGCTGCATAATGTCAGGGAAAGAGATCTGATTATGTGGGGAAGCAAAAGCAATAAACAACTGTGTTCAGACTGTCACACCCAGAGAGATGAAGAAAGGAAGGAAGGCAAGAGAGGAGAAAGCAAGCCCAAAGCAGAACCAAAGCAAGCCCAAAGCAGGACCAAAGCAAGCCCAAAGCAAGCCCAAAGCAGGACCAAAGCAGGACCAAAGCAGGACCAAAGCAAGCCCAAAGCAGGACCAAAGCAAGCCCAAAGCAAGCCCAAAGCAGGACCAAAGCAAGCCCAGCCTCTGGCTCTCAGCCACACCACTTCTGTACCAAGCAGTGCAGTGGCTGGTGGGGAGCTGCTGGGTGGACAGTGCAGAGGGGCCAAGGAGAGCTCTGTGGGGGGAGCTTGGTGTGCTGATTGCACACGTGTGTGTAAGACAGAAGAATCTGTCTGAATAAAGTTGTCTCCAGCTGTATCCTGTGCTCCTGGAACAAGCTGTGAGCTTGTCAATGACTGAGTGAAGCTAGGGAAGCTAATTGCACAAATAGAGCCCAGGTTAGGAGATAATTAATTTTTCTTTTTCTAACTACTGGATCTCAAAGCCAGAAGGAAGCTTAGCCCCAACTGAATCAAAGCCCAGAGCACCCACTGGGAGCCCAGTTGGTCATTTAAGGAAGAGGAACCTGTGTTCTCTGTGGTCTGCATTTCCCCCTTTGTTCTTACAGTTCCTTTTTGACTTGGGCTGAAATCCTTAAAGCCTTTCTAAAAGAGCCAGCAAACAAGACCAGGGAATGCTGTGTTGCAAAGCAAAAAATCACATCTCAAATCTACAGCATGTTCTCTTTAGAGGAAGAGAAGAGAGAAGGAATGAAATTGAAATGGTTTCGTGGCACATAACACCACTGCATGTGACCATGTCAACACTGGAAGTCCTTGGGGGTGCTGCTATGCAGGTCTTCAGCTACTGCTCCATTGACAGAGATATTCATGAATATCAAGTCAGCAAAGAAGAGGATGTCAAGAATTTAAAATGGAAACTAGATGCCACAGCATCACATTATTTCTTCAATGCAGACTAAAAATGACTGACAGTTTCCCATCACGCTGACTACACAGGGCCCCAGTCAAATGGTTGGCAAAGTTTCTTTACTCCAAGACACCACAGATAATGAATTCAGAAGTTTCTGAACAGCTGCTTTTCATGGATCATTTAGAATTTGTGATGCAAATATGGCAAATCCATGTTAAATGCCCTCAACTAATTGAGTACAGTGAATACAAAGAAATAGATTGCTGACCTTGGTAAAAACAGCACAAAAGCCTTAATCTGCCCAGAGAGACCAAGAAGGTAACTGAGGAGCAGATGAGTGCAGAAGCCTGTATACTCTCACTCAGGGCCCTAATTCTGCTTGCCAAGAAATAAATACAAGACTTTCCTTCAGGGAATTTGCAACAGCTCCAACCTCCCTTCCTTACAAACCACAGCAATGGAGAAAGAGGTGGGTGGGAACTGGGATCCTGCCAAATGGCCAGTGTCAAACTTGGCAACTCAAGGCAGAATTTGGCACCAGGGGGAAAAATACAACAGCTATGGGTATCTTTTAGGAAAGTGGAGAAATGTTTTTTAATAGCTTAGAAGACACCAGCTGAAAGGAGAAGAAAGGCAGGGATGAGTGGAAGTGGGGCTGGTGGGAAGCAGGACTGCTTGGGCCACTAGAATGGCAACACTGATGCTCACAGGCAAGTGAGAAATGGGAGATGCAAGGCTGGCAAAACTGGAGACAATGGCTAACTGAGGCTTTCCAGGCTGACATGGCAGAGCTGTTCACCTCAGGCAAGCAAGGAGTTCATGTTGCAAATCCCTAACATTTTTCCTTAGCAAGGTGTACGCTTCAAAGATATTAATTCTTACCCACCAGCTGCCTGGACAAGGGGCTGTTATTGCTGCAGAGGCTGGACAGATAGGACATTGCTCTCCCAAGACTCCCTGTATGGAAAACAGCAGCAAGGTCCAGCGAGTGAGCAAGCCTTCCCAGTTGTAGTTTTCTAAAATTGGAACGTCACGTCCGCTGGGCTGCACATACCAGCTCTGCTCCTGTCAGCTGTTCCTCACTTTATCATCATGTGCCTTTGAGGGAGACCTGATAACTGCTCTCCTGTTGCTACAGGCACCACCACACCTTCCCCAGGTTGTGCCTGTGAGGAGCAGCAAAATAGAAACACTGGAAACAGCAGCAGCCAATCTATTATTTATACCCAGCTACTCCCTTTGGGCCTGAACAAGCAAAAAGCTCTCTTTATAGGCTTATAATTCTTGGTGAGATTCCAAGAGAGACAAAGGGATGTTGTAAAAAGAGTTTCATACGAGGTTGGTAAAACCCTCTCCTAGGGAAGGGGCAGAAGGTTTCCTTTGTGTGGGGAGGCAGGGGATGATTTTGGTTACATTCACATTCACTATCAAGGATTTTTTTCTACATGTGTTCCAGTCCAATTTACACTTCCTTGAGCAGCTCTCAGGGCTGGCAGGGTTGTGGTGCCAGTTCTGAAGCAGCAGCCCTGCCTCATGCCCTCCTGAGTCTCTATCACTCCGGAAGTTTAAAGTGCTGACTCAGCTCTTGCTGCCAAGCATCTCCGTCCTCACTGCAGCTCTGCTGTGAAGAACCACAGCACAAAAGTGTTGCAGTGGCCCTGATTCAACCACTGGGCAGATGTGGGGCTTTCTTTTTAAAGAGGAAGGAAACAGGGAGGTACCTCAGAGGTGCCACTGTTGTCAGAAATAAGACCAAAGACAACTGAAATACGGGGAGGGACGAGGGGTTGGAGCCAGGTGCTGTGCTCCAGGGGAGGAAAACACTTGGATGGTGCTTTTGCTTGGCTTTTCAGCCAAGTTTCAAACACCCAGAAAAAAATCTGGCAGGTTGCCAGGACAACAGTGTTTTGCAAACCACAGCGTTCAGGTTTGGGTGGGGATGAGGAACGTGTTCAAGTTGTTCTGCAGCCTCTGGAGTCACAAGCCAGCAAGAGAGCACCCGCGGTCAGTAATGCCCAGCAGGAACTGACCCAGCCCTCACAAAGTTCTATTCTTCCTTTTACTCAGCACAAACCACATGTTTTTCATTAAGCCCAAATTGTGAAAGAAAATGTATACATATTAAACAAAAATACTGGAGCTGTGTGAACGTGTGCCTGGCAGTCTGCAGTCAGGTTACAGATGCTCACACTGTGTGCTTCAGGAAAAAGCTGCTTTACAAGGCTGGGATCCACAGCCCAGGAACAGGAGACATGCCCTGGTCCCAGACATGACTCGGGCCCACACGTCCTCGAAAAGCAAATAAACAAAACCAAGTAAACTAAATCAGCCTGCACTTCAACAGCTTGGTTGGCTTAGCTAAGTTAATGCCTGGGAACCAAGGGGTTTAAGGATCAGATACCTCTTTGGTTTTCTGGAGGTTTCCAGCCTGTTTTCCCAAGGACATGAGGCTTCTGCACTCACGCTGTCCATCTGCCATCTCTCCCCACCTCCTCCTCTACCCCCTATCTTTTTAACTCACAGGCCAATTTCAAATCATTTTATATAATTTGTCAGGCAGGAGGAGCCTCCCATCTCAGACTTCAGTTTGACAAAGTCTGTGAAAAAGCCCTGGACTGGCAAGTGATGAAATGAGCCCAACAGCTGCCCCTGCCCCTCCTGCTGCCCCTCCAGCCAGGGCACACAGCGGTGTCACACACACATCAGTGCCCTTGTCACCAGAACTGCCCCTCATACCACGGGGGTTTGGAGCTAAAATTCTGCCTCTCCTCTCCAGAAGTGTCACTGAGTCCCTGATGGGCATGGCCCTGGGCTTCTCTGGTTAGAAACCAGTGAGAACAAGCAGTAAGTGTTCAGCAGCAGTGTAAGTCAGGGTAGTGTTTACACCATAAAAGTATTCTGTGCTGGGGAAACATGTATGGAAGGAAGCAGTATCTGAGAAGGGATTGTTTTACGAGGGCCTGACTTTAAAATGACTCATTTAGCACAGAGCAGCAATTGTGACTTTATTAAAAATCACCATGCTCTGCAGTGAACTCCTTGGCTTGCCTACACGTCCTGCCAACTTTGACTTCATCAGAAAATAGGTCTTGCTGAATTCCCATGGAAAAGTTCTGGAGTGGGTCCCAACTCCCTCTCCCTCCCAGGGGAGGCCACTGGCATCCCAGCTGGGCCTCATTTCCTGCGTGCGTGGCGGGGCCGGAGCCTGAGCCCAGAGCCTGATCCCACCGTGGTGCAGATCACATCTTCTGCTGCTTTTGCAACAACTTCCTGCTCTTATTTTTGTTCCTCCACATTCATTAGGTACATTTCGTGCAAACCGTTGGTATTAAATTAAAGCAAAAATGCTCACCTGAGATAAAATCAGACTTTTTACCCAAGATCTGCGAACGGCAGCAGGCTCTGCCAGCAGAACAGGTACCAGCACTGCTCCACACTCAGGGGTTGGGTGTTCAGTAGAAAGAGCACATAACCAGAGAACAGCAAGGGTGGGAAAACCAGGAATTCTTGTATTTAAGTTTCCACAGCCTTTAAGAGGATCCATCAGATTCAGATATAAAACAGATTGCTTCGTATTTTAGCTTTTAGCTGAATGGACTTTACATGGACAATTTAAAACTCTGCAGCAAACTGCTTTTTTCTCTCCCTTCCCCCCAAAACAGGTTTTGGGGATGGAAATACTGATCTAAACTAAATCCCAGGAGCCTGACAATCCCTCTGCAGAACTTCCCTGAGACCCTGGGATGTTGCCAGCTTTAAGCGATGGAAAGGAAGAGTGCCAGGTCACAGGGCATGCCACAGATGGGATTTGACTTCTAAGCAGTCATTTAATTTAGGCCTGGAACAAGATTTATGGGAGACTATCTGAAACCATAGAGAAATAAAAAGACGTGGGGCTGGGTGGATGAGGCAGGTAGATGCGAATCCAGATGAAACAAACCCCATCTGAAGGGTGCAGAATATTCCTGAGGCTCCTCGTTTCCATCTCTGTTTTGCAGATGGGGAAACTAATTCTTTCAGTAGAAAAATCCATTCTAGCAGAGTGAATAACAGAGAGAAAACCAAGGACATACGAATCCTGCTGTCCAGCTTTATGCTCCAGCCCTCCTCCTTCTCCTCTGCAGGGAGGGTGGGGTGCAAGGGCAGAAATTTTGTTATTTTCTGCTTGTACCAACAAGGCACATCCACAGCTGGAGATCTAAAATGGCGTTGGTCTTGCAGACACATTAGGCAGCACAATCCCCTCTTGTATGGGGTCCCAAGGCACATGAGGCCTCAGGACAGCAAGACACAAATGTTTCAGTACTGTTCCCTGGAACAGTTTCACCAGCAACCTCTTAGGCATTTTTGTTGCTCCTACTGTGCAGCACCTGGCCCAGAACCAACTTGGTCCTCCTGAATGCTTGTCATTTTCTCTCTGTTCTCTCCTCCCCTCTTACACACACACACAAACACAAAAAAAAACCAAGACCAAAACCCAAAAACCAAAAAACCAAACCCTACAAACAACAAAACCCAAAACCAACAAAACAAACAACCAACCCAAAAAACCCCCAAACCTGTTTCCCCACAGGCTGCAGACATAAGTGACCTGCAGGCTGCACAGAGTTAATGAGTCCAAATCTCAGCTCCCCACACCCCTCATGCAAGATGCCCAGCCCCCTGAAGACCAAATATGAAAAGAGAAGCAGCACAAGGTGTGCACCTGTGGGAGGCAGTGGCTGCTCCCTCCTTGAGCTGGGGGGAAGGGGGACAGGACCTCCTCCTAGATGCCACCTCAAAGTAATGCCTTCTCCTGAGAGCTGGAAAGCATGATGTAAACATCAGCTGTCAGAGTGCTGCAGCCCAGCTGCTCATCACTATCCCTTCCTTATAAATGTAGAAAGCTGGGTGCTGGGTAGAACAGGAAACTTCTTTTTCCAGGTGGTTTGTCAGGGGAAACACAGGCTGGCTGTGCCCACCCCACCCTGCCAGCCCCTTCCCCATCACCAGGTTTCAAAGCTCAGCCAAGGAACTCAGTTCCCTCCTTGTGCCTGTGGCAGTGATTGGCACCTTTAACACGGGGGGAGGAAGTGAAAACCCCTCTTTACCATTTTGGAATAGCAGGAGCCAGGTGAGACTCCAAACCCTGCAGGTGTAGCACTCTGCCTCCCCTGGCACTGCACAGCTCCCCAGGGCTTCCCAAACCAGGGCCCACAAACCTCCCTGCAAGAGAGAAGCCCAGCTGTGGAGAGAGACAGGAACCAAGGGCTCCTCTTCTATCTCACTTCAAATCATTGTGAAGTCCTGTACCTCACCCTGTCCCACAGGGAAACCACCTAATAGCAGCTTTCCTGAGGAGTCCTGGCAGTGATGTGGGTCTTAATCACTGCAAACATTTGAAAGTCAGTGGGAGGAGAAACATGTTCCTGCAGCTTTAGTTGGTGCTTTCCAGAATAGTGCCTCATTTTTCTGCTGGCAGCTGAGGTTCCTGCTATTATTTTGCCTCTTTGCTACTTATGGAGAGAAAGGGAAGCTGCCTCCTTCCCCAGTCCAGCTGCTGCCAGGCCCTTGCTGCTGAGCAGGCTCCCTCAGCATGACCCCTCCTGCACTGCCCTGCACATCACTGCACTAACCAGAAAAATGAGAGAGGCTTCAGCCCTGCAGAGACCCAGTCCCATGTCCACAGCATTCAGGTGTCCTCCCTGCCCTCCCTAGGGTCCACCTCTCCTTCTGCCTCTGCCCAGCATCACCTCTGCAGGGAGGGAGTGGAGGGAAACGTGCTGGAACCAGGGGCTGTGCTGTGGCAAGTGGCAGCAGGGTGGGAGCACTTGGAAGAGCCCCAAATCCTGTACAGTTCCCCAGAAACAGCTCTAGCAGCCCTGGGGCTTGGCAGATCCAGTTATCCACTGGAGAGATTCCCCTTGGCTGGTCTGCCCAGACACTGCTCCTTGCTTCTAGCTGGGAGCAGCTGGGGCTGGGGGTGGTGACCCCTCTCACCTGCACCCCGGGGCGGGGGGTCCCCAGGCCGGGGGGTCTCTGCAGGCTGGGACAGCCCCTGCTGTGTCTCAGCCAAGTGGCTTCTCCTCAGTGTTCCTGCCCGAGCAGCTTTCCCCACTTGGCTGCTTTGCCTTTTACTCACCAGGAGGTGTTTCAGCTTTGCAGAGGGCTGCAAACCACTTTCTGCCTCTGGTTGTGACCCCCCCGGGCAGGGCTGGGGGGGGTGGCAGGGAGCAGGGCAGCAGCCAGGGTGTGTTTGGCCCAGTCTGGGTGGTCCTGGGTGCACCCAGCCCTGGTGTCACAGCTGGTGACAAGGGGCTGAACCCATCTCAGTGCACACATGTGACTCCCAGCCCAGCCCCATAGCCCCCAGAAACCCAGGGCTGAGCTGCACCCTGGGGGTGGCAGGAGGCAGACTCTGAGCCCAGACCCCTGCCAGTCCCCTCAGGAGCTGAGCCAGAGCTGTGGCCAATCTGCCTGATTTCCCTCTCATTTATTTCAGACTTCCAGCAGGACATTTCCACAGCTACTCCCGATTTACCCCAGTGGGAATAAGTGATGGTCCAGGCCCCACCTCCTAGGAGCCTGGCTGTGGTTCCTCAGATTTCTTCCTTGCATAAAGCATTGAGAGACCATTTTTTCCCTGTTAAATCATCTGATTTTTTTGGCTCCCATTTCAATAGGAATTCTTTCTTTCTTTTTGCATTAATTTTGCCCAGTTCCAGCACTGACCCATGTTTATGAAAGGGACTTATGAGCTGTAATGTTAACTAGCCTCAGTTTGCTGATTCAGCAGCAGAATAAATAGGTAATTACACCCTGCCATATGTGTCTCTAATTCCAAATAGATGGTGTCCAAGAGGCACTGTGCATTACCAGCGGATGACTGGAGTTGGGACTGTAAAAATGAGTAAATTGGTCCCCAAGGCCAGAAAAAGCTCTGTCAAATCCCACTGTTTATATCATACTGAGTGGCTGACTTGTGGTTATTTTGTAATTTAATACTGCTAAATGTCAACGGGAAATCCTTTCAACTACAGTTTGATACCTAGTGACAGAAAATCATTCAAGACTTAGACAAAGCAGCTAGCTCAGAGAGGTGCATTTTTTTTTTTCTTTTAATCTTTGCATAAAGAGTGATCTTGCAGCAGCTGCCCTGCCCTGGAGTGGAGAGGGCAAACACACTGCTTGTGTCTTCTTCCCCCCAAAACACACCCTTCCAGGGACTGCCAGCTTTTGGCAGGGCTGCCTGTACCTGTCCTTCCTAGAGCAGGGCTCTGTGGTCCCTGTGCCTCCCCAGTCAAGCCCAGCTTGAAAACTTTCTTTACTCCTTGTCCTGCACAGACCAGTGTATGAGACTGTATTCTTTTCTGCCCACGTTTGTTTATAAGAAAACAGAAAACCCAGAATAGCCACATTCTCCAAATGCTTCCTGTAAACCAATCCAAATACTGATGCACAGGCAAAGGCTGCAAGAGCTAAACTGGGGAATGAGCTGCAGAGGAGAGACTGCAAACCAGTTGTGATGGGACTGAATCTCCAACACTGTGTTAAACAAATAAAACCCTAAGCCCACCCAAGCAGCCTGCAGCACTGCACCCAAGGTGCTGCCCTGCCCACCCAAAGGGCCCCTGTGCTGGGAAGGCACTGGGATGGCAAACAGGAGGCATCTGTTCTGGTGCTCCCAGCTGCTGGTCCCTCCTCAGGCAGGGACAGGCATTCCCTTTGCCCTGAGCACAGAGCATCACCGTGGGGTGTGTGGCAAGGAGGGAGCCCCTCAGCTCGGGGAGGCTGTGCAGAGCACACAGCACTCCCCAGCAGCTCTGCAGGAACCTCTGCCTGGCACTTGTCATGGGAGGGCATCAGCCTGTGACACACACAGCCAGGGGGGACACTGACCACTGCCCAGCCCAGCCATCCAAGGGAAAGTTGATTTTGTGTGCAACCCCAGAGCTCTGCTTGGTACAGGTTCAGGCTGTGTTCCCACAGCTCTTTGTGCTGGGCAGCAGCAGCCATGCTCTGCAGGGCCCATCGCACCTGAGCCCCTCTGCTCAGCCTGTCTCCAGCAGAGCTTTCATCTCTGGGAGCAGAACCAAATAATTAGAGGTCTGAGAGCTGGACAAAGCCTGTCTGCTGGATGGGGCAATTTACAAATGCTCAGACCGTTCACACTCCTAAGGCAAAGAGGAAGCTTAATGAGAGGCCCAGGAGAAATCCTTCTGGGAGAAACTCAGGGCAGAGAGGAGCCCCAGCCTGGCAGAACAGCTCCAGGGCAGCCAGGGAGCAGGAGCCCTGCCAGGGCACAAGGGGCAAGTGGCAGCCCTGTGCCCAAGAGCAGCAAAGGTGCAGTAAAGGTACAGTTGTCCACTCACTGCCCCTCTGCTCCCCCCTGCTTTGGGAAGCTCTGACCAGAGGTGCCACACCAGCTCAAGCATCTCCCCAGGGCCTGGGTGATCCCATGGCTCTGGGAAAACTGTCCCACACTCCACTGCTGTCCCACACTGCAAAGGGGCAGCTGCACAAACTCCACACATCCCTCAGCATCCTGTCTACTCTACTGCTTTCCAGGGATCTCTTAGGATCCAGTCTGCTTCCTCAGGTTTAGGCCAGTTGCTTTTAGAAAATGATTCCTGAACAGCTCAAGCCTCTCCCTGCCAGACTGGGGGAAGAACCAAGTGGCACAGCAGGAGCTGCCTGGAGCATCAAGGCAATGGGCACCAACAGGAATTCAGACCAGGCAAGAGACTGTCACAGTCCCAGGAGTGTGCACAGCTTCTGGGGCTCTGCCAATACTTACAAGAAACTACTTCAAAGGTTTGTTCCTTACAAAGTCTCCAAAAACCTGGAGGAGCCCTGTGGTTCAGGGGGGCTTCTCTCAGTGTCTCCTCCCCCAGGCAGGGGGATGGAGCTATTTTGTGGCAAAGGCAAAGACAGGGGTACAGACTCTAGATCTGCTCCAGTGATTTGCTCTGGGGCTTTAAGCAAATCCTTTTTGTCTCAGCTTCTTGGAGGCACCTGACAAGAGACGGGAGCCAGTGTCTAAATGCATTCCTTCTCTCAGTCTCAGACTTTCCCCATTTGTAAGCCTGATGAGTGCTATCTCCTGGTTAGTGCT
This sequence comes from Florisuga fusca, assembly GCA_038090715.1. Lineage (NCBI taxonomy): Eukaryota > Metazoa > Chordata > Aves > Apodiformes > Trochilidae > Florisuga > Florisuga fusca. The sequence continues at coordinate 6,933,606 of JAAWXA010000033.1, forward strand.
ATCTCCCCCCACCCCAGGACAGAGTTAGTCTTCACGAGTACATTTGAAGCATGCTGAGATCTGCAGATGAAAGAAATACCAGAATGCAATGATGCTGCTCTTGGACTTGGAGACTCAGCTCTCACCCTGTACCCAGACTTGGCATCTCCTGGCATCCCCAGTTCAGCTGTGCTGCAGCACTGAGGGGAAAGTCACCAACATCCAGAGCAGGGCTGGAGAGAGGTGAGCAGCTGCCAGCCTTGACAGCCCTAGAACAACTGTAAATATTTCCATTTCTACAGGACTGTCAAATCCTAGTTCCTACTACGTGATGTAAAGGCACTGAATGCACAAATTCTGCAGCATAGTTTGAGGAGAGGAAAATGTCCATCACCAGGAATCACTGTCACCCCAGGGGCTCCCAGGGCTGACACTGCCACAGCCTGGAGCTCAGGTCAGGACTGGTTCCAGCACAACCCATCATCAGGTTCTGCTGCTTCTACCTGCGGCCAGAGAGGCACGGGAGAAGCGTGGGATGCCTTTAGCAACCAGGAATTATTGTTCGTCTGATCTTTCTTTCCCCATGGCCTCATTTGGCCCCAACCCCAAATTCCAGAGTACCCACACTGCTGCACCATCACGCTCTGCTCTGCCTGAGGCCGCAGGCACAAAGCCCTCTGTGAGAGGAGACAGGGCTGGGGGAGCTGGGATGGGATTTGGAGGGGATCCCCTGGCTCATCACAATATCTCAGATTTCTTCTTTTGAGAACACGGAGGGGAAAGTTGTTTGCACAACACTCCCTGTGAAGCAAGGCAGCAGCTCCTGAACACAGAACCAGCTCCACGCTGATGCTCCCAAAGCCAATTTCACTGCTGACCCCCTTCCCTCTGGAGCTCCCTCCAGCAGGATCCAGCCCTCCGGGGTGCACTGGTGAGACTGGGGTGTGTGGGTCCCTGTCAGACACACGGCTGTGCCTTGGCAGCCAAGGTCTGCCCTGTCACCCCAGCCTGAGGTGACACCTGCCAAGCCCTTCCACTCCGGCGGGGAGAGATTAAAGGATGGAGGGGCTGGTGGTTAAGGCTCAGCTCATTAGAGGGAGTCCTGTTAATTGGGTATTAACTGGCCTCTGCTGGGGATCAGGGACACATGGGCTGGGAATAGGGGAGCTGCAGTGTGATGCTTGTCAGACATTTGAACTTTGGCAGGCTGGTGTAGCTGGCATGGGGAGGGCAGCCCAGCCCTCAGCTGGCATGTCAGCCCATGCCCCTTGGAGAGCCACGGCTGCTATTGTCTTGGCCAGACTAATCCCTCTTACTGGGATGCTGGGCTGGTTTTTCCTCTCCATCCCAGATTGTGTATCACACCTCTTGGGCTTTGCTGAGTTTAAAAATACATGTTTAGGGCTTAATCTGTGCTGCTCTAGGGCACAAAGACCAGGCTGGCCCTGAGATCACCTGACACGAAGTCCTGAAACAAAGCCCTTAGGGCAGAGTCCTCACACTCTGGCACTGAAGTCTCAACTCCTGTCGCCTGGAAACATAACAGGATTGTCTCCCTTAGCAGGATTATGTCTGAAAAAGCCTTCTGTTACTGCCACTCTCTGCTCCAGGGTTGACAGCTGAATCAAACCAGATGGGAGTCCCACAGTCAGAGTGAGGAAATGGTGGAGGGCTCCTGGCTCCAACATGGGCTGACCTTGGGACAAGTCACTCCATTGCCCTACACTTGGCCTCTCCTCCCTGGGGCAGAGGGAAGGAAGAGGCATTCAGAGATCAAATGCCTTTTGCCCTGGACATTCCAGGCAGCTGAGTGCAGCTCGAGTAGGGCCAGGGCTTCTTGTCACTTCTTGTCACTTCTGTGACCTGAGAAGCAAGCCTCACATGGATGGCAGGAACAGCATCCCACACTGGGTGCTGCTGGGGGACAAGTGTGGGACTTTTGGCAAGAGGTCATGGCCACAGAGGGCTACGGAAACATGGGGAGCACAGAGATTAAATGGGAAACATGACACTTCCCAGAAACAATTCCTGTCTCCCTGTGAGGCCAAACCCCAGCAGTGTCTCCTCTCAGCAGCACCCCTGCTGTACACACACCTCAGCTTTCCTGGGGCTGGAGGCAGGAACCTGCCCAGCCCAGAGCTCCAGCAGCCAGGGAGCTGGGGAGGATGGTGCTGGAGGTGCCTCCCAAGGCAGAGTTGCAACCAGGCAGCTCCCCTGCCACTTGCAAAGCTGCAGTGATGACAGAAGCCTCTCTACCTTTAAGGCATGAGGTATGCTGTACACAGCAAGAAGGTTTGCCTAATTAACTCCGATTGTATATGACACTGTCATGTTGATTTACTAAATATACGCGGGAAATCTCTTTATTTCACCAGCTGATTGGTGACATAATCGGGGTCTGTAAGGAGCAGCCTTGACACCAATTCCCTCTGGTTATGTTACCTGTCTTTTCCACCTGCAATCGCATCAATGAAGCCCACAAGGAACTTCAATAACTAATTTATTCATTTTGCTTCTGATTTATAGTAAAAAGGAAAGGATGTCAGGATACACTTGTCTGGAATGACAATCAAGCCCAGAACCCTTCCAAGCTCACCCCTTCTCAAGAAGCAGAAGGCTTCACCTTAGCAGCATGTACCTCGTGCAGATCGCAATTACCAACCCCTTCTGTGTTCCTGCAGACTCACCCCAGCTGGGAGAAAGTTTCCAGATAACACAACTCTGGAAAAGTCAATTACCTTGCTCCCTTATCTGCTACAGATATGGGCATCCCTGACTGACACATGACATGTTCAGTCCTGCTTCTCATGTCCCCATGTGCCCCCAAATAATTCCTTCATGTCTAGCAGGCTGTGCTGAGGTTTGTGCTTTTGTACTGTACTTACTGTGTTGAAAAGGGCACCACAGCCCCTTGGGATCACTCTATGAGCAGTGGGCACAGGATGAAGACTCAAGTTGATGCAAAGGAATCCACTACTGTCTGTGGATGAGTCTGAAGAAAACCTGCAGCATGGCTCAAGAACTTCCCCATTACCCAGCCTAACTTACACCCAAGTACAGATTTTCAAACCTGCACTTGGTATCTAAAGAAAATGGACTCCAAGACAGTTCCATAATTCTCATACTAAAACTTCTCCCCTCTTGTGTGTAACGGGAAATTTTCAAAAGTTTGGTTTGGCAACAAATGTTTTTCAGTATCCACCCATGTGCCAGAAGGCCAAGGCTCCCCTCCCGGGATGGAGAGCAGAGGGATGATCCCTGACCTCCTCTGCAGAGGCTGCAGTGAAGTCCCTTTCCAAAGCGAATGCAGTCCTGTGGCAGTTGTTGGAAAGCAGCTGCTGGTGGGTTTCTGTGCCTCTGGAGCTGCAGCCTGCCCCCTGCACAGCTCTGCAGTGATGGGGTTGCAGCTCTGCAGAACCTCACCTGCATTTGTCAGGGCTGAGAGGAACTTGGAGCCACATTCCCTGCTCTCAGCATGGAGATGGAAGGAGCATTGCTCTGCACCACTCCTTCTGTTCCAGAGCAACACCCCACCATCCCAGCCCACCACAAAGGCATTTCCCAGTGACCACAACTCTGTTTGACAACGTTTCCTAAACTTGGGAGATTTTTTTAAGGCCCAGCCCACCACTGAAGTGTCCCTTCCCAGGGCTGGCAGCGTAAGTGGCCTCATCCTGTCAGAGGCACCCTGGGAGACCAGGAATGCCTCCTTCAGCAGTTCTCTGAGCTGCTCCAATTTTTGCCTGGAACAACTAAAGTCACAAACCAAACCCACTTCCTGCTGCACAGGGACTGTCCTCATCAGTGCAGCACTCCTCATCGCAGTGAAACCAGAGCCTCATTTGGCAGAGCAATCAGGGGAGCAGGGTGAGCTCCTCACAGGGATGTGCAGATACTCTGTGTCAGGCGTGGAGCTTGGCTCAGCAGCCCAGAGAGCAGGGGACAGGGAAACAGGCAACTCCATTGGATGAGAGCCTAGTTAAGATCCGTCTGTGTCAGCCCAAAGCTTAATCTGGATTGATGCAAACTGCAGAAAGTATCATTAGAGACTGTCTGAGGAAGTCACAGAGCTTCTCTGCTCCCTTCTTGTCTTCCCCAATAATAGAGATATTTCTGTTTACAAAGGTGGACTTGATCCTCAGAATTTCCTCTGTAGATCTCCAGTATTTGCATGTGTCACCCTCTTTTCCCTGGCTCATTAATCACTCACTGTGCTTGTCAAACTGGAGCAGTGCCTGCTGTGCTCCCACAACCTGCTCCGGGGGCCCCAGGTTGAGTGTTTCTGCTGCTACTGTGGAGGTGGTGGGAGTGCAGCCTCCCCCTCACTGCTGCAGCTCCCCCAGGGGCACACGGCTGCCCTCTTTGCTACAGAACAAAAAGTTTTCCTTAAACTCCAAATAAAACATCTTCCATCGTGCCTGGGGTCAGCACACACCCCCATTCCTGTCCTTTGCTGTGCCTCCAGCCAGCTGAGGTCCCTCTGCCTGGGACAGAAGAGCCTCAGGCCAGGTCCTGCTCTGCACAGCACATGGTCCCAGTGCTCTCCTGCTCCACACTTCTGACCTCTCTTTTTTCCATTATGTTCTCACTCTTTGGTATATTTTCTTCTGTTTAGCAAACAAGATTAAAAAAGAGAAAATGCATCTGGATGGGGCCTCACGTCCACCTCTCTAGGGGCTGCTGAGGCTGAGATGCAGCCCATGTCCTCTCTCCACACCTCACCTGAACACCATGGTGCCTCCTGCTCTTCACCAGCAGCCCTGGCTTCCCCAGGCACAGCCCTGTCTGTGGTAGGAGGTGTAAGCTTCACTTGCCCAGGCACCCCAAGGAGTGGGAGAACTGAGGGGAGAGAAGGAGAATATGCCACCAACATGTCAGGAGAGCTCCTGAGCAAAGCCCTGTGTCCCCAGAGCCAGGCCCAGTTTCCCCAAGGTGACCTGGAGCCAGGCTGCAGCTCAGCTCTGTCTCAAGCCCAGTGGGCTTTGGCTCTGCAGCCTGCAATGCTGATTAGGAGCAAAGCCCATCTCCTCCTTCCTGCCTTCCCCGTGTCAGCTGGAGCACACAGATCACTTTTTTCTTCTCTCCCCTTTTTAATGACCAGTCCCTGTGATTGGCATGAGGAGCTGAGCTCTGGTGGGGCTGGGGAAATTCAATATTGCTAAAACCAGGACAGGAAACAGCAGTGTTCCTGCAGTCACAACTCCACATTGAGTCATTTGTGTATTAAACTGAAGACGACACAATGAAATGCTGAAATTATCTTGGTCTATCCCGGCTTAGAGGGCAAAATGAACTTGAGGGTTCAATTTGGTATTTCTAAAGACATCTATCACCTTGTTGTCAAGATTGGAGGCATCTATTTAGGCACTTTTCAAAACTGATCTATTAGGGTGGGAGGAGGACTAAGAGCAGCTCAGTCACAGAACCTTGGGCAAAGTGGGGCAAATGCTCTTCATGATGTGTCCATCTGGGAAACCAAATGGGGCTCCTGTTCTACCTCCCCATTTCAACTTCTGAAAGTCAGAGTTTGAAGGAAAGTAAAGCCTAATATAAAGTTACTTCTTACTTGAATGTTAAAATAAAAGTAACGTAAAAATAACTTGAATGTTAAAATAAAACCCTGTAAACCTCTAGCTAAATCTCATTAATAGCTACTGCATTTCCCCAAAGAGTTAATAACAACTTATTGATGAATTTGCCCAGCAGCTGAGCAATGAAAAGGAAAAACAAAAACCACAGGAAGCTGGGAGAGCAATGCCAGAATCACACTTTGACACAGTCACTGGGAAATGTATCACAAGGGTTTCCATACGATAAGTCAAAAGAAGGAATAGAAAAATCTGTTGCCTTTAAACATGAAGCTGAACTTGTGTTACCCTGGATTGTTCCAGGTAGAATGTATGCCACTTCTGCAGTGCTGTGATTTTCCAACTGTTCATTAAGAAATTGCAAAAAGAGCCTTGAAAACACATACTCCTACATGTCTGTGAAGTGAGGAGTAGGCCAGGTCCTCAGCAGCCCCCTCCTCACTAACTCACTTAGCAACGTGCTCAAGATAAGCTGCTGCTCAGTCACACATACCCTCACACTCCCATTCATATTTCACTCATCCCAAACTAAATATTTCGATTACAGATCTCCAAATGCAGAAAGGCAAGACATAGCCCCAGAATTGAATGGCAATTAAGCAATTCACTTCCCTCTAAAACTCGTCTACTGTAATCTTCATCAAGAAAATCAAGCCAACCCAAAGCAAATTAATATAGATATGCCTGCTCAAAATAAATAATTGTTAGAGCAATCTCTCTACTGAGGAGGGCTTAATTCTCTTCTTTTTTTACTGTTTACAGAGTCACTGGCAAAAAAAGGACATGTTTCATTTTCTTCACTTCAATGGGGTGATCTAATGGACTGGAGTGGCCTCACTAAACCTCCAGAGCACAGTTTAAATAGGCAGCAGCCTTTAGACAATGCAGGAACAAGACAAATCAGCCCTTTTTAGCTTCAGGTCCTCTGTATAGCCCATGGGATTGAGCTAATGCAAGAATTAGCCAAATAGAAAACCAAGCATTCAGTCCCTTAATGACAGGAGCTGCCTTCCCTCAGGGACAGAATGTTTCCCTGCAAGCAAGATAGAGGGACACTGGGAGGAGATGTGGTGGCAGAGGGGGGCTCAGGGGGGCTTTGTGGTGCAGGTAGCAGGGGAAGGGGATTTTCCACATTGCATCTTATAGGAAAGAAGTTTGAGGAGCCTGTGGTCCTGTTTCCCTGGCCCAGATGCTGGGGATGGACAGGGCCACACGTTCAGCTGAGGCTGAAGCCATCCTGCTCCCTGCTAGAGGTGCCCCCACAGCCCAGCCCCAGGATGCTCTGTGCTGTCCTCCACAATACCTTCACAAGTTACAGCAGTCCAAATTCCCTTTGACTCGTCCCTGTGAGGCAGCTGTGCACTTCTTCCACTGACTTCTGAGAGCATTCCCTGGCAAAAGTGATCAGGAGAAGGAATTTCTAAGTCACCTGAGTCAGCATCATTCAGGAGCCTGACCTGTGTCCTTCACCCCCACGGGCACTGAGAGCAGAGCTGCTTACAGGATCAGTGTCTCTGATCTCACCACTTGCCCCAAAAGAGCAGAGCCCCTGTCTGGAATATCTGTGATCAACATATAGAATCAGAGAGCCTGAAACAGCTACTGCAGAACAGAACTGCACGTTGTGCTTCAGGACCCCACCTTGCTGCTGGGAGAGGCAGAGAAACAAACTGAGCTGCAGAGCTCAGTCACTGCTCTGACCTTGTGCTCTGGCCAGCATGGATCCCAAGGCTCAGCCAATGCCACTTCCTGTGAAAAATGATTCACAAGTCTAATGCAAGCCCCACTTCCCAGCCCAAATTGGTGTCTCCTGATTCCTCTCTACTTCTGCCATCATTCCAATGCTCTGTCCCTTTGAAATCCTGTGCAGGCTCTTTCCTGACTTGCCAGAGACTTCAGTTCATGCTTTTCTCCCACATGTCTCCACCACCTTGTTTGATTTCTCTGCCCCTGCTGTGAGATGACCACACTGACCTTGCTGCAATGTAAATGAAGAGGAGTTGCTCCACTAAGTACGTGAGGAAAAACATTATCAGATGGAGATACAAGGAGAAGGCAGCCCAGCAGCACATCCAGCATTCCCGAGTGCCTTGGAAGAGGAGCACGAGGCCCTGCAGTGCGTTTGCTGCTGCTGGACATCTGCCTGTGCCTGTGCCTGTGTGTGCTGATGTGCAGACAGGAGAAGGAGAATTCCCTTTTCCCACTGTTTGCTCCATTTTGGCTGAGCTCCACGAGAGGACTCAGACAGATCCACCCTGGATGCACACCTCCTCCTGCCTCTCTTCAGCTGAGTCCTGAAGCAGCACTGGGAGCAGCTTTCTCAAGCAAGCACACCTCAGTGTCACCCTCTGAAAGGCATTTACAGCTAATGGGGGGAGGGAGAAAGAGAATAAACATACATTTTTCAAAAGCCAGGATAAAAATGGTGTAGAATTAAGCTAGCAGAACAGAAACTACATCTGGAGCCCATGATCCAGGCTGAATAACTGAACAGCTGGAGGCCTTGTCCTTGAGGTGCCGGAGGGTGGTTTGTTCTTCAGATAGCTATTTACCACTAACACATTTCCAGAACTATTGGAAAGTCTTGTTACATTTTCAACACAACGGTTCCCTTTCCTTACTCCAAAATAAAAGTTTTTTTAAAAGGCTGGTAAAATACAGAGTAGCCTCACAGGCAATTGGAGGTATGGCAGCTCCTACCCACTGGGTATAATTTTTAACAACCCAAACCAGCTCCAGAATAAAAGCAGAGAAAATGTCAGCCCTTTGTATGAAAGGGCTTTTGAAAAAGCCAAGCTGACTCCAATTTGCCGCAGGCATGAAGACAGCATATGTCAGAGTGCCTGGGAGCTGGGAGGCTGAGAGCTGGCTCCAACCTGCTGGGTAATGGAGTCCAGAGAGCTCCGGCTGCCACCCCGCTCCCAGGAGCAGCTTCCAGCATGCTGGCACTGGGTGAGGCCACCTGCAAGCCAGATCTGCTCTCTTGGAGGAAACTGGGACCTACTTTAGTTGCCCAGCTGCAGCTCAGCTCATTTGCAAGAGGCAGCCTGCCACATCACAACTCCTTTAGGAAGCACCAGGAGGCAAAGCAATCTGCTGCCTCCCAAAACAAGATGGGTAGGAGGGTACCTCTGCCCTGGCTTGGATGGGGAGCAGAGGAGACTGCTGTGGGAGGCAGGAGATGGCAGGGGCTGTCTGCTCACCAAACACCCTCTGCTTTGCCTCAGGGAAGAGCTCTGCCATCCCCAGGCTTAGACACAGCTTCAGGGCAACTGAAGTTTGTGCCAACATCTCCTGAAGGCTGCTAGGGCCTGGCACATGGAATGTGGGGAGAGGCCTTGAAGGGCAGGGAGATCCTCCCAGCAACTGCCCCCTGTCCCAGGCCACCCCCCACTCACTGCAACCCCCACAGCTACTTGGCCAGGGAGGATCTGCTGCTGGAGAGACTGGGCAGGTAATCCCATTTTGGGGCCAGCTATGAACATCTTTCACTCCATGGCATTGACAAGGGATCCCAATGCTCTCCAGAGACAGTGAGCAGCTGAACAGAGAGTGAGGAGGGTCAGGACTGGACCCTGCAGACCTCATGAAACAGGAAAGATGAAGAGTCTGCCCTGGGTATTAACCTTGGGGTCTGGTGTGTGATGGAGCCAGATCCCTGGGTTGTGCCAGGCTTCCAGAGAGGGCTGCAGAGCCTCTGTCTCCTCTCACTGCCAGGAGGGACTGTCCCCAGGCTGCTCCCTGCCATGGGGCTCCCCTGGGAGACCACAGCACCTGAGGCCCTGCAGAGCAGCATTGGCTCTGGGGTTGCTCCCACTCCTGCAGCAGTTTCCTTCCCAACAGATCTGAGTGAGCACACGGCACAGCAGGGAAGCTGTGTCATGGCACTGGTGGTGATGTGTGCCCAGGGAGCATGGAAAGAGCTAAGCCAGAAGAGAATAATGAAATATTGCCATCTCTTCCCAGGCCTGGCCTTTGATCAGATCCAGCTTCCTTCTCTCTGGTCATACATTCCTGTTCTCCTGCCAAAAAGCAGCCTCAGACCTAAGAACAGAGCTGACTGGAATGCCCGTGCTCACCCTCTGTCCTCCTTGCTCCAGCTGGAAGGAATCTGCTCCACTACCTGAGGAGAAACAGTAAAATTGCCCCTTCCCAGCCAAGTGCCAGCCAGGAGAGCAGCACGATGCCTGGCTCTTTGTGTTACAATAAAAGGAGTGGAAATACAACCACAGGAAAGAACAAGAGACCCACGTCCTCTTGAGAGAAAAGTTGGTCACTCCCACATCTCTTGGCCTGTTTTCTTACCAGAAACGTGGCCAGGTGGTATGGGTGGGAATGTGCCAGGCACAGGACCCCTCATGAAGTGAGCAGGAAATCAGAAGTATTGTCCATGCAAAATGTGCTTATCAGAGGGCTGGAAGAAAAATGTTCCTTTTCTTAAGGAATGTTTATAGTGGAAACGTTCCTAGGATTTTTTAAATTTTTGTGGGTTTTTTAGGAAAAGGACCTAATGCCTCAAATTTTTCACATTTGTATTTTTTCGTTATAGAGAAAGGTGATTAAGCTATGCAGAGGCTGGGATTTGTGGGATAAAATGTTCCTCTGACATTAACCTGCAGTGAACATCCCAGGAATGTCAGTTTGTTTACTGGCAGGACTTACTCACACCAGCATAACCTGAACCACCCTGGCAGAGTGCTCCATAAAGGGTGTTACAGGTTTATAAAGCAGCTTTTGCACCTGATGCCATGAGCTGCACTCACCTGGTTTGGGGAGGGAAATGCCCCCAGGGGCACTGTCTGTCAAACCAGAGCAATGCAGACTCCATGTGTCCAGGCTGCCAGTTCCCTGTCACAAACAAACTGCAGACCAAGAACTCCTCATTACTGCCTCAGTCATTTCAAAGCGTAAATGTAATTATCATGATCTGATCAGGGACAACAGAGAAAGAGGCATAATTTGCTGACAACGGTATTTGCAATAATTAATCTCCCAGATCTTGCCTTGAAGGGTCATGGATGTCTTGAAATGGGAATGTTTGAGTCATTTGTGTCCCTTTAATCATCTGCACCAGGGGTGACTCAGGGCCTCCTGCCCAGGGCCTGGCAGGGCTCAGGCATCCCAGACAGGGACACCTGAGTCCCCTTCCCTTCCAGGGACCAGGCCTCAGCACATCAGGAGGAAAAGCCTTGCTGTCAGTGAATGGAAGGGGCTGGAAAGCCTTTGCAGACAGCAGTTCAAGCAGCAGTTATCAACACGGGAGCAGTTCAGTGTGGAGGTTGTAGCCCTAACCCAAAATGCCACCAAACTTAGCCCACCCCCTCTGGGGTTTACCAGGGGGGAGAGTGGAGAAGTTTCAGCTATCCTGATGAATAAAGACACCTGGATAAAAGGGGTGGGAAGTCAGTGTCCAGGCAGTGTGTCTGAGATGCTTGCAGCCTGGCAGGACAGGCAGGAGTCGGGCAGAGCAGTCAGGGCATGGAGAGGCTCCAGAGAAGCCAGGTCAGGCATTAACCTTGCCCTGCAAGGTGCCAGGAGAGGCAGGGAAGCTCAGCAGCTAAAGCCTCCCTGGTCCTTGGGCTGCTGCAAGCAGTGAGTGTCAGTGGGACAGTTCTGCTGTGCTGCAGACACCTCCACCCCCTCACAGAAGTCAGGGATGTGACCCACATCCTCGCTGTGCTCCGTGCCAGGTACCCAGCTGGCCTCAGGAGGAAAGGACATGTGTGTCCCCAGGTCTGCCCAGGTGCTGCTTGGCAGCCTGAGATGGGCTTTATACACTATAAAACTGAGCTCCAGAGCCTATTTCTTTCATGGGGATAGAAAAATTCTGCTTACTTGGAAGGCAGCTGAAGCAGCTATTAGAAAAGGGTACCCAAAATAGGTAACCAGAGCCAGGGGACAAAGTGCATGTGGAGTCACTGTTGAGCTCTGGCTCCTGGGCTGGGGTTGGCTGACTTGGCTGCCTGGAATGAGGCCTGTCAAAACTCCCCTACCTTTGATCACCTTTTGCAGGAAAATGAGGTACATATTAGATGCTCATTAACATTTATGTAAGTCATCTGCTGCAGTAGCAGCTTACTGTGTCTGCTCTTTGCCTGTGGGAAAAAAGAAAACTCAAAAAATGCCTGTACAGAAGAGCCCCCAGACCACAGCTCTGCAGAGATGTTGGTGAAAAGTCCACCTGAGCCCCCAGTCCCTCCTCACACCTACAGGAATTCCCACAGAAGCAGAAGCAGCTCAGGAGCTTCCCAGCTAAACTCTTCTGTTCCTATTCCAGGTTAAGTGGTTAACTGGATGCACTCAGCTTTTAGAAAATGGTTCACTGAGCACAGCTGTCACCAAACAAAGGCATAGCAGAGCCTGAACAAATGTGTGCAGGGGAAATCAGATAATAGAGGTGGGAAGTGTCCTGTGATCCATTTAACTGTGTCTGCTCCCAGGAGAACACCACAGAGACTCCTGGATCTGGTGAACCAGCAGACACAGAGCAGGAGATGCTCACACACAGCAAGCCTGGGCAGGGCAGGGCAGGAGGTGTGACCCTGCCAGCAGGGACAGCAGTGACAGTCTGTGTGAGGCAGTCTGGAGGGAGGGATGGGCACTGTACTCTGGTCAGGACTAACCTTGGGGAGCTTGTTGCTCCACAGAGCCTGCTCAGCAGATGAAATCTCATCAAAGCATTTTGTGGTGTTCACTTGCAGCCTCTCCTGCTCACCTGGCTCAGACAGACTCAGACCACTCTACCCACTGTTGGCTTAATCATTAAGGATATGTTCTTGCCAGGTTAGGACACATCTTTCTTTACAGAGCAGCCAGCTCTGTTTACCCCTAATTGCACTCTAGATAAGAGGTTAAGAGGAGGATGGATCTTACTGTCTGGGTAAGCTGAAAAAAAAATCCCCAACCAGCAGGGCAAGCACAGCTGCTCCTGTTTCTCCAAGGACAGGAGCCTCTGGAACCTCCCCAGAGATTCATCCCTACCCCAGAGAATTAATTATCTGCTCCTTGTGCATGGGCAGAGAGCAGAGGGAGATGATTCCTTTGTGTTATGAGAGGAATTGTGAGACAGATGAATTAGGTCTTGCTCAGTGTTCAGAGTCCATTACAGCCCAGGCTGGAGCAGCTCAGGCCATAGCTGGGGTACAGTGTGTCCCCATCCCCAGAGCTGTGCTCAGGCAAGGAAGGATTTCTCCTGCCAGGGCCTGAGACTGTCCAGACAAATCCTATGGATCATCTGAGGTCTCCAGAATAAAACCCTCGTGACATCAGCCATGTTCTGCAGCCCAGGGAACCAGCAATGTGACTCCCAATGGCCAAAGCACCAGGGCACCCAGCTGAGATTCCAGTGGGACTCAGTAAGTCAGAACTGAATGAAAGATGCACAGAGAACTTCACAGAAACCATCAGGACAATTCACCCACCTGGCAGAAGGAGGTTTTAAGCACAGAGTATCAGAAAAAGCAGGTTTAAGAATGCTGAATTTCTGCAGTTGTATTTAATCTGAAATGCAGAGCCCAAGACACCCACCTCTCAGGAGGAATTTCTCCCATAGGGACAAGGAGCCCATTTGGGAGGGCATGTGGCCTGGGTTCCTTTCCATCCAGATGTACTCTGCATTTCCCATGCAGCCTGGAAAACATGCCTGTCTTCCCCAGGTAGGGATGCTTCTTCAGAGAGCTCAGAGATGCTGGAATCCACTCTGTGTGAAGCACAGTGACTTCCCAGCTGGAATTCCTCCCCCATCTCTGAGCACACCAGTCAGTGCTGAAGCAATTTCTCCTTCCCTGTTAACAGTGTAAAGCTTTGGCAGATTACCCAACTTAAAAAGTAATTTAAACTGCACTTATAAAATATTTCATGAAACATTTCTAAAAACATTGCCACTTTCACTCCCCAGCCATGACAGCAGCAGCTGAAAGGAGAGTGCAGTGAAAGCTCTCTCTTAAACTCAGATCTCTTGAAATTTCTGCTGCTTCAACCTGCTATTTCTATTCTGTATTGACTTAAAAGGTGTGGAAAATAGGCATATTCAATATCAGATTTTGCTGTTTTAAAACTTGTGGAAGTAAATACTTTGATCTAATCACATGTAAATTATGTGTCACTGTTAAAATATGGGACTGCATGTAAATCTCAGATACAAAAGAAGTCATCACCATCTCCATGTATAATAAAAAGAAATGTAGAATATTAAAATCAGGAGGTTCAACTTTATTAGCATAACAGTTTCAGTTTATATTCATGTGCACCAAAAATGCATTCGCAGCAAAATAACTCAGAAAGAAGAAAAGCCCTGATTCAGCACAGTAATTTAACTCATATTTAGCTTTAAGCATCTGCTTAAGTCCACATGGGCCTAAGTCCAGATGAAGAAAAGGCCCCTGATACTCAAGAGAAAGCCAATAAATGTTGAATGATTGCAGGCTGACCAAAAATCCAGAATAGTTTTTATCTGAGTTCAGCCTTTTTTTCAGTTCAAGAGTGTTCTGTTGTTACAAACCTCTTTATCAGGGCTTCGACCAAGTCCTCTGAGGCCCAGAAACTTATCATAAATAATATCTTTGAAGGAGGGAGGACAAAAGCTCCCAGACTCTGTCAATCTTTCATTGGCAGCAAGAGAGATAAATGGAGCAGCTGCAGGTAAGCCCAGCAGAAGCCAAGTGGAACCCAGAGGTGTGTGGGGAGAGCTGGAGAGGACACTGCTCTTCCTCTGATCTGTGTGGGAAAACACAAGGGGCCAGGAGCTGCCACCTGCTCCCTCTCCCTCCTGAGCTCCATGTTCTCAGATTCCCTCCCATCCTCCTGCCCGGGGGGTCGCTGCCATTGCTGGGAGACGTGGAGGAAGGTCTCCAGCTCTCCCACCCACAGGGCTGCCTGGTGTCAGGGCTAGAGAAAGGACTTACCCAATCCCAGGGAGCTGCTTTCCTCCCCTGCATGCCACAGGGAATGCTCACTCAGCAGGAGGTGACTTCCAGTGACAGAGCAGAGGTGGCCGTGGCCATCACATGAAGAGACCCCTGAGCTGGCAGAGTTCTGGCACTCTCAGATTTCCCAGCTCACTGAGCAGTGACAGTGCTGTTCCAGACCATCGTGGCAGTGACACCAGGGCTCAGCCCTGGATGGGGATAGCCAAAGGATGGTTCCTGGCTCTGCCCACCCATCAGCCCAGCCCAGGGCCTGAGAACATCTCCAGCCCAGCAGGCAACAGCCCAGGAAAACACAGAAGAGTTTTGTGACTTGTCTTGGTGAAAGCATCACCTGTTAGCCACAGCAAAGAATTGAAGGCAGTGCTGCCAGGGGTGGGGAGGACATGAATATGTTAAAAGCAGAATAAGACAAAAATAATAGGGAATGGTTCCCCCATGGTTAGGGGAAGGAAAGCCATGCTACCCTTCAAATAACAGCAGCTGGCACCCAAACAGAAAAGAGAGGAGTCTCAGCTCACACATGTGCAAGAGCCTAACAGATATCCACTGATGCTAAGAGACTCTTGGACTCCCTTGAGAGGGAGTTCTGGGGTTGCTGGGCTGCAGTGGCCAACAATGGGAGAGGAGAGAGGAACAATGCAGCTCCCCTGTGGTGCCACCAGACTGACCCTCTGCTGAGTATAAAGCAGAACTGCTCCTTAAGACCATGTTTTTTTCAGGGCAACAGCAAATTCATACCCAGTATGTATAGAACACTTAGAGAAGGAAAAGCACATCGTCAGTGAAGCCAGAGATGTTAGCAGAAAAACTGCAATGGGAAAGAATTGTTCTAAATCAAGGAAGAAACAGACCTGAATAATCTGGAGCACGGGCTGTGCCTCCTGTGAGTACAGGTGTCAGCAGCAGGGTAAAACGTTTTGTTGTGTTACAAAAGGCTTGATGCCCTAAAAGCTCTAACCCCCCCAAAAAAACTCTCTGGTGACATGAATTCAACCATTTCCCAACAACCTTATTCTTTTCCAGAGCAACAGTGAGACACCCTCTTTCAAGGCAAGGCAAAGCGTCCCTGGCCCCATGCACACAGGAGGAGATCACTGCTTTCTCTCTCTGCACATTAGGTGACTTCACTCTGTTTGCTGTGAGCTTTTGCAAAAGGTTCCTTTCATCAGCTGCCTTTGAGGTTCTTTGAAAAATGGAAATAATTAGGCACGTGTATTTTCATTGGCACAGAGAGGCTGAAGCCTGATCTGAAAGGCTTTGCCTTTGCAAGAAAATAATAGGTCCAATTAAATGTACTTTATTCTCTGAAGTTCAAACGCCATAGCTCTGGGGGCAAGAATTACGTGCAGAACAGGGATATAGGTGTATCTAGGACTGAGGTTAAAGATAATCTGCTTGGGTTTACAAAACAACAACACTGATGATTAATAGAGAAGCAAGGGGTGAAAGTGTGAGACTCCTGTCCAGAGGGACAGGGAAAAAGCCCTGGGTCCACTGGCACTCAGTCCACTGAGAAGCGAGGGACTCTGTTTGCATGTGGAATCACAGCCCCCTGCCCAAGCCAGGGATGTGGCTGTGATTAAACCACACTGGCCCTGGAGGGAGCTGCATCAGATCCTAATTATCACTCATGGTTCCTTGTTCTCTTAATACTTGCGAGAAGTTTCTAAAGTTTCAAAGGAATGGAAATCTTATCAAAGTATTGCTAATTGCACGTAAATGACAGGTACAGCATCATTTAGCTTGGGCTGCAGGGAAGGGGCAGCAGAGTTCTCCAGAACCAGTGCAAAGGTCTAATACTGCTTTCAGAACTCACAGAGGAACCAAACCCTCATCGAAATGTTAACTGAAAACAAAACCCTAGTAAAAAACCAGAGAGAATGCTCTAAAAATAATGAAAAGCATGTGAGACAAATCAACGTGCTCCTCTGCTCAGGGGGCTGGGCTCTCTGGGGGCTCACGCCCCTCTCTGCTGCCTGCAGTGGCTTTCTCTCTGTGTGCCTGGACAAAAGACACTTTATTACAGTAATTTATCACCCCATAAAAGAGGCTTTCTTGTACTGCTGAATAATTTTGAAAGAAATATGTTTTAAAAATTAAAAATGCAGTCGGTGTATGCACACTCAGGTCTGCTGGGAGACATTTCTGCAACTACTGTAACTGCCTGGGTAGTTTTAATACCCCTACCTTCTATTATTTAAAGTATGATGATATTTTTTCCTTCTCTGAGCTTTGTCAGCTATAAATAAGAGATAAGGGTTGAATCACACAGGGTATCTGTAAGCACTTCCATTATTGATACTTAATGTTACTTGGAGGGGATGGTGAGACCATGGTGCTTCTCATTTGAACCTAAACACTGAAGCTCAACTGAGATGAGCAGAAGGCACATGTTTGGGAGGTCATTTTCTCTGTGCATGCTTCCAGTTTTTGTCCTGTATGTAGCACCTTCCAGTGAAAGCTCTACAGAGATGTTTAATGAAACATCAAACAAAGATGCTTGGGGAAGCTAAGAAAACTGCTTGATGGCTTCCTGGGATATTCTCAGGACTCAGAAGATGATCAGACAAAGCCTAGACCTGGGTCTGTGATCCTGAAACAACAGAAATAATTTTGTACTTTATTCTCCTAGAGCTGGAGGGTCCTTTGTGTGCTGCCCTGGAGCTGCTCCCTCCCCAGCTCTGGGGAGATCCCTGGCACTTTTGCCATTTCAGGTGTTGCCCTTGTTTTCAGCTTACATCAGTCACTGGTTCCTCAGATGCAGTCAACTGCAGAATGACACATGGACAAACCCACAGTGAGGTGGGGTTAGTTGCAGACACACTCATCAGAGCAGCCCAGAAGCAGAAGGGCTCAGTCTGAAGGAAAAGGAAGGTGTTAGTAAGGCAGACCTGTAAGTTGGTTTTACAGGTTCCACTGTCCTTGTTCTTCACTCTGCTGGCTCCACTTGTCCCAGCTCAGTGTCCTCAGGCAATGGACTGAAGGGAAGATGTGTCCCAGGGTGAGTGTCCCTGAAAATCTTTTCTTTATTGCTGACTCACGACCTTGTTCCTCAGCAAAGTGGCATCAAAGCAACCCCCTTTTTTTTTTTTTTGGCTACTAAGTCAAGAAAATTTTTGCTGTTAAACCAGCCAGGATCTTCAACAGGGCAAGGACTGCTCACCCCACAGGAATCCTCATCCCCACAACCCTTTGGATTTGCAAAGCAGCAGGAACTGGGCTTGGAACAAATATGAAAGTGCTCCTAAGGGATGAGCTGGCATGAATCCTGCCCTCTGTGGAACTTCTTCAGGTAAGAAGTTGTAAAGATCAGGTGGCAAATTCCAGCCCATGCAGCCAGGTGAAGGAGTGTACTGCCAAAGTTGGAGAGTAACTGGGTAAGGGGGGTCACAGTCAGACCCAAGCCACCCGTGTACCCACAGCCTCATCCAGGGGAAGGAACCACTCAGAACAAGAGTTCCCTGGGAGTTTCTGGAAGTTAATGACCACCTTTGGTTTTATTACATCCCAGCTAGATCACAGAGTAACCAGATTGCCTGATGAATCAATAAGCACATGAGCTGAGTTCCCCTTCATATTCAGTGTTTTCCATATTGCCTCAGAACTGGTAATGACTGTGTCTGATACCCTCAGCCAGCCCTACACTAATTACAGATCTGCGACCACTCCTGATGCTTCTTCAAACCACAAGATGATAAAATCAGATCATTACACACATCACTCTCTTTGCAGGCAATTATCAGAGAGATGCAACAGTTTCTCCCCATTTCATTTTCTTAGAAGTGACTTCAAGACCCAGCGATACCGTGAGTCATGCTCAGAGGTTTCTTCCCCAGTTTCAGGTGGGGTTAACCATGAGAAAAGCTGCTCTCCGTGCAGAGATGTACCTAAAAACTGAACGCACGTGATAGCACTGCAAGAACTGCCACACAAACCTCAGGCTGTGCTTAAATCCAAATCACTGATCTACATTTTAAAACCAAAGGGGCTGCCAGGCAAACCATAGGCAGCACTGGAAGCAGAAGGGTGGGAGCTCTCCTCCAACCAGAGCAGAAGGGAGCAGCCCCACGTTATCTCACTGACAGATGGACCCCTTCTGTATCACCCAGCCTTCAACTGCCACTTCAGTAGGAAATGCACAGCAGGCAGCCACACAGGCACTGGGCAGGGCCCACAGGGGATCAGTGCTGTAGAAATGCCTCAACCCACACACCTGTGGGGGAGCCAGCAAGTGTTGGTGCAGGTACAGAGCTCTAGTGAATCAGAGCAGAGGTTCATCTAGCCAGTGTCCTGACTCCAGCAATGGCCACAGGCAGATGCCTCAGGCAGAATTTCAAGTCAGGCCAGTCTGTTGGGGCTGACCCAGTTTAGTTGTTTGTTTATGAAGTCATGTGGGGAAAGACACACGGGGTTGAGCTGGGCACTTCCCACACAAGCATGGCAGCATTCCCAGTTTCCTAAAGTGCTGTAAAAACCACAGTCCCAGTACCCCCAACTCCTCTTACAGTCAGCTGTGTGGGTTCCTGCTAAGCACTGGCATTTCCAGCCATTCCCACAGCCTCACAGATACTTTGCAGACCTGCCCTGATCATGTTTCGTGTTACGGTACCAGTTTTATGCAGCTTAAAAGGCATTAATAAATAATGAATTGATGTTGTTGGCCTGTTATATATATAAGCAGCATGTGTCCAGAGTGCTTACCAGCACATCAGTGGGACCTACCATACATAATTATAAGCTACAATTAAAAGCAATCTATTGCTCTGCTGGACTGTGTAACAGTGTGTAATAAAAGATTAATCGCTTATTAAACCAGCTACAACTATTTCATTAACCTTGCTGCATTCTCTCTGACGGTGCTTGTCTGCACTGCAGCCACTGCAGAGAGGGAGAGCAGCAGCAGGCAGGATTCCAGCACCCTGTCCTGGCACTGCCTGCACTGCAGCTGCTGGGAGTGCTCAGCCCCAGGGTTTCCCCTGCTCTGTGCTGGTTCTGGCCCCTGCTGAGCTCTGTTGCAGCACTCCAGTCAGCAGAACACAAAGAACAGGATTAAAGAGAACACATCCAGACCCCACTGGAGCCCTGGCTGACACGTCTCAGGCCACTCCCTGGGAAGTGCTGATTCCCAGTGCTGGCATCCCAGCCTGAACCTCCCTGGCTGCCTTCCTGCAGACATTTTGCCTCCACACAGTGGCCATTCCCCCTCACTC
This sequence comes from Florisuga fusca, assembly GCA_038090715.1. Taxonomy (NCBI): domain Eukaryota; kingdom Metazoa; phylum Chordata; class Aves; order Apodiformes; family Trochilidae; genus Florisuga; species Florisuga fusca. Next base: position 6,953,310 of record JAAWXA010000033.1, read on the forward strand.
TCCAGTGACCAGCTTGACTCTTGCCACTCCCTTCCCTCCCATAGCAGAAAGAGTTGGGTCTGTTTTCTGGCAAGGAGCAATCCAGAGAGCCCTGGGTATCAATGCTCACCCAGGAACACCCAAACTGTATCATGCCATTGGCACTGGGGAGCTCATTCCATTTAGTGTCTTCATCTCCTGGTATCAGCTGGCTCCAGGTTTACACAGACATATGGAAACTCAGGCAAAACCTTTCGTCTGAGCACAAGCTATCAGCTCTGCTGATTGCTCCCAGCAGTACTTACCACTGGATAAGAGAGGCTTTCAGAACTAAAGTACTCTAAGGACTGTGTTTCCTTCACAGAGCTACTCTGCTGCCCCAGCACCGGCCCACTTGAAGCTCTCCCTGCCCATGGCAGCCCAAGCCTGCAGGAACTAAATGGACTGAAAAATGACATGCAACTGAAAAGTGGTTTTCAGGAATGCTTTTTAAGCATGTAAAATAACTCCATGGCTTGTTAAAAGCCATCAAGAAGTATGTTTGAGGAATAATGTTTGGCGACAGCAGAAAACAGCTCTTCATTCCAAAGAATGGCAAAATGTCTTTAGTTCTCTCTTCCCCTCCTATGCAGATATTATCCTTTAATGTGGCTGCTCTTAGAGTGCTAAAGGACCCACCTTGTCCATCAGATAGAAGTACTCTCTCTTTTCTGTGCTCCTTACCATGCTTTCTCTGAGCAGGAGAGTCTGAACTCTTCCCTAACTTCTCAGACTCTGAAGCAGTCAGGTTTATCTGTCCAGTCCAGAAGACTCTGGTGTTTAGGAGCTCATTATTACATGTGTGTAATGAGACAATCCAGAGAAGAGATGCCCAATGCCTTGTTTGCCTTAGGTTTTTGACCCAGACAATAATTTTTCAGAATTCAAAGCACAATTTGTATTAAAAAGACTCTACGTTTTTGTTAATCTTAAAATTCCTGCTTTGCACTACAAGGTCTCTCCTGTCAGAGTACTGGGAATTGCCCCAGTGCTGAAGTGGTGACAGGTTAATGAAGATGTGTCGGGTAGCAATGACTCCTTAAAGCTTTTCTTTGGCATATATCTCCTTTGGCACTGAAAAAGGGATTCTCTGCTCTGGACATTATATACTGGGTGGGGAGCACAAGGAAATTTATGAACTGTTTTCTGGAGAGCAAATGCCTTTCAGTTATGGTATGTACAAATTTATGTCTTATGCTCAATTTGACAAGAAAGCAGAGTTTCACTGATCTGTCCCTCCATTTGCTCCATCCCACTCGAGGCTTTCAAATGCAGAGAGCATTCTTCTCCTTTTCAAAGACCCAGAGAAGACAGGTTTCCCAAGAGAACATTCCTGCCTAGGGTTGATCCAGAGCTCTGCCCTTGACTCAGTTAATAATGGGTGTCCCTGAACTCTCTGTTTACAGGATGAATGAAATATTTTTCACCCTTTGTTTGCCTCAATTCTTAGCACCTCTGCACACTGAAGAGCTGAAAAATCTGGAGCTTGCCAAGAACTGTTAATATGAAAACTTTTCTCTCTGGTCTGGCAGTCACACGTGTCCAACCATATCTCACCTCTCCTCCTGGGCAACACCTCAGCTTTTTTATACAAACTGGTGCAGAGCTGGGGCTCCACATGAGTGTTGTACAGGTCTCCTTTCATCTACTGTACTGCCAGGAGCAGTCAGGCACTGCAGTACAGCTCAGTCTGCTGGCTATTCCCTCTTCCAGTTGCACAGAGTTTTTAAAAACAAATCCTTGGCTGTTTTCATCCTTCCAGCCCATTTTCCAGTTCATTTCATCCACTAAAGTAATCATGGTTATTTTAAATGTCTCTATAAGTATGTGGAATAGCTTTTGTGATTTCTTACTGCCAGAGCTGGCTTTGGAAGCAGCTAGCAGGGAAATTCCCAGGGCTCAAGGTCCTAGGAAGGGCCCATTAGGCTAATGCCCCACTGTATGTAAGCCTAAAGGAGGAGTCCATCCCTTGGCCTCTGGATGGGTCTAACACCCATGCTCTCTGCTGCTTGCATCCTGCCTGCTTTGTCCTGTGCTGCAGAGGGCTCTCTCTTCACAATGCAATTTTCTTTCTCATGTTAAACATTTTGTCTCTCTTCTACCATGTCAAAGAGAGTGCAGTTTCCCACTGAGTGTGCATGTTAAGCCAGATGCCAGGTTGGGTTTTCAGAAGTGCTGAGGGCTCACAGCTCCTGTGGCAGTCAAGAGTTATGTTTCATGTCCCCTGAAACCACAAGCCCTACAAGTACAGCTCTCCATGGCCCTATTCCCCACCATGGGAAGTCAATCCCCCTGTCTTCCAAGGTATTCCAGTACTCTCATCTCAGGGAAACCAAGGATATTCCACTGCAGGCAGCTGGACCACACAGGGTGGCACTGGCACCCTGAGCCCACCTTTGCCCAGGACACTGTGGGTTTGTTCACATAGGTAGCCACTGCCTGGCCCATAGTAGTGCTTCAAATATGTAAAATACTGCTTGCAAGTTGAGATGAGATGGCTTGAATGGGATGGGGATTATCGGGATCCAGGCTGGGCAAGTGATTGTGTGATGTGCACACCCTGACCCATTCCCTGAACCACAGCCCCAGCCCCTGGCTCCAGAATCCTGCTGAAACACCCCAGCAGTCCCTCGGTGCTGAGGAGCAGAGTGGGGCTGGCACAGACCAGCCCTGACAGGCTGTAACAGGAGCTGTGGACTCAGCTGCATCTGCTGTAAAACTCTCCCTGACACCACCACAGCCTGCTCCCTCGGAGCCCTGGAATGGTTTCAGCATTTCTCAGACAGTATCATATCAAATTACTGAAAGTATTTTCAAAGAGGTGTTTGCTTCCCCAAATTTTGTTTGAGTTAATAAAAAGTGACAGAGTTGGAGAGAAAGCAAAGCACATGTGTTCCTGGAAAGAAAAAAAGTCCAGTCAACAAAAATGTGACCAACTGGAGAACAGTGGCTGTGAAACATCTGCAGCCAGAGAATGAGGGAAGGGCACAGGGAAAGAAGGAACAAGAAAGGGAGAAGACAGCTCTGCAGATCCTCTGGATCTTCCACTCACTGCCTTCTCCTACAGGTGCTTATTTCCATGCAACTGAATGTATGAGCCAGGTAAGGCCAGCACTGAACAGAGACCTGGTCACCTCCAGCATCTCTTCCTTATGAACAGACAGTGTCTCCTGTCCAGAAGAACCAATCTCCAAGGCTGACATTCTGGTATTATCTCTCAGCAGCACTAAATAAAAGTCTGTGGCAAGAGGGCAAGAGGACTCTTTCATTTGCTTACAAATCCCAGCAAATATTTTTTGTTTCTTTCTCAGGCCAGGCAAGTGCTCGTAGCTTAGAGCTAATTAAAATGCTGAATTACCTCCAGCAGCTGCAGAGAAAAACAATAATTTAATTACTTGTGAGAAAAACTTAGTTTCTTAGGTCATTTTGAGATAAATGGAACCACTAAGATTTGTTGCTCTGGTGGCTTTTCATAACAGGAAATGGCAATCATCCATTTCTGTCTGTAGGAACTTCCTCTGGTCCCCTCTTGGCACTAAGGCAGCTTTAGGAAGCTGCCTGCAACAGGCACAAAAACTTTGCTGTGGCAGGAAGCCAATTCCTTCGCTTTCTGTCTCCTGCTGAAATTATCAGGAACCCCTGAAAGGCTCCCTGGCACTTGGCTGAAACAGGAAAATAAAGGTCTGTGTCTTGCAGTTCTGGACTCTTAACTTAGACACCCAGAGGGATTAAAAGAGGAAAAGCAATGCCCTGAATTCTCCTTTGGAGCTTTTTCACAGAGGGCAGTGCAGACAGTCTTACTCCAGGACAGTCTGATCCTACACCAAACCTGTCCCCCCCCAGGAGCAGGTACTCTGCTCTGCATTCAGAAGCAGCCTCCATGCAAACCAACATTAAAAGGCAGACACCACCTGTGGCAACAAAATGAAAGCTGGACTAATTGGAAAAGGTGGCCCTTGGCAGCACACATAAGGTCACTTTAAAGTGTCCCAGCACAGAAAACCCTTGTCTGAAGTTCCAGCCACTGCCCTTTTCACACTGCCAAGGGTCTGCAGATGTGGCTCAGGGTCTGTGCACACCAACTCTCCCCTTTCCTGCAAGAAACCCCTTGCCTACTGCTGCCTGCAGACACCTTACTGCCCCCTGTTACCTGGAGATTTAGAACCCACTGGATAAGGTCAGGGCCACTGGAGCAGTGGGCCCTGCAGTGTGAAAAGCAGGGCAAGGAAAGGCAAGGATTACACTGCTGAGCCCACGGTCAGTGCACCCAGAGGGGCAGGACCTGGACCCCCCTGCCAAGACAGGGCCACCCCAAGGCACAGAGCCATAGGGAGGTCCCTGAATGGTCCCTACAGGTCAAGCAGGTATTTCTCTCAGACACAATGTTAAAATACATTTTTCCAATTTGGAAAAGCAGGTTTTGCCATCCTCCCCCACCCTTTCAAGCTCAGCAATGTTAACAAACGCTGCAGTTCAGAGGTATGAACGGGGCTGTCCTCATAATGTGTCTCTCTAGATTCTTGTCATGCTGCCTTGGTGATATTCAGTGTGATAATGAAGGCAGCAGGGAAGGAAGAACAGAAAAAATAGCAAACAACCTGGGAATAATGTGGAGTTGCCATGAAGAGTCACAGATTTGCTTACTGGAATTTAGAGCAGTTTGATTTTTCTCTGAGTCCTGCTTGCTGGAGCAGAACCCTTCAGTGGGGCTCAGCACTGCAGGGGCAGCTCAGGTACAGACAGAAAGGTTTGGCCTGGGCACTTTGTCAGCTCCAAGATCCTCTTTACCTACAAAATTCAGATGGAATGAGAGGATACAAACAACCTGAGGGCTGACACTGCCCCACAGCCCTGACAGCCAGGAATGGCCTCACCTTTAACTGCTGCTGGGCAGCACCAGGGCTGCCAGCCAGAGATCAGGGGTTAAGAGAGGACAGCCAAAAAATAGCAGGTGCCCCACTTCAGGAAAAAGTCTGGAGGAAAGACTTGAGAAAGAAAGACTGAGTGTTGTCTGTTTTGGAAGCAAATAAAAGATAATTTGTCATTAAGCTGCTCTTTCTGCTGTCCTGACATAAGCCAAAGGGAGGGGTCAGAGCCTGGCACCTGGGAAGAGCTGAGGGACACCCACCACGTCCTTCCAAAACAACAGGGGCTGGCACTCCCCTGCTTCCCTCTACCTGGATGTACAAGCACAGAGGTGTCAGGAGGACATTCTGTGCTCTTCTGAGAGACCCAGAGAATCAGAGGATCAGCAAAATGTCAAACTCCTGAGGAGTTTCCTTCTACACCCAGACTGGGTTTAACACCATCTTCAGCCTCAGGTGCTGTGCCAGGAGCTGAAGTGAGACCAGCAAGAGATTCAGATTTCTCTCCAAAAACTTCAATGCACTGGAATGCAGTCTGCTTTTTGTCTTCTGCTGATTTATCTGATGAACTTTAATGACATGCTCTTGGTCACAGAATTCACTCCATCAGGTCAAGGTGGTGAAACAACCCAGTTTAACTGGGCTCAAAGGAGTTTGCTAGTTTCTGCAGAGCTCTATGGAGATAAATTGATTGATTTGTGAGATTATTTTTTTCAATCTGGCATTTGTTTTTTAATCTTTTTTAATAGACACAATGTTTAATTCACTGTAACTAAAGATCCTGGGATTTTAGTGAGTTTTCTGTCAGTTCCCACAAATCATTTTGATGGGAACCCATTGGATTTTAATGGAAACCTATTAGGTGAACATATTGTGATCATTAATGAACTTGATGTGCCATTAGACGGGGAACCACCTAAAGGTAATTAAAACCTTTTGAGACCACTGGGGAACAAAAAGAAAGGAAGTTAGTCTTGTTTAAAACAATTAGTGTAGACGGTGATCTGAGAACAAAATAAATGATCCCTGGTGAAGAAAACCTGTGTAGGTGGCTAGCCCAGAAGATACAGGCCATACACACACGGGTTTCTTTAGAAAATCAACAATTACAGTAGTCTGGTTTTGGCTATTGCTAGTGGTGCTTTGACAGGGAAGTTCAGCCTCTTGCTTCCTATTGCCTAACTCCTTAATATTTTGACATTTTGCTGATCCTCTGATCCTCTGGGTCTCTCAGAAGAGGAGTGCCATCCCCTGTTGTTTGGAAGGATGTGGTGGGTGCCATCATGCCCGGGCTGTGCACTCACATAGGTTTCACTGGGTGTTCAGAGCAGCTGGGGAGGCTGCGTGTGGCTACCAGAGCAGAGAAATGACAGTGACCCAGAGGATGGACCCAGATATGTCAGGGAGCAGAGCTGGGTTCCACCCTTATTCCAGGGACTCAAATGTAGTGTCAATTTTCCTTTAGTCTTGCATTGCCCAACTGAAATGCTGCTTGGTGCCCAGGACTTACCCCATAACCATGAGAGGCCAGCATCCCAAAGAGCAAGCAAGCTGCAGGCTCAGAAAGTGTCCCCAAATCAGTGACATACTCTTCAAAACCACCAGAAATACTATTCCTTGACGACCACAAGACAACTAAAGGGTTCCCCTTTGTCATTGTCACTGATCTGCTCTGCATGCCTTTGGTGCAGGAAGCAAGGAACATGACATGATCAGCTGGTGGGTGATGTCCACCCCATGTCACTCCTGCACACGTTTGCTTCAGCCCCTGCTCAGCAGCAATGCTGCTGCTTCCCAAGCCACTGGCAAAGGCTTTCGCCAAGAGTTTAGAATCCAACAATGAAACAGGCCTGCAACTAAAACATTTATCTGGCAGTTTTCCCTCTTTAAGTCAAAGTGTTATGTTGGCACACGGCGCTGTGCCTGGCGATTTGCCAGGGAAAAGCATGTGTTGGAAAACCTTGCTCAATGTTACAGCAATCTCCTGCTCACCAGGCTGGCAGGGCTGGAGGAGCAGCCTGGTGGCAGAGCTGACACTGCCCAGGGCAGGAGGGAACCAAAGTTCCACACTCCCCCAGGGCAATCAGCAGCTGAGGTGATGCTGGACAGCCTGGTGTGTTCCATGTTGGGCTGGGGAGGGCTCAGGAAGGGGGGGGGGTTGCACAGGGACTGCCAGCAGCATATGCCAGCTGGGCAGCAGGAGGAAGCTTTGCAGAGGGTGGCAAAGAAAGACTCAGGTTTGTATTTTTGAAACGTTACCCTGCAGATCCTTAAGTTTCTTTGAGAGCAGCCCAAATGTTGGACAGCTCTGGTGGGCTTTCTGTATGGGGCAGATAACCCTCAAGGAAGCTGAAAGAAATACTCCAGGGAGTTGCCTCTGGTACAGGAAACCAGTGAGGGGGCAGCAGTAAGGTCAGAGAGGAGAGCCCTGGGGCTGGGTCAGCTGCAACACCCAAACCCCAGAGCAGGAGCTGGGCCTGGGCCCCCTCTGCTCTGCCAGGTTACATCTTAGGGGAGCCAGGGAGTGAGCCAGCACAAAAACAAGAGGATGAAATGGAGTATTACAGAGCCAAACAAAAGCAGGAATCCCTTCTCCCTGCATTCAGCTGACCAGGTACACAGCCAATGAGTGGGACCCAGAGAACATGGAGTTTGGTGCTGGGGTCCTGGGGTGAGAAAGGGACCTCTGCTTTTCCAGATGGTCCAAGCAAGCCCTCCTGATGCTGAGCTGGAGGTGTCTCCAGAAGTTTTCCAGGCAGGACAGTGTGAATAATACACCTTCTGTTCTGCACCAGCTGTCTACAAAGTTAACAGAAATGACAGTGAAGACACCAGAAAGGCCATTCCCTCTGCTTTCTCACTATTATGAACAGCTCAAGGTCTTCAGACACATCCTTGTCCTGCTGTCCCATTTCACTCCCCTCCCTTCCCACTCCCTGGGCTCCTTCTCCATCCCCCAAGAGCCTCCAGGCAAGGTGCTTACCCAGTGAGTGGCTGCACAGAGGCTCTGTGAATCCCACCAGACAGCAGTAAACTGCACCTCCTCTGGTAACCCCATTTTTCTCCCTCAGCTACAGTAAAGGACAAATAAATCTTTTCCAAAACAATCTATCTAGTATGGAGTTGTGCAATACCTTCAGGGTCTGTCTGAGCCCTTAGCTGTTGCTGTGCAGAGTTACTTCTGAGGTCACTGGGAGCTACAGCCCCACCTGAAAGTGCAGCTTCATCTTTTCGTTCCTTCCTTGGCATTATGATTCCTCCTTACACTTCAAAAAATTAGAGCAACATGCATTCCTATCTATCCTGTGCCCATGCAGCTGAAGAACTGAATTTGCTTCAAACCACCCAGATACAGCAGACAGGGCCCAGATGGGTGCTGATGGTTCTTGGGGCAGGCTCACAAAGGGGGTGCAGCATCCCCAACTTCCCAGCTAAGCCAAGCTCCTCTGAGCAGCACAGCTACAGAAGTGAAAAGCCCAACCTGCTACAGCTCTCCCCAAGTGTGGTTAGAGCACAACCAACATCATTTCTATTTCATGAGGCTTCCAAGTAAAGACATTCTGGGTTTTCTAGGATCATCTTGCTCTAGTTAAAACTAGGAGCAGGGCAGGTGTCACACAGGGAATAACCCCACTGGGCAGCTACTGATCCTGCAGCTGCAGAGCCCTTGCTCTCCTGGGTTGCAGAGAGCAAATACTGGAATCTAGCACACCTCAGTGGAAGGCAGCAGAAGAGCCCCCTTATCAGGGCTCCCTTGCTTGGAGCACTCACTGCTCCAGCTACCAGGGAGAGCATGAGCCTTTCAGGCTGGGAGACAGTAGAAAGCAAGCAGTCTGGAAAAAAGGGTCTGAAAACAAAACTGCAGTGCAGCAGGTACTCAAAATTTCTGTGTAACCAGAGGAACATCTCACTTCCTCTGAAAAAAAAAAAAAAAAAAAAAAAAAAAAAAAAAAAAAAAAACATGTAGCTGTGATTAATACATCAACACTTTATTAATAAATCTTCATAATTCTATCCTCTCCACCTCACTGATGCCAGGCTGTCCCAGACCCTTCCCCTACACTGGGTGTCAAACCCACTCTTCTGTCTGTCTCCTGTCACCTGGAGTAGTGCCTCCCTGAGTCTGCTTTCCTAAGACACAACTTGCCTGCACCAATATAACCCAGGAATGGTACCTGTATATCACATTAGCACTCTGATAGTCTATTTTCATCCCGATCCTCACACCTACTCCTGGCTCTAAATTGTTCTTTATAAAGAGGTCTGCAGGGACCTTGTTATTTTTATTGCTGTAATAAGGCAGCTCTACAGGAGAGAAGGAAAGTGTTTAGAAAGATAGCAAGGGCCCCGAGGATGTCTGAATGCCAGGGAAGGCCTGTTGCTGAGGCCAAGCAACTTGGGCTCTTGCCTTGGTGAGCACTAATCGGTTTGGTTTGCAAAATGTGTACCTGGCAATGAAATCCAAAAGGTGAAGCTGCCCAACTCCAAGATTAACCTGTACCAGGATCCCTGACCAAGAACAGAGGTAGAAGAGAGAGGCAAAACCTCCTTAGAGGGTGCTTTGAGGTAGTGCTCCTCCTTTCATCCTCAGGAAACCCTCAGCAGCCAAAATCTGAAGCCTAAGGAAGTGCTCAGCAGGAGCACATTGCCAGCAGCACGTCCCTAATGCAGGTAATGCAAAGCAGAGTCCATCAGGCAGGTAACAGGTGATGGATGGTGTTACCCAAGCTCTGTGTTCAGCAGGCATGAATGTGCTCAAGTCCTGCTCAGGACCTGTGAAATCTCCCTCACCATTACCTGCAGGATGAGGAGTTTGTTGTGGAAGAGATGTCCCAGGACAGGGAATGACCCAGCACACAACGCTGCAGCATCAGATTCACATCTGAAGTCCCCAGGGTATTCAAAGAGGTAGAGAAGTGTCCTGGTGGACCCAGAGGAGATGAAGCCATACGGTGCCACGTGAGGAGTGTCTGTCAAAGAGAGGCAGTGCACTGCTGACGTGGCTATTGATCCCATTAGTGCTGCTGTCTGATCTGAAAGCAAGTCCTCCAGCACGCGTGGCAGAAGATCACAGCCTGGATTTTATTTCCAAACCATGCAGTAATAACACTGAGAGAGACAATGCTAGAGGTAGAGCAACTGCAAGAGACTTCCAGACTTTTGAAGCAAAATGAAACATTAAATAAATTGGGTGACAAGAGCTGTGCCCATCCTCGCTGCAGCCACTCTGCCTGAGCAGAGATGCTCAGAATGCTTCTGACCAAATGTCAAAAATCAGGAAATGCTGTTTCATCAAAAGAAGTGTTCCCTGGGAACATGGGCAGTTCAACAAAGCTTGAAATAGGAATATTTCTGAACAATTTGTTCCTACATTCTGAAGTCTATATCCCTGTATACTCTATTGTTATATATCATGCCTGACATGTTGAAATTATTGCACAGAAATGCTTCAGCATTAGAGGAAGGTAATGTTTTGATAATGCTATTTTGCAGGGTCTTTCCCAACCAATATATTTAAGATTTTCTGTCCAATGTAGCATTTCAACTTTTTTTATTTTTATCACAGTTTAGGACAAAAAAACCCCAAACAACCAAATTCTGAAATATCAGAATTTCTTGGGGGACCAATATTTTGTTTCCTGAAAACCCTTATTGCTGAGAAACTAAAAAGTTAGTGTCTTGGGAAGTTATTCAGTGCTGCAGCAGCATCTCAGGCATGAGAGCACACTGTACTAATGGATGAGGCTGCTGTCTGATGATAATATGGAAACAAAATGGTTCATCTCCCTGGTGAACTACTGAGTTCAGTAGCTCACAACTGTTTGCTTTATATGCTCCCTCGTTGTTGCCATGAGGCCAAGCACACACATTCAGTTCCCTCAGCATTCCTGCAAGACTTAATACTCATTCCAGGTTCCCTCTTGGCACAGAGAATTTGCTGGCTTGATCCAAAAGTGAAAGCATCTTTTCTTGTCTCAATCCTGTTGCTTTCAGCAAAGTGGCAACTTGTTTTTCTGAGTCTGGAAGGAAGAGCTCTCCACCATGTACCTGTGCAACCCCCAGGGGCCTGGCCTGGAAGATTTGCAGCAGGAACCATTCTGCAACCATTATCTCAGAGTTCTTTATAAGATCTTACAAGGCAGTGATTGATCTGCCCAATGCAATGGGTTTGACTAACATTTCATTACCTATCCCTGCTGAAAATGTTGTTTGATTTAGGTTCAAAGAGCTCATTATGTAGGGCACCTTTTTTTTCCTCAGGAAAAAAAAAATGAAACGCACAATAAGAAAGTATCAACTCCTGAGCTAATTACAATTTACCAAGGTTTGGTTGGTGTATGAGTGTGTCTGGGATTTTGCTCATTACCAGTTGTATAATATAATTTCTACTGCACAGTTAATTAGTACCCAAAAAATAACCTAAGGAATTTACACAAGGCTAGTTGGAGGACAAGACACAAATCACCAAGGAAAATCCCCAGTGAGGGCATTTTCACTGCTGATGTAAAACACCCCGAGGTTTAACTTTCAAAACAGACATTTTGGGAGAAGCACAGAAGCCTCTCAAGGACAGCTCCTGTTCCACAGCCAGACAGTTGACCTCCACTAGCTAAGTGTTTTTATCTAGTTGATGTCAGCAGATCTCCACACAGGGCCCAGCCCAGGCTTGGCAGTCATGCTTCCCACTGACCTGGCAGGAGCACCACAGTGACACTCAGCCCATCTGCTGACGGCTGCCTTTCAGCACAGGACTTGGTTTCCAAGACTCCCCTTCTTCTGACAGTTCATTCCAAACACTTGAAGCTGACTTAAGAGAATTTCACTTAAGCACTACCACAGATACCTCTTCCTTCCACCACCACAGTGTTCATCCCAAAGCAGTGAAAAATGTCATCAGTCCTTTGAAGTCAAGAGAGCTGTGACAGAGCAGTTGACAGACCTGCTCTCTCACAGTCAACCCAGCTCCCTTATGTCATGTGTAGCCACGTGAAGAACCTTCCCAGCTGCACAGTGGCACTGAGAAAATATCATCTTACTCCTAAAAGGCTTCACCTTGGTTAGTGTTGCTCATCACAGCAGGAAGGGGACACAGAGAAAAGATGATGCTTCGGTTTTGAGGTAGATGGGGTTTACTGCCTGTGTGGGTTTGGTTTTTTCTCCAACCCTGTTCAGAACTTCAGGCTGAATCTGAAAGGGACAGCCCTCAGTATGTGTCACCTAAGCCAGTTCATTCATTTCTACTTTCTGCCCTTTTCCACTCAGATGTTTTTGCCCTTTGAAACACGTCCAGTTGTTCTACCCACAGCCAAAGGAGAAAATAAAATTTATGATGTACGTAAGCACACTCTCTGTGAGGCTCTTCCAGCAGCTTGGAAAGAAATGAAGCCTATTGGGATGTATTAAAACCAATGACCAACCCAGACTGTTTAAAAACAAGTTAGATACCAGTAACCAAATACGTTGCCATAAAATGTATTGCTCTGTCTGGGTCTGTGTTTGCCATCGTATCAAAGCCTAGAAGTGGTCTCCAATTTGCCTGTATTGGAATTCTTCATAATTCACCTCTCCTCCCAAATCTGATGTGATCTGCAAACTAGGAAATCTTGCTTTCTATGTCCTCAGCCAAGTCTTTCATACACTGTAACTATCAGAAAGACCAGGATCTGCCAGTGCAGTCTCCTACAGTACACGCTCCTTTATTAACTTGTCTTTCATCTTGAAAGGCTTCTATTTATTCCTCCTTTCCCCACTCTGCTCCTGTCCTCTGGCCAATTTTCAATCAGTGAGCCAATTCTTCCCCTTTCCAACTCCCCACCTTTAGACATTCTATGACATTAACCTCCGACGTGGGACCCTGTCAAACACTGTCTGAAGATCCAAGCCTCTCCTGACTGCTGCTTAGCCTCTTGTCTATGCCGACAGGAGTGGATGTTCTAAAAAAGAAATTTCCAAAAGTTAGCGAGGCAGAAAAGGTCCTTTCCGGAAACCACACTGGCTATCTTTGGTCAAGCTGTGCGTTTCTCAACAGGCCACCTTTCATCTATTAAAACATTTTCTAAGACTTGTCTTCACCTGAAGGGAAACGAACTTCCCTGCAAGACCCTGGTGCACATCTGGGTCGTTCCTTAAATAATGGTGGGAGGCTGTCCGCCTTCCACCTTTGAGGAATCTCCTGCAAAACACTTCTGCTCTGTGAAGTGCCTGTGAAAACCTTTCCAATTTAGCCCCACAGTTCCTTTAACCTCTTTAATAAGAGAGCCGTAGAGTAGGGGGTTTGGTACCAACCATCCACTTCACACCCTCCAGCTCCCTGAAAGCTTCATTTTCTCTGCTCTCTTTTCCTTTGAGGAATAAAGTCTGGTTCCCACCTTTCTACTTACAACTTTGGTCCAGGCGGCTCCTCTCTGACTCTGGTGTATTTGCTCTGCCAGTAGCCAAGCCTGGGAATTCTACTTGTCTCTTCTATACTCCACAACCAATAGATTAAACAGAATTACCTTCCATCTTTGCAGCCAGCTCTCTTCCTGCTGACACGCAGACTCTGCCACCTTGTCCTCACCCTGCTCAGCTCCCATGCCAAAATGTCCCCAATTACCAAAGAATCCCATATATCTGCTCTGTGTGTGATCACTCCTACACCATTATCTTGCCACTCAATTCATAGCCCCTGCCTGGAAGCAGCAGTAAAGCTGTCTCAGTGTGCAGCTTTACACCCACCCTGGGTCTCCGTGGTCTCTGCAGAGCAGTGTCGTGGCTCCCAGTCACCTTTCTGCTCTGCCATGTAGAGGGATGTGTGTGTGCAGGAGCAGCTTCCTTCCTTGCATGCCAGAGGAGGAGATGAATATCCTACACCCTTTGCATAGCCACATAAGGGGCTGTTTTCCCAGAGCACTCTGTTGTTTTGCATGGTTAGAAAAAGAGGACTTAAACACAAAGAGTTGCACGGGGCAGTTCCAGCAGTGCTGTGATGTTTCTCCTCTCTGTGTTCACAGTGCCCTAGACAAGGGTGCTCTGTCTGTAAAATGGAGAGAGCAAAATCAAAACTTATTTTGAGCACAAGTAGGTTTTGATTTCGGGTCACTGTTGGAGCTTAGTGGGGATGGATAAAAATATTAGCCCTAAATAATTTGTGTGTCCACTGCAAAGACTGAATTCCTCACAGGCTGCCCACTTCATCCAAAATGTACCAACATAGGGAGAAATAAAAATTATTCTGCTCCATCTGTCCCACTTCAATGTTCTTCACACAAGGTAAGGCAAGACTGCTCCTCAGCTTGAGCTGTTTCATGTCCTGGTTTTAGGTCACCCAAGGCATTGACAGTCCTTCATCAGAAACCCCTCCAATCTCCTGGATAAGTGGTGTAAAAGAGCAATTCCTCTGTCAGCTGATGGAGCAGAGGATTGAGAACCAGGACTGAGAGCTGATAGCTCTTCATGGCATTGTCCCTGGCAGACCTAACAGCTGACAAAGCTCTCCACCGCAGGCAGCTGTGAGCAGCAGCTATGTTGAGAGGAAACAGCTGCTCCTCTGGGTTTTCTTGAATTCCTCTAAGTCCAAGGACTCCCCAGCCCCAGCTGCACCCACCTGGCCAGGCATGCCCTATGAGAAGGTTCATTCTGTATAGGAAGAACACAGGTTGGGCCTCTCACAGGTAGGACAACACGTCTTGCCTGGTCCCATGGCCTGTCTGCAAGGTCATCTGCCACTTCCAGCTCCAGGCCCTCACTGCAGCAAACTCTCCTTGTCCTGGAGACTCCACTTCCCTGCACCCCAAAGATAGCCAAGGTCATTGCTGAGCTGCTGCAGGCTCCAAAGCAGCTTTGTTGGTTTCAGACAAGCCAGAGGGAGCAGACAAGAGAGAGTCAGTCAGTGTTATCACAACTAATGCAGCTCATTAGAATTGTTTTAAACTCTGAAAGCAAATGAATATCTAATGAGATTTTCCCCCAGGTGTAATTAGCAATAAGCTTTACATTGCTCTAAAAATACCCTCCAATTTTTTAAAAAACTAAATGCAGATAACTGGAAGCTCTAGTTACACTTAATGAACTGAACAAAGCACATTGAAAACTAAGAATATTTTAATTGTGTTTATTTAGCCTTCAGCAAAGGATCCAAGACATTTCCATAATCATCAAATTAATTCCAAAATGCTTCTTTGTAAATTGTCCAGCTAGCAATGTCACTGCTGATCACAGACAGTGGGCTATGGCCTGATTGGACACTCAGTTTACCAAACAATGCATTATTCAAGGAACTGAAGCCATCTCTCCCCCAAGATTTCCCTCCCCTTTCTTCCTCCCATGGGCTGTTCAGTGTATGAAAATGGTGTATCAATTCAAGAAGAAACACTGCATGGTCAGTGAAAATGACTGGGATTAGATATCTTCTTTCTCCACATTTGCCCAAAAAGGAATGGGGAGGAAAATACTAATTTGCTTTAAAATTCTCAAGAATTACTAAAAGTAGGTCTTGCCTTTCACATTCACTTCAGATCAATTGGTAGGTTGACTTCATATCAAGAATCCAAAATGACCAATGTATTTTGGCAACTATCAGCCAGAGTTGTCTAAAACTCTGACCTTTGAGGGAAAAGATGCTACAGCTTGATACATGTATCATCATTCCCTAGAAGTATTTAGGACTGATTTTGATTAAATCAATAGGACATTAAGGAGATGCTGTCATAGTTTTTCTGCTCCTGGTGATCCCTGCCAGGCTTTTGAGATGCATTCCAAGTCAAAAGAGCAAGTGCAGAGGAAGAGCAGAGGCTTCTCACTCCATCCTTAAGATTTGAGCTTCCATAGAGTTTGGGTTTTTTTTAATTCAAGAGATCACTGGAAAGAGAAGCAAGCAGAGTAATGGAAAAAGGGCTTGAGTCAAAGCAACACATTCACAGAACAGGAGCTGTGATGAGCCCTTTCCTGTGAATCAGCAGTAGTGACCCACTAGAAAATTCAAAATCCCACCAATAAGTCAGTCCCTTAGATCCCCTTCCACTTCCACCACAGATAACAGGACTGCTGCTGCTCCACAGACAGCACGGTCACAGCTTTACCCACGTCTCCCTGAACAAGCACGGAAGAGCAGGACACAGGAAGGGGCCATGGCAACTTTCCCTTCTGCTGACTGCTCCAGGAGCAGCCCCTGGAGCCCGGGCTCAGGGCAGGGCACAACTTCCCACAGCCCAGGGATTCAGTGCCCATTGCTGTGCTGTGTGTCCCCAGAGTGCCCATTGCTGTGCTGTGTGTCCCCACGGTGCTGGCTGCCTCTGAAGCATCACAAAGGAGAGTTAATTAACTCCCATCACTCCTAATAGTCTTCCAGGTCACAAATTGGTGATTCAGCTTCATTAATTTGATTTCTAACATTTCATCCTTTGCACTCTCTGCCCGATTAGCTTCTTGAAATTTAGTTTCAATAAATGGGATGAGCAAGGCAGAAACTTCCAAAGAGATTTTCCTCACTGGCATTTGGAGGACAAGTCACACAACTCCAGGGCTGGCAGCCAGGGTGCAGCCACCTCCACTGTGCAGATGTGGGTGATGGGGGAGCATGGGCTGTGGGCTGAGCCACTCTGCAAGGGAAACACAGACCCTCCTTGCACTGGGACAGCCTGACCAGCACAGGAGGAAAATCAGACCACAGAAAATCTGAAAAGAATTAATTTTCCTGAGAGTATTTTTAAATAAAAGCTGACATTGATTTGCAGGCATATGTAAGCAGAGATTATACATACTGAGAAGTTCTCTGCTCTCTCAGCCTCTATACATGCAATGTTGAGAAAAAAGGCACAGCATGTCAGCCACACTCCAGGGGAGTTACACCACTGAGTGACTGGTGCTGTTCCTTTGTCTGATGTCATTTTTAGGCAGGTTGTTGCATGAAGACCCTCTGAAAAGTGAGTATTGCAGGTGGAGGAAGTGAATACATTGTTCTGTATTTGGGATCTGGGTGGGATTTAAAAACTAAAGACATTTTGGAAAGTGACCCGAAGATCATTACAGCTATATTTTTGGTTTTCAGGTGAGAAGATTGTAACATGACACATTCCTACTTGTCTCTGGGTCATAAGAGTCTTTATTCCATTGCACAACATAGTTTTTCCAACGGGAGACCAAATCCAGTTCTCCTTGCTAGGACCTAGTCCTTCTTCCCAAGGAATAAAAGCTTCAGCACACGTACAGACACAGTACAGCAAACCAGTGCTGCACTCCCAGACACCAGTTCAGCCAGGGAGGGGATGGGGCAGGAATAGTATCAGCTGTAGACAAAAGCAACATGTAATTCTGTGATGCTGTAAGTTTCATGAGAAGGTCAGCTAGAAAATGTTCTGTAGTCCCTTATGGCCCAGGCAGAAAAAAAAAATGCACCTTTTGTCTCTATACAGATTACTGAGGAACATCATCTGGCTCGATTATCCCAAAGTTCATTGTGAACCTCAGCTCAGGCCATGACTTCCCAGCCAAAGGGAAGAGGTGCACGTGGTTTTGCCACAAACCCACAAGGAAATACAAGTTTGGGGATATTCTATCAAACCTAAGCCAGTTTATCACAGCAGAGAAATGTGAAAGCAGGCTGGTCCCAACTGGCTTGTGGGCTTCACTGTGAACACATGACAGAGCTCAAGCTGCAAGAAGAAACAGATTTCTGAGGCCAGAGGAAATGTTGAGGTGACAGGATTTTCTAGGAAATGAGTTGAAACATGCAGATGTACACCCAGAGCAGCACAACCTGAGAGAGCAAACAAACCCACAGCTGTGGCTGGAAAATAAACCTGCCCTGTCGGCAGCACAGCTTTTCACATCACAGGAGCCAATGAAAAAGTGCTCGAGTGTTCTCACTGCTCAGACATGTGCAACCTGGACCCTTCGCTGGGCTTATTGTTCCCTGGAAAAAGACCCATTTAGAGCAAGCCCAGCAAGCCTGAGAGGGGAAGGGGGACAATGGCAATCTCTCCCATTCAGCAGCAGAGGCCTAGGAAATATTTGCTACTCCAGGAGAGCAGCAGAGGCGCCTTTTCAAAGCTCCCTTTGCTGGGAGCTGAGTGACAGCTGAATCACAGAGCTGCTTTCCAAGAGCCAGACCTCAGTAGCACTGCCAAGAGTGCCCCGTTGTATTCAGAGCCCCGACACAGCTGCAGTTACTGGGAGGTCCTGCCATTGTCCTCCCCCAGCAGAAAGATGTTTCTGTCCCCCCTTTATAGACCTCCATCACTGCCCAGTACATGCAGGCTGAATGAAAATGTCAGCAGCAAGCACGGAGCAGATGTGAAGGGACCATGCTCTCTGACCTGGATTCACCCATCACATGGGCTGCAAGAGGAGCTTCAGCAGAGAGCTCCAGGGGGATGGGATGGGATGGGATGGGATGGGATGGGATGGGATGGGATGTGTGGCACCACTCTGACTGACTGACTGACTGGGGAATGGGACTTCAAGGGAGGCAGAGAGAAATTCTTCCAGGGAGCCAGCCAGGAAGAGATGGGCACTGGAAGAGGTCAGCAGGATCTGTGCACTCAGGGGGTACTGCAAACTCTCCCCACTCAACTTCCACAGAGTGCATATTAGGTACAATGGATACCCCACTGCTGAGTGGTGGCTGTAGGCTTCAAGTCCAGGATTTAGTAGAAATAAAAACAATAAAAAGTGAAAGTTTTAGAAAACATTAATAATACAGTGTCTTCAGGAAGTAAAGAAAATAGTCTGTGGTATCATTCTCTCTGCAGAACAGTACAGTGAAATTTATTCAAAACTAAAAAAAGTGAAAATAACTACTGCAGTTGCACAGCCCAAAAGTAAATAAGATTCAGAAAAAAACCAAAATTGAGTCAACCAAGAGAAAAATGCCATACGTGTTCAAAACAAACTTTAAGCAAATTTTGTCCCCATTATGTTTGTGACACTTCTGCAGTGAATGCTAGAACTGCAATTCATTAGCCCAGGGCTCGTGACAGGATCTTAAATATTCACCTGAAGTGCATCTGACTGTCTGATTTCACACAGACTCAGAACCTGCCCTTTCTTGGTGTGTGCACAGCCCCACCAGCAAACACCCACTGCCAGGTGCCTCGCGTGACAGCCCAGGGCAGCCAGGACACGGGCACAGACTCACAGCATCTGAACACAGGACCAAACAACACGACTGAGAGTTGGGCAAGAAAAGGAAAGGAAAGGGAAAAGACTTGGGAGGTCTGTCAGCAGGGCAAGCAGTGTGGTCCAGGGGGATTTCACTTCACTGAGGAAACAACGGGACACTTACGGAAGGGACTGTGCTCCTGGGGATACTACAGGAGAGCAGCTGCTTTACACTGTCAGCCAGATCAGAGACAGTTCTGCATCCAAGGGCTGGATGGGAGCCAGGTGTACTAAATGACTACAGAGATACCTAAGATACAGGGATGATAATCTCTCACCAGGTTTGAAATGCAGATGAGGGTCTGCAGAAAGGGCAGCAACACAAATATCTTGGAGCTGAGAAAAGGCGACTTTGAAGGGAAACGAGACAAAGCTGAAGGAAATTGGCTGGGATTCAATAAAGCCTGAGAAATGCACAATGGAACGGATTTAACGCAGTAAGAAAGTAATTACATTAGAATAATTCTACTTTACAGCATTTTTTGCATCATCAGAATTTTTTCCCTGTTTGCTCAATCAGTGACAGAAGCCAAAATTTCACAAGGAAAAAGTCCTGAAAGAAATCTCACGTGCCAGAGTAGTAAAGGCAAACAGATCCACGGGATGGAGGATTCTTCTCAGCCAAGAGAGCACTGGAGAAAGGCAAAGAGGGCCCAGAGGAGTGGGAGCAGGGGAGCTGCCTGGCAGCCTGTGCCAGCACTGCCTGTGCGGGCAGCGTGCGGGCAGGGGAACAGCCGCTCCCTTCCGAGAGCTCCCGGGGAGAGGTCAGTGCTCTGAGTGACAGAATAAAACCAGAGGGATGGAGCAACTTCTTACCCACACTTCAAACCAAGCAAAGTGCCAGTAGAGACGGCACAATGGGGCCATTGAAACCAGAGAGTGACAATGGGAGGGGAGGCGGCACCATACAGCTAAAACCAAAGCGGATTCTTCCCAGAACTCACTCCCAGAGGCATTACAGACTGAAGGGAAAAACAAGAGGGTAAAAATAGATTCAACTCTGATCCACAGTAATTGCACAACAGGGATAATAGGGATCTCAGAGGTGGAGATCATAAAGTGGCAGAGCTTTAAAAGTTAAAACTGTGAGCACCGAGAATTAAAGCAGAAGTTGATGAATCTTGACACGACAACCTAAAACGCTGCTTTGGCTCAGGGCTGGCCCGGACCTTTCACTGAGTTCAACCAAGAGCCCAAGGCCTCCTGCTGCCTTTCCAAACAGGGCCTCTCACTAGATGGGGTGTGTGCAGCTTATACAGCCACTAAACCCCAAGGAGAGGGAAAAACATTCTGCTCCTGACCCTGGCTGTAAACAGAGCTGATACAAAGCCTCCACCTCCATCTCCTCACCACCTGTGCAGTTATCCTGATGAACTACAAGGCTTGGCAGCCCAGCGGGAGTTTTCCATCTCTCAGTTCTAGGGGGAACTTACACTGAACAAACAACTTGTGCTCTGACTTTAAAAGCTTGCTCTTCCCATGTCCCTGTCCCTGCTCTGATTTTATCTGCCTCAGAAGGCAACACAAAGCAATTAAAGTGAGAGACCCGGGTCTTAAACTACGAACACAAAAATTTCTCCCAAGTTACTGACTCCTAAGTATGTCAGGCACACTGAGAAGAAGGCTTCAAAAATGAGGAGAAGCAGCCCAGGGGGCTCAGTGTGGGCAGGTGTGGGCACACAGGGGATGCAGAACAAGCAGCACAGTTCCAGTGAGGGGGTGTCCATCACACTTCATGCAGCTCCTGGTGATGGTCTCCCACCCTTCACCAAAAGATTGCCGGTGTCTCCAGCTATCATCACTGCTGCCTCTGCCCAAATCCCTGAACAGAAACATGTCTTCTCCAGACTGAGAAAAAGATTTCAAATATTACATGTAATTGCACCAACTGGTAATGCCTTCTGTACCAAATAGTCCTTGATTTGTGACCATACCACACTCCAGGAATAGCTTAGAAAACTCCTTTCCAGCATCACTCTTCCTCTGGCCAGGGAAAAAAACAAAAAAACAAAAAAGCAACAAAAAACCCCAAACACACAATGCTAAATTTCCTTTCTACCAGAAAGATTCACTGTTGTTTACACAGAACAAAGCCAACAAAGTGGCTTAACAAGTCAGGACAGGGGTGCCACTGGAACGGGGTGCAGATTCCACCATCTCTCTTGCACAGCCACAGCTTTCAGGGGATTTCTTTCTCCTTCCTGTCATGGGAAGCTGCATGCAGCAGAAATGGCAAAGCCACTTTCTGAGTCCCCCATCACTATTGTCTGCATGAGCTAAAAGTGCCTCGGAAGCCCCCCACTCCTGTTCTGGCCCTGATCAGACATCAGCCCTGCCTTGCTGCCATCTGATGAGCTCCCAGAACTCAGGGGTCTGGCTGTAGGCACAAACACAACCATAAATACAGTAAAATGTGTGCACAGATACATGGCTTTCCTATGTTCATCAGTTTACAACTTAAAATATTTCAACAGCTGTTTCTTTTTTCCTGCAGAGGAAGGCAGGGAAAGGGAAGCACATGGCCCAAGTTATTATCTCAAGGATACTTGCCTTAATGTTGCTACTAAAAGGAATAGTCATCAACTATATAGTCCAAAGTCTATGTTTTGCTGTAGGCTGGAGACTGGCAAGTTCCTTCTCCTACCTATGTGTAATTCTCAAGCAGACATCTCTTGATAGAGACTTCAAGGGCACCTGAACAGTCATTCCACTGTCCAGTGTAATGGGTGAATTAGTAGCTCCTGACAGGCTCTTGTCTCATCCTCCAAAGCACAGCTGTTACTGAAGAGGCCCAAGCAGGAGGGAAGGTCCAGAGTCTTAGACTGGGCCTGGAGGAGCCCCTGCCTCCACCTCCCAGAAGCAGCTCAGCTGGAGTGCCCCCTCACACTGCATTTGCTGCACACCCCCTGCAGGCTCCTGGCAAGAGCAGGCACTGAGACCTCTGTACCCAGAGGTGCCCTTTGGGCCTCTGTGCTCACTCCACAAAACTCCCAGAGCAGACAATGGGTATTTGTTCTTTCACAAGGTTTTACAAGTGCTGCAGGACTACTGTCCTGAAAGCAAACCCTCTGTCTTGCTGCTTGCTGTAGGCTCCATTGCACCTACCCTGGAGGAAATCTTTCCTTCAGGTGGATTCCTGCTGTGATGCCTGATGCAGCAAGGCAGCATCCTCTGTACCTTAACTGTCTAGAATATATTTCAAATGCTTCTGGCTCACAGTTCAAGCATTAGAAACAGCCTTGTCCCAGGGTAACTAGCTAGCCCTGCCTATAAAGAGCAATGGTTTATGTCTTACTATGTGAGCACACAAGAGTGTCATCATTCATAGCTAATTTGGCACTTCAAGCAAGAACAGGGCTTTTATCTCTTCCTTTTCGTTGTAACATGGTGAGACAAACATTAGATACCAACAAGTAACTAAGCTGGCTACAGAGGACAAACAAATAGTTGCAGAGAGTTGCCTGGTAAGTGATAAGCCTTTTTGGGCTCGATCACCACCTGTAGGCAAGCTTTGATTCATACAGGAGATCATGGAAGAGAAAGTCAGGCTCAAAGCAGATCCACATGGGAGAGTTGCAGGTGATGTCTTCTGGTGCCTGGGACAGCAAACACAAGCAAGTGCAGCTCCTGTAAAGCCCCAGGGGAGAAAGGGGCAGAGGAGATTACTCCAATGCTTTTCTCTAAACAAATTAGTATTTGTTCTTTGTGGATGTGCTCCTGTCCCCACCCAAGAACACACACTACACCGTGGGACAATATTTCCAGCACAACGGATGCTTCAACTGAAGCACCTCCCCCTTCAAAAGGGGCCAGGGATAGAGACTTCCTCACCTGTGTGTACACAGAAGCACCAGCCTGAGAAACAGTTCCTTGGGGCAGGAAATTTAGAGAGTGGCAGCAGCACAACAGCTTTACTCTCCTTCACAAAGCCGGGTCAAAACAGAAAAATTCTGCTGAATATTCTGCTGAATCCATACCCAGTGGAGAACGCAGCTTCAGGGAACTGCAGCCAGGCTGAGACCCCGAGACTGGGCAGAAAGTCTCGGTGCTTCGGTGCTTGCACGGCAGGACTGTGTTTGGAGCTGGGTCCTATTTCCAGAGGGGCTGGACCTGACACAACTGTGTCCAAACCCCAAACTTCAACCTGGGACCTCTTTGGCCTGACAGTGAGGCTTAAATGTCAGTCGGCTGCCAAGGCAGGGGAGCAGAGCTGAGAGCTGCACCCGGCGAGTCGGGGCGATGCCTCCCGGCCCCACTGCCTCCTGCCCAGCCTAAAACACAGCCAGCTTAACCAGGGGTTTATTCGGACTGTATTAACAAAGGGAGTAGCCACTAGATGGCAAACTCACAGCCAAAACTGAATACTGACCTCAACAGGCTCCTCAAACGCTGTCAAATCCGGAGTGCGGGAAGTCAATGGGGGAGAAGGGAGCGGGCAGGGAGGAGCACCCCGAGCCAGGCTGGTTCCTTCCCCGGAATGCTTTGTGTATTTCTGTCCCATCATTACACTGCACAAAGATGAGCCACAAATAGTGTGCTGTCAACTCCATAAACCATCTCCTGGTTTTAATGTGCCGTTCCAAACATCCCAGGCACAGTTATGGCAGAAGGGACAAAACAAAATTCCAACATATCCGCTAAAAAACGTTGCTTAAGCCAGAAAAAAACTGCTGCCTGCAAATAACAAGGGTAAAGGAGCCCAGATTGCACATTATGTATTATTCATTGCTATCATCATTTTAAGCCTCCAGCCAATCTAGCTTTCTCAGTGTGGGCTGCAGGAAAGGTGGGGCACTATGTAAATCAGAAATATCTTGCAAATGACTCTTGCATATTAGCTGCATGTCGATGAAAAGGAATTAATGGCATGGCAGCCAAAGCTCTACACAAGCAAACATCTTTGTCTTGCAAAGTGGCCATTTGTGTTTTCTGTCAGCCTGTTATTATCCTGAATCAGTTCCTGAGCAAAGATCAAAGCTAGGCTGGGTATAGCAGTCCTCACTCATTACATGCTGATAATTTTTCTAAGTAGGAATCCCCTCCAGGAGCCGGAGTCACAGCAATGGGCAGTTATGTGTACAGGTTCTGAAAAAACCCGGGTCACACTGCACCAAAATTTCAGCAAATACACTGAGGGTAGATGCCTGCCTCCACATCCACAGAGACTGGATCTTCAGAATTGCAGTGCAGCCTCAATATATAAATGCAGCTGATCCCACTGATACGTTTGTGTATGTGCAGGGCCATCCAACAGAACTCATTTCCCAGATCACACTTCCATGCAACTTATCAATAAACTTTGCACTGTGAGCTCTGAATTGCAGCAACCCCATTAGATCTGTGGATCATGTGCAACAAGACATGAATGCTCATTAAGCTTAATGTCAAAAGGATGCTAATGGGTACCCATAACCCAGCCTGATAGGCAGCCCCACGATCTGCAGTTTCTCAACTCTGAACAGGCTCTCACCACCCAGAAACCCTGCACCAGTGGCTGCTGTAGTGCAGAGACACTGCAGAGGCACCGGGTGTTGACTGGCAGCAGAGCCCCTTCTGCACCACAGGGAGATGAACTCCTGCTGCCTGGGGCCCTGTGAGAGCCACAGCCCTGGCCACAGCCCAGCTGGCTCCACCCTCCAGTAACTGAAATCTAGGAAATGGTCTCCCTGCTCCAGGAGACACTTCTACACCAAAGTCAGCAGAGCTCAATCAACATGTCACTTCTCCTGTGATCACAGGGACTCACAACCCCTCCCACTGGGGGACTGTGCATTTTCCATTTCTCTGAACAATCTTACCAGGCTGCAAGCACCAGCGGCACTAAATTCTGTTCTCTTTTGGGAAGGAGCCAAGGCTGAGAGTGTAAAGCACAGGATGTGATTTCCTGCCTCTCCTGGAAAAGGAAGCTACAGTCCAAAAGGTAGAGAAAGCGCTATTAATCCTAGGACAACCATTTTAATGCTGATGATCACATGATGCAGCTGCAGAAATACCAATTCAGTCCAAACAGAGCTTGTAACTTGCTGAACAGGTGGGACTCATGACACAGAAAAGGAGATACCAGACCCGGGAGCTAAGAAGAGGAGTTACTATTCACAGGCCACTGAGGAAAGCTGCCTCGGGGACCAGTGCTCTTCTGACAGAACTCTGTAATCAAGAAAATACTAGAAACTTGTAAAAAACTAATGGCAGATTCTCTGCAGAATCTCCTACAGTTCTACTTTATCCTGAGCCTGTACACCTGAGCCGGTGAGCGGCGCGGTGCTGGGCTTCTTGGGAAAGGAACCTCTTATGGAGTGAAAAGAAAACTAATGTTCAACCCCAGCAGGTTTACTTTTGCACAGGCTTTAAAAAGAGATGGAGAAATAAGCAGTGCTATTGAGTTAGTGCAGAGATGGGCTGTACAATTCCAGTAGCTATTGCCTGCTTAAACACAATGGAATAGGATGAATAGAAGCCCTAACGTGGCTGACTCACCCTCATTACCCAGCAGCCTAAAATGGGGGAGGTCTTCTGAAGAGATCAGAAAATACATTTTTAGATGTCTTAAGGTGTGAGTCTGTACAGGCTATGCAGCCACAACTGCCCATTATTTTCAATGGGCTGTGTCTGTATGATTGCAAGAACTCTCCCCTGTGCAGAGCTCAACAACTACTCTTGTTTTCAGTGTCTGCAACCATTTGCAAGAAGACTGACAGACATGCATGTGCAGACACACACCACGCTGTCATGGGGAGTTCTTTCTGTTCTTTCTCACTACAGTTTTCCTCAGCCCAAAATAAAAGCATGTTATGCTGTGCCCTTTGTGCAAGAGAACATAACACGAGTGTTTATTTGCCACTATAATCTTCATAGATCGATATTAAAACCCTTCACACTTATTTTCACTGCCCACTTCAACTGAACTTAGAAATTCCAGTGTATCTTGAGAGTGTGCTGAACAGCTGTGAACTAGCCAAGGGATCACATTCCCACAGATGGTATTAGAGTCCAAAGCCCTTCATGTTTGACTCTGGGATATGTACAGGTCAGATGAGAAGTTATACTGTCTGGGAACAAAGTTTCACAATCCTTGCAGACAGTGATACTTCTTTTTCCAGTTCTTTGATTTGATATTGCTCACTTGGAATCTGCTGCTTTACAGGATTTTTTCTGTAGAGGTAACTTAAGGACAATTAGCTTTCACCAGAGGCCATCCTCTAGGTAAGTTCTGGTACCTCCAAACTTCGTAGCTTCTCCACTAACTGACTGATTAAACACAAGGTTTGATGTGGTGTTTTCAGCACTAATCTGACAGGTGCCCAGAGAAACACATCAGGCTCCACTGTGGTCAAAGCAGGAGATGAGGAGCTAAGACCCTCCAACTCCAGCTCTGCTCAGCATTGCTGATTGTGCTTTGCCAAACTTCCTCCCCTCATTTACAGTCTGTCAGAGACATGCAGTGGGTTTACTGGGTGGGGAAGGAGCAGGGTGTACATGATTGTTTGGCTCTTGCAGGCATGATCTCAGGGTCACACAGCCCGGGTGAGGATGTCAGCCCTGTCACCATCACCCCCTGCAGCTGCCTCCAGCTCCCAGCTCAGCCAGGGTGGGAGTCACCAGTCCAGAAGGGCCAGTAATGACAGGGGTTGTGGCAACCAGAGCAACTTGCTCATGCTTGTGATTAGTAGCACCAGAGAGGATGCTATGAAGTCCAGAAAGACCAAAAAGCATACAACCACAGCATGTCTGATCAGAAACTGCTTCTGTGTGCTTACTGCTGTGCTCAGCAATGGTCCAGAACTCCAGAAGGAGAAATGCTGCAGTCAAAAGGCAGCCAAAACTGAAAAAAACCCAAATCTTTTCCTGATGGCTATTTCAAAAAGCAGGTGAGCAAGAAGACCCCAGCCAGACTGGACAGTGCATGCACAATTGCATGCTCAGAAGCAATAGCAGCTTGTTCCCAACCTCTGCCTGAAGAGAGATGAACTCTGGAACCATCTTTCATTCCTTTTAACCAAAGCTCAAGAGCTGCTTGGCAGACACAAGCTCTGGATTGCTGGGCAAGCACGAGGTTTTATTGTCTGTGTGAGTGAGAGGCTAGCCTGACTCCCACAGGACCTTTGTTTCCTGACCTCCTGTATTCAGCAAACACTGTAAAGGGCACAGTGGCCACCGTGGCACTCTGTGGGCAACAGGCAGTTGGGCTCTGGAGACAGACAGAGGTGGGGGCCACCCACTCCTTCAAACTGCCCAAAGCAGCCATGGCCTCTAATCAAAGTGTCACCTTCAAAACTGAAGGAAAGAAGTAAGCACAGCTGCAGAACAAGACCTGCTGCTGACTGAATGCCACAGCCTTCCTCAGCACCTGCAATCCACCATCTTATTCTGGTCCATTCTGAACACCTGCAGAGCAGAACCCCATGGAGCAGATTCCCACTCAGGACTGTCTCCAGGATGCAGATGAGAATTATCTATCTGTCTGGATAGAATTATGTCTGCACTGCAGCAGAATGGGGAATTTCAGAGTTTTCCAGTGGTACTCACACTGTCTTTCTTCGTGTGAGCTTCCAGAATTAATCACCAGTGCATGAATTTGGCTCCTCATCCCTTTCCCCAGCTGACAGGAATTGAAGGCACCAACTGCCGTCACCACGAGAAATAAGTGATTCCTTCACTAGCATGGCAGACATATGCCAGCTAGAAAGAGAAGATCTGATCATCAGACTTGCTTGTTTTGGCTTTTCAATGCACAAAAGGCTGTTTTTCTCAGAATTAGGGTGACTGCGACAATCTGTTTTTAGACAGAGTTAGAACCACAAGATAAAAGAGGCAGAAATCTTCTCATCTGCATATTTATCATCAAAATGCAGCAACTGCATAATTTAAGCTTAGTGTTAAAAATATTGTATGTATATTTTAAGGTTTTCCTACTCAGGTGAAAAGGAGACATGCTTTCACTAAGGAGGTTAATTATTTCCTAATGGTGTGAAAACAACAGGAAAAAAAAAAGGAATCAAAAGGAATTTTCCTACCCTTCCCCCTACCCTGAGGCACAGCACAGAAACATTTCTGTCCACATCCTTCCCAGACACAGGCAGAAAACGGGGAGGCACGTGCTGGTGCCTGGGGTCCCCCTGAGCTCCATGAGGGAAGGACTCCCATAGGCAGGGACTGGGTAACTTCTGAGCAAGCCAACTTGTTATTTTTGTCCCTCTCACTGGCTGTTTCCTGAGCAGAGACAGGTTTTATATGAGCTCCACTACTGCCCATGCAGACGTGATGCTCCAGACAGGACCTTACCTTCATGCCAGGAAGCATCCTTTCCTCTCTGCACTGCCCAAGAACCCCACAGCACCTTCAGCCACTGCTCAGAAATGTCTCTGCAAGGGCAGCAGAGCAGGGGGGCTGTGCCCAGCTGCTGCTCCCCCCTCTGACACAGCTTTCCCATGCTCTCTGCTGGCTGCTTTTCCACCCTCCCATGGCCCCATGAGCCATGCTTTGACAGCCTCATCCCTCAGATCCCAGTCCTGTAACTACCTGAGAAGCACATGTGCTTCTGTTTAAAGAGATAAGTTAGAAGGCCAAGACATGACAATACACCAGATCTGAAGACAGCCAATCCAACCAATAAATCCCCACTCGCTGCCCAACAGCTGTAGCCCAATTAAACTCAACAGTTCACAGGTGTTCATGTAATGACTTTAACACAAAAAAGCACCGCTCTCTTTAGGGGCCTTTAAAAAAATTTAGAGCTCTTTAAATTTTATATACCAACAACATCAAACTAAAGAAGGAAATAATAAAGAAGGGAAGGAGATAAAGCAAAGCAAATACACACAGTGTCAGCAACAGCCTAATTAAACACTAGCCAACAGGAAAATGTACATTCTGCTCACCCAGCTACAGCCCTTCTTGCGTTCTGTGTGCTGGATGCTAAAGCTCTTTTCTGCAGCCTTTTCAGCATTGTTGCACCAGCCACGCTTCCATTCAGGAAGTCCCTCTGCCTCCCCAGAACAAAGCTGTGAATGAACACAAAGCCAAGGCCTCCATCTATCATTTCCCTCCAGCTCTACAACTCCCTCCCTACCATGAGGTCAAGACTGGGCTGGTCCTGGGGAGGCTGAGCTGTACACCTCTGGAAGTGACTAATGACCCCACCATTTTCTGTGGCCTTGCAGCAACGTGAGTTGATCCAGGGAGCCCTGGGGAAGGTGACACCCTTGCTGTTCAGGTTGTCAGCACCATCTGTTTGCTATGTGCCAGCAGCAGGCTCGTGCTAGGTGCCTCCATCTCCTTGGGGTTTGTTACACCTTGCTAGCAGACCTGGCCACAACATCAATATTTCCTGTTGTAGTTTTCCCGTTGATTGCAGGTCTCCCCTCTCCTCCCAGCTCACCTTCATCCCCCCCATTCCCACAGAGCTGCACACAGAGCTGTAGCAGTGTCAGGATCACAGTTAGGAGCTGCCACATCTCATTGCAGAAGGAGACAGGAAACACAATTCTCATAAACCTAGAAAAGGAAGCATCAGGCTGGAGAAGAACGGGTACTTTGGGGACCCTGCAGGACTCTGAAGAGGCAGGGAATTTGCAGTACCTCAGCCTTGGGGAAATTCAGTCCTCAGGCTTCATTGTTACTGCCCTTGGCTTGAGTAAATGTTCACAGATTGTGACTTCCCCATGGTGAGATGCTGAAGCCAAAGTGGATCTGAAGCTTCTGTGTTAAAGCCATCCTGGCTTCAGCTTTTCATTCTTATAAAGAAATGGGAAGTGTTCTTACAAAGAAACATTTTTGTCCAAAAGATTTTTCAAGAGGGGAGGTGAAATGATGCTGCAATGTTGGAAGTCAGAAAGTTCTGGGAGGAGAAATCACTTTCTCTCCATCTTACTAAAAATTAAAAGAGCCTAAGAAACTGAAATATTTTGAGGCTTCAAAATCAAGTTATGATCCCAAAACAGTGCAAAAGAAGGCTTTTCCAGCATCCCTGAAAAGGGAAAGGATCACCTTGCCAGGACTGTGACGTCAGGAATTTGCACAGGACCAAACCTGGCAGGTGTGGATTCTGAAGTCCCTTTTTTCATTTACAGTAAAAGCACAGCACAGACAGTGACAGCAAAGTCCCTGGCCCCAGGCTGCCTTTCCCAGAGTATGAAATCTTACATTGCTTTCTAGAAGCAAAAAGATGTGGGGTTCCAGACTTCATCCATCCTCTGTCCTTGCTGCTTAGAGGGACTGCAAAACGTAATCTCCCTAGAAAAGGCAAATGCATGGAGCAGTACAGAGGTCTTCAGAGCTATGAATCTTATTCAGGCACCTACAGCACCTACCACACTGGGCCCCAGTCTAGGAGATTCCTTTAGGAATTGCTGTAATATAAATAGTAAATAAATATGAATAATTATCTGAGTATGATAACTAGTGATTTAGATATGAAAGGCCCCAGGATGCAAGTGCTAATCTCCTGAGATACTTAGCCATCCTTTCAAGCTGCATGAAGACATATAAGTAGGCTAATTACAAAGGAAAATTTCTCTTGTATATATATATAGCTCATCTAAATTCAGAAGTGATGCAAAACCAAATTGAGAAATTACCCAGGAAAAGTTCAATAATAATGCTGTGAAAGGTTAATTTTTAGAGATTTTTTTTAAGATAACCCAGAAGATCCTTAAATATAAAAATAGTTAAACCTTAAATAGCAACTGCAAGTGTCACACCAGCAAGGCATTCACTCTAGAATGAAAAGCACTATTGAACTGTGGAAGCATCATGGCAAAAAACCACAACAATTTCATCTTCTTAGTTTAGTTTCAATTTATAATTCACACAAGTAGCTTAAACACGTCGATTTGAGATCAAAACAGAACTGCAGGTTACATAGCATCTGTTCTATAGGAGGGTGCTGTGTGCACTGAGATAATTTTAGATGAATGTGTTATAAACAAGATCTGTGGAACATTACAAAGTACCAAGTTTTGAGAGAGAAAAACATACAGTTTAAATGCATAAATTGTTTAGAATGTTGAGCATGTGGTTGTAAAGCAATCAACCAAGTATTCTGCTCTCCAGAGAAGGACAGCTCACACAGATGAAACAGGAGCTTCCTCTGTATTTAATGTAAGACTCCTCTAACACTCACAGAAACATCTTCTTCCTCTGTGCAGATTTGGTAATCACAAAGCCACAGCTTTTAGCCATTGCTTTTGTTCTTTTCCTCCCCAAGCTGCTGCAGCATCAGTCCTGCATGCAGGAGGCATTGTGGCTGGAGAAGGACCACTGGTGACCAGAGCAGTCCTCTCCTGGGACATACAGTGGAGACCTACACTTTGATACTGTTGGTTTGGGTTATGGTCAATTCTGAGGCTATAACAGAGGAGAGATATAAATGCATTTTCATTCCTTCTTAGGGAAGACAGTTTTGGAGACACCCAGGAACCAAACTACCACTGAGATGCCTTTCCAGATTCATTTAGCCACACATTCTAAGGACATCAGGTTGCCTGTTCTGCCTGCAGCAAGGCAAACACTTGTGGGTACCATACATTAACTCACAGGTTTCAGTGTCTCTGGTTTGCTGCTGCTAAGAGAGCAAAAGATGGCAACAGGTCTGCTCCACCCTCTGGAGTGGGGCCAAAGGCTTCTGCCTGTCTCTGTAGCATGGTTGCCCTCCCGTGACCTCTGAAAATTCTCTGCCGCAGCCACACAGGAAAGCAGAGAGCAAGGGAGCATCAGCCAGGAGCAATACAGGGACAGATACTCCCACCTCAGGTCGATGAAACTTCCCAACGGTAGCAGCTCTCAGCTCTGCAGCAACCAGAGCCCCTCTGCAGAGACCAGAGGTGGGAGGGAGACAGGCTGCTGGGTGTCATGTGAAAACACCTTCCCTGCACTCAGCACTGGTTTCTGCAATGCTCTGCAAAGGGACATTTACACCACCAGTGCTCCAAACCAGCACCAAACTGCAAGCAGACTAGCAGAACTGGCTGCCTGGGAGGACAGGGCTTTGGACACGGGGCAGAGCAGGGCAGTGATCTCTCAGCTGGACAGACTCTCCACTCTCTCTGCTCACATGTTTGGAGCTACTCACAGGCTCAGAGACCAGGTGGTGCTGAGGGTAAGGTGCCCATCTGCTGTTTGCACTGGTTGCTCACAGGGCACGCTGTGACCTCCTCCCACCCTTCTCCAGACAACAGCCACTTCCACACATTGGTGTTCCTGCAGACTGAGCCAATGCACTGTCACTCACAAATTTTATATTTAAATAAGCCCTTCTGTTGAACTCAAATTAAATATAGCTCCGTTGAATCTGATACCATGAGAGAACAAAGGCTGGAGGCGAGAGAGAGAGAACAAGGAGATCACAACTGAACAAATGCATTCAAAGCTGTGAAGTTAACACCAGGCTGCACATCTGACTCTGGTACACACTGGGTTTGTTTCTTTTCAGCTCAACTATAGCACTAGCTGCAGTGAGGTCATCCTCACATGGCCTTCTGCTTTATGTCTCCTACTCAAGGCACATACAAATCTTCACATTTTATAGACAGAAATGAATGAAAATTCAGACAAACATTTGTCTTCCTGACCAGCACTTACAGTGTCAGCACTTCCAGCAGCACCGACTGACAGAGGCACCAGGGGGGCAGTCAGCACCTCTCCCAAGGCAGGGAGCTGGACTCTGGAGTCTCCTGACAACAGTAACAACCAGCTCTCAGCTCAGACCACGGGCTCATTCTGGGCTCTCACCTGATGTGGGTTGCCCTGCAAGCCATTTTTCAAGCAATGCTTAAAATCTGTCTGGGAGAGTGGCCTGGGTGGCTGGATCTGAGGAAGGACCAGAGCCAGACGTGTGTGTTAGCAAAGATGTAATTCAGCAGCCCAGGTGTAAGCAGACAGAGGAGAAGGTGTGAGCATTGCAGTGGGGCAGGCAAGCTGTACCATTGTGGCAAGAGGCTTCACAAGAAGTCATTCAATAAAATTAAAAAACAACAACAACAACAAAACCAAACCTGATCTTAAGGCCTGTGGAACTCAGGTTTTCAAATCCACTGAGCTATGCATGTGCTTAGTACCCTAAAACTTTTAATTAGATTTCAGGATGAACAGCAGCAGGACAGGCTTCATCCCTGTCAGTCAGCCACAAAAAGCCCCATCAGTCATCACATAATAACCTTGATTGAAACATCCAGAGATGTACAAGTCCCATTACTCCCACTGTAAGGAACCGAGCTAAGTTATTCCTATTTCTGTCCTGGCATCCTAAAAGCTAATCCTAAAAGCTAGTCCAGATGGGCTGTGCTTTGGCTAGCTGATTTCCTTTATGGCTACCTGTTGCCTTTGGCAGCTGTGAAATCCACTGTGTTTAGTTACAAACTGGGCCAGGGTGAGGAGGAGCAGAGGAACAGAGGGAAAAGCACACTGAGCAAACTTGTTGGACCTGCAAGAGTTAAAGATGGTGTGTGTCCCAGTGCCTTCAGACTGTCTCCAGCACTGATAAAACAGTGAGTGTTCAACACAGGGTAGGCAAGCCCTGCTTTGTCCTGCTGCAATCTCTTCAATTATTTTTTGTGTTGTGTATTTTACAAAGGATAAATCAGGGAACATTTCAAGAAATGTTTTCTCATTCTAAAACTTATCAAAATATTGCTGACACTGATCCATGGCTGGGAATGTCATTCCTGAATAAACATGATGTCATTCTCATTCCATTCATACTTCTCCTGGACAGCTGCTGTCAGCCTCAGTGAAGAAAAATGCCACCTCACTGGTGACAGCTGCCACTTGAGGTACTTTGTGTATCAACCTCCATAGGAAAAAAAAAAAAAAAGAGCCAGTCATGCAGATGCTATTTAAAGTATGTTGCATCTTGATGAGAAATGCAAAAGTTAATATGGGCAGGTTGCTCTGTGTCAAAGTCTGGACAATGAAGAATAGGGAACATTTCTGGCCTCACCTTCCTAAGAAACAACATCCTCCCTCCTGCACTGTATTCATTTCAAAAGCATAAGACACTCTGGCTAAGATGTGCTCTGGTTGCTTTAATTTTTTTCACTTTAATTTAGATCTAGAAAGTCCCCTGCATCTTACAGTTTAGGGGGTGACAAGGAAGTGCATGAGTAGTATACACAGTATCCTGATCTCCACCTCTCCATCCAAGGAAAGTGAAAGCACACCTTGGGGAATTGAACTGTCTACAATTTCTGATAGCATGTGGAGCCAAATGGTCACTTTTATTTAGAAAACACTGAGTATTTTCCAGCTCAGCCAGGAGGTGATAAGAAGGCAAAAGCAAGCACTGTCACTGAGAACACAGTTGGGTAACTTACACTTTATCTGCCACATAGGGGTAGGACAACATGCAGATTTATTTTTTCCCTTTCTCTAATTACATTTACCACTCATTGGCACCCAGATCTCCTGCAATTGCTGTAGGAATTCTGGGCTGGGATAGCTCTCCAGTTGCTTCCCAAGCATGGAGACAGACAATCCTTGCCCCAAAGGACAGCCCAGACTAAATCTGTTTTCTGTTCCTTCTGGCCTCCAACTTGCACTGCTTTTTCAGTGTCAAAGGGGCACATGTACAATCTGGGAAGCTTTCCAGATGCATCTTGGATAAAGCAAAGCACTGTGTATCATTGGTACTGAGCACGATCTTTCAATCTGTCACAGTACCACTGGCAGCACTCAGTATGTACCCACAAGACTCCCAGGATGGCAAGCACCTCGTGGAGGGGACACCAGTATTCACCAGAGCCAGGTTCTCAAACAGTAAATAACTAAGTTAACCTCCCTGGCATGCTGTGGTGCTTCATCACACAGACTGTGCCCCAGCAGCACTGCTCTGCTCCCAGAGGAATGGCAGAAAGCACATGCTAGGCATGAGCTCTATAAAGGTTGCATTAATAGGTTGCTTGCTAGCACTGGGCCATCACTTAAACTTTTATTACTTCTCCTGTCCCATTAATGCTCTCAGGTGTGCTTCCAAGGAGTCTGTGCAGATTGCCAAACAGAGGGGAAGAATGACAATGACATGGCCTCTGGCTCTCCCCTGAAACAGCAGCTTTTCTGTCATCCCCTGGAAGAGCTCCAGTTTCTTTACAGCTCTGGAAATGTGGCTCAAGCAAGGTTGCCAACACATGTTCCTCCGTGTCAGATATTAGTCTGATCCTGGAGCCTGTGAGGAGCCTGTCAGCTATCATTCTGCCAGGAACACCCCGGCCCTGGTGCCTCTGCTTTCAAATTCAGCCCGTGTTAGGTTGAGTAAGAGGAGCTGTCAGGTATCTGGAAAAACAATAGTAGCTCTTGCTTTAATTTGCATGCCCAGTATTGAAATCCTTTATCACTAACTCAAGTGGGCAGTGAAAAAAAAAAACACCTAAGTGAAATATAATGATGAAATTCACATAAATGTGTTAAGAGACCACCTCTGTGCCTAACCTCACATTTGCCAATGTTCTGGTGCAGATTTGTTGTGTCAAAGCATCAGAAAATAAGTAGATATCCAGCATGCTAGAGCACCCTGATCAAAATAATGTGTATCACATCTCCTCACAGCCTGTCCAGTTCTCTTGACTTCAGGGGATCCACAAGTTACCAGTTCTTTCTTTAACCTTCCCTTCTCAAACACCAAACCCCCTGACCTGCTACTGGGACTGCCCTTCAGCTGTGTCCCATCCCAGGCTGCTCTAGCATCTGAAAGAGAGAAGAAAAACCTCCATCCAGATTTTTTATATACGTTGCCTTTGCCTGGCCATTTTGACACACAGATCCTCTGTTTCTTCACCATTTCCTCCTGCCAGCCTGTGTTATGCAGCCTGATTCCCCTCTTGGGTTTCCACTGTGGCACCCACCATCCCGGGCAGCTAAAGCACTCCCTGGGTTCCCTCCAGCCCCTCACTCTCTGAGGCAGAACAGGGCAGCTCCAGCACCTCAGCATTAAAGAAGAAAGCCAAAGTGCAGAGCAGTCACCCACACAAGACTTTCACAAAACTTCATTTGCAACCGTCACTAACAGAACCAGAGCCAAACTTTTCTCCAGGTGGAAGCCCTCCCCCCTCCCAGGTGTGCTCCCCACTGCTCTGTGTCTCACCGGCAGCCACACGTCCCCACACTGCTCCGATGGGGACACACCAAGGCCCCAGTCTCACTTTTAATCAAGGGCCAAGCACCTGCCAACCCAATTTTCAGGAGACTGAAGACTCCCCACCGAGAGCCCTCAGCACCGCTCAGGCCTCCATGGCCTCACCTCTTCCAGCCCAGGCCGGGCACCTGCCTGCACAGGCACCACACATCGTGTGACACTGGGGACATGGCAGAGGGAACTCGGTGTAGCACATAGCTTCATCCAACTGCTGTGCTCCCCATGCTCCAAGCCTCAAAGGCCCCAGACCGCCATCCTGCCTCCCTCCTCCCCAGCCTTACCTGGTGTTGTCTTCTGGGCAGTGTTCCTCACACGGTCTGCCCTCCCCTCCATGGGGAATGAACATTCACCTCAAGGACACCAGCAGCGTCGGGACAGCTCCTCAGAGGTGTTCTGCCATTCCGGGCACTGGATCTCTGTCTGGAATGGTCACTGTGCTCCAGTGAATTCTGGCACTTCCTCCCCTCCCGAGGATAAAGCCCTCCCTGGACCGAGGCCATCGTCTCTCTGCGAACACCTCGCACCTGAGAAGCGCGACCTGAGGAGCTTCCTCCCGACAGCCGCTGAGGTGCTGACCCACCCCGGTTCTGTGAAACGCTGTTTCTCGGTGCGTGGCCACCTCAGACAAACGCAGCGATCACCTCAGACACGGTTCCCACAGCCCCCCCACCTGCCTCGGCTGCTGCTGCCCGGCCCGTGCCCCCCGCGGCTCCGCGGCCTCCGGCGCCTTCCCTCAGGGGGAGCCGGGCTGGGCGGAGGCCGTGGAACAGCTCCGGACTGCGGGGACTTTCTGAACAAAGACGCATCAGCAGCCACCGAGCCCGGCCGCCCGCCTGTGACGGGTTTGGCAGCGTTCAGGGATGCTGTGGGAGGCAGAGGAGGGCTCAGGAGCTCCCGCCAAAGCTGAGGGAACGCGGCACAAACCTCCCCGAGGGACACCCGGAGCGGCCATCCCAGTGGCACCGGGTCCGGAGAAGGGACGGAGCTTCCTCCATCAGTCAAGCGAAACAGAGCCTGTAAACCTCAACAAAGAAAAGGTCTAGAAAGGAGTTAATTAAAGAGTTCCAGGTCCCTCTGACACAGACCCTCGTCCTTTGTGAGGACAAAACTAAGCCCGAGCATTCCCACTGGTAATTTAAATAACTTGAGTCGCTCTTTGCTGTTACTGCTGTGGTTCACGCTGCTGCCACGCAGAGCAGAAAGCAGCACAGAAACCCTGCGGTGTGTCGGCAGCAGCCTCTCCCCTGCCTTGTGCTGTGAACTCCCTGCAAGCCCCAGTGGCAGTCTGTGTAACTCTGGGGCTAAGGCTGTGACCGCTTTCTTCAGGAAATTCTCAAAATCCTACGCAAATGTGCAAATGAGTCCGCAGGTGGAAATACAGAGCATGCAAATAGGTGTAAGGCCGGGCTGCAGCGTGTGCTCCCTTTTTCACCGAGGTTTCTCAGAGGCTCTCA
The DNA here is from genome assembly GCA_038090715.1 of Florisuga fusca. Taxonomy (NCBI): domain Eukaryota; kingdom Metazoa; phylum Chordata; class Aves; order Apodiformes; family Trochilidae; genus Florisuga; species Florisuga fusca. Next base: position 6,990,908 of record JAAWXA010000033.1, read on the forward strand.
CAGAGCTGAGTTCTGTGGGCAGGTCCGAGGTGATGTTTGCCCACATGGAAAGCGGCTGCAGAGCTCAGAAACACTCAGCACACTCAGCTCAGTGTGTGTCCAGAGGCTGCCTGTGCTCTGGGGCTCCTGGGTCACACACCAAGAGCTGAAACACGGTCACCTGTGGCTCAGCTATTGCAAACTGGTGAGCAGGTGCCAGCAGCTCCCAGGGAAGTGCTTCCCCTCCTCAGACAGTGCCAGCTCAGCCAGCACTGTTTGCTAATGCCAAGTCCATACAGGATGGTGAATTAGGACATGGTGTCAGTGGCCTGAGCTGGTAGCAACGTTTTCTGGACTTTAGGTGGACTAAATGTTGCAAACACACAATAAGCATCAACTTCTCCACAGACTGCATGGAGCAGCAACCAACAAAACAAAGGATGTCACAAATGTGAAAACTGGAGCTGTTTTCCCACGTATCATCAAACTTCAGAATTCTCCATTTGCCAACGGGTTACTTGCCAGGTTGTTACAAGAGGTCTCCTTACACCACTTGGTTGTGTTAAACATGGGTACCAGCAGGTACTCTCACATTCAGCATTGATTCTCTCCTGAAATCCCTCTTGGGAACACCAAGAGCAGCTGTCTAACTGCCCAGACCAGTAGATGACACTGGACTTGGCCTTCCAAGCTCAGCTAATCGTGGCCAGCTGCCAAGAGACCTTAATATGAGCATCTCACTGGAGCATTAACAGGAAGCAGAGAGCATTATCTGTGCAAAGGAATGACTGCTTCAGACAAGGACAAAATCAGAAAGCAGAAAATTAGAGCTTCAACCACAAAGTTCAAAGAATGTGGGGAAAAAGCATGAAAAATAATTTTGACACTTTGAAGTAGAACTCAATTGTTCCATTAAACTGTATTTTAAATAAAAAATAACAATAACAGCATTCCAAATATCTATTTTATGAGCTTTACTAATGTATATTTTTTTAATACATGTCAGAAATTCTTACTTGAGGCAAATGCAATATTTATAGAAAGCAAGAGACTTCAAAACAGCTCCAGAGACTTTAAGCTCTCGATTTATTCACAGATTTAGAATAACTCAGGAATACAAAATGACAAAATGTACATTTTTTATATTGTTTACTAATGTATTGTCTCTTGTCCCTGATCCGTCATTTTACTGACTGGAGGAAACACATTCAGCTTCTTCACTCCCTTTAATGCTACATACTTCTGGAGGGAAATATTCCCATTTGGTGAAAATCTATCACAATTCTGTCTTGCAGAATATCGTTCCCAGAGAATTATGTGAAGATTATTAATAAATACATTTTTGCAATGACAGTCATTTCTTCTTTGGTCATGATTTGTATCTATTATTTGCCTCAGCCTCTCCAGTTCCCAGAGAAGCTGCTGGTGAGAGTGAAGAAGAGGTGGTGCAGCTTCAGACCAAACTCAGAATGGAGGTTTGCTGGTGAAGGCTGACAAACGTGGGACATGAACCTCTAGTTGGACATGGCACTGGGTATGGAAAGGTGCCCTGGCTCCCTCTGACAGACTTCCTCCAGGATGTGTTGGTTGTGTTCAGAAGTGAGGAGCAGGCTTTTTGGGGGGTGGATCCAGAAGCCAGGACATCCATGTCCCTCCTCTCAGCTCAGATGCTGCCTGGTTGTGTGGCCTCATGCAGAAAGGTCCCTTCCACTCCCAGCCCCTGGGGCCAAGCCCCTCAGACATGATGGGGAGAGGTGCCATGAATAGACAACAAGGAGAGAACAGGTCAGAAGACAGGAAAGCAGTCAGAATATTCTTTCTGTTAGCATTGTAAAGCTTTAGTTTTCAAAAACAGTTATTCCAGACCCACCAAAGTACATTGTTTAAAAAGTACCAATTTTTGGCTCCTTTTATATACTAAATCTGTGTCACATCCTTCATTCTGGAGGCATCTCTGAAACTGCAGAATTTCTGCTGCTGCTTTCTGCCTCTTCAGTCAGCAGGTGAGCAGGTGAGTGGTTCACTTCTGCTGGCAGTGGTGTATCCAGGAAGCTCATGTTCCATTCCCTTGTGGTTTCTCATCATGTTACAGTGCAGCCGTGCCTAAACACTGCTGTAACTGAACACAGAAAGTTTGGAGCAGCCAGTCTGTAACACCCCCCCTATGGCACAAGCACAGCACTCCAAAGAGGATGAAGAGGAGGCAGTAAAAACAACAAGAACACAGGAAAGCCTTGCAGCATGAGCTGAAGCCTGCTGCCACGGGCTCTGGTGAAACAAAGTCATGATGTTTGGTTCCAAATATCTCAGCACAACTGGAAAAACTCCAAACTAATACTGTGTTTTGTTAAGAAAACACAAATATTTTTCTATTTGCTTCTTCTAGTTATTATGTCCCATTAAGTTTTAGAGGGAAAATTACTGTTAAAAGTAATCAAGCCTCTGATTTTAGGGTGTAAATTTATTCCCCCTACTTCAAGACATGCCTAGCCAAGAATACTGGGAAGCAAAGGAAGCAACTATACGTACAGATCTTGGCAGACACAGGGTTCTTTTTCTTTTCCACGAAAATCCTGGAATAGAATTAGTCAAAGAGATATGTTACCCTGGCAAAAGATAAGTCCAGAGCTCTCCCAAGCGTACTGCTGATGAATCAACAGCTTGAGCACTCAGCCAGCTCAGTGCTGTGCTGGATACACAGCACTAAAGGATGTACTTTTGCTGCACAAATTGCAGCAGCAAAGTTACCTCGTGAAATGCGTAACCACTGAACACTGGTTAGTGCATCAATCCACACTACTACAGGCACTGTTTTCTTTTCTTGTTAGACTTTCCCTGATGTTTGCAACTTCTACCAAAGTCCTGCGCAACCAAAAGGTTTTAGTACCCAATGAAAGACCACAGATTTCACCTGCTGAGTTTCCTGACAGAGAAGAAACAAATTTAAAGTTATGAGCTTCTGTTTGGACCCAAATAGGGTCTGGAAAGAGACAGTGCCTGCCCAGGGTCTGCCCAGGAACTGAAGGCCTCAACCTGGAGTATATCAAACTACAGGTGTTGATCAGGGCTACATTCTCTGAAAAGGCAACCTGCACCCCTCTTGAAGGCTACCAATGTTCAGAATAACAATGTTTTGGCAAGTATAATTTGCAAACCGCAGCAAATCAAGCTAGCTAGGCACAGCCTTAATCCACAATAGTTTCCAAGGGTGTGATGATAATTTGCCCTTTCTTCTCTCAAGCCTGAAGTTGCACTGGTCATAAGCTGTAAGTGAAGAGTGTCTGGCAGCTGCATATTCCCTCCAAAAATCTGGACTTAGGTGCTTTCTGCCTCTTCAGTCAGCAGGTGAGGTGAGTGTAGGCACGGTGCTACCTGGGCTCTTTTTCAAACATCTCTGAGAGTTTTTTACTGTTGTAAACAGGTGCATTTCAACTGAATGCATTTGCAGTCATTTCAGTCATTAGCATCCAAAAGTGTAACTCAGGGCACTAAACATACACTTAAAAGTGAGAGTAAGTGCTGGGGTCTTTTATTTTCCCTGATATCAAGTTCAAACTATGATTCCTCTCGTAATGCCTTGACTCCAGCAGCCAGGCTTAAAGAAAACATGGTAATTGTCCAAAGGCATGTGACAAAATCATGCAAGTTGGTAAAAGCAGAGCCAGAGGGGGTGGAAGAAACTGGTGAGTCAACTCATCAAAGAAAACATATTTAGAGCTTAACTGGCTGTAAAACTCAACAGGGGCTTTGTGTTCTGGATTACAAGGCCAAAATATGCCCAAGAGCTTCCAGCTCTGTATGACAGAAGCAGCTCTATCATGCAAACAAACACTTTTCTGAGCAAAGGATTTTAGATGAGAGGGCAAAGAGGTCTTTGTGAGCCTTTCACTACAAGTGGCTTTGTGCTGCCAAAATCTGGGTTCTTCACAGAGAAGACACAGGTTCCCATACCCTGCCTCAGCTGCTGGTGAGATTTTTTTCTGATCATAAAAATTCTTTTATCAGTTATGGAAGTTTCTGTGTTCATAGCTCCTGCAGGAGCAATGCTGCCATCAGGCACAGCAAATGGATCAGGGAGGTGGGGGAAGGCTGCTCACGCTTTGGCCATGCTGGATGTGGGCAGGACCCACATGCTCCTGTGCCAGGGGAGTTCCTTCTTTCTCTGATATTTTGTCTTAGCAGGACCTCGCATTTTCCCATCTTGCTCCAATGCTCATTCACAAGGCTGACACGTATGGCTGTACCCTGTGTGGCCCCTGCTAATTCATGACAACAGTAGTGACTGACAAGAGCTGGCACCTTCCCCACCAACACACACTCTGGGCCAGCATAAGCAGCAAATTTACAGCTGAGGAATCTCTTAAAGTAAATGCTGGAGTGAGTGCTTGTGGCTGTATCTTGTGAGCCCTGTTCAGAAGACTGAGCTCCTGGGGCTGGAGTATATTGTCTCCAGTGTGAGCCTTGCTGAAATTAATATTAATGCTACAGATATTAATGCTACAGCTAGCTCAGCCAGCTGCTGCAGAAAAGCAAAGAGGAGAGTTTATAGCAGAAAAGTCCCTGCAGCCTATTAGCTCTCTGCAAGACAGCAGTTTCATCCTTCCAGATGTGCACTCTGGCATTCAACTCTGGAGCATCTGAGGGCTGTGGAGATGGCAAGCTCCACACATGCCAAACACGTGTCAGAAACATTTCTGAGGAGCATCTGCTCTTGATACTCATCCCATGCTGTCCCATGCTGTTCCTGACAGAGCTGCAAACAGCAGTGCCCCACACCAGGATTCCCACTGTCAGGAATGACATTTTGTGGCCACACTCCCCAGGCTCAATCCCAGCTCAGCCCCTGGGCCTTTGCAGAAACATGGGCTGATGGTTAACGCTGCGGTGGGGCTGAGCAGGGGGTCCTGGTCACAGAGGGCTCCACCTCCTGTCATCCCAGCTGGGATGTGGTGGAGGAGGATCTGGCTGCCCTTGGCACTGCTTTCCCTGGTTTCCTCCCCTCAAGTGAGGACCAGAGCACACTGGGTTAGTGAGAAACAGGCTGGAAGTACTAGTGGTGAAAAAAGGTTGAGCAAGAAGTAGTGACTGGGTTTTTTACATTTGTGTCTGTGCAGATAATATATAATCAGACCTCTTGGGGTGTTACATGTTAGTGGCTCTGGTGTCACTGTCTGCCCATAACAGATCAATGTTTCTCACTTTCCCTCTCTTGCCAGAGAAAGTTTTTTTTACTTTCACTAAAGTGACATCTACATTGCTGGAGAACAAATTCTGTTCCACCAAGTTCTGGCACATTAAACCGAACAAATATACAAGAGATGCAAGAGCAGCTAACGCTGTGTGCTCATTGCCTTTGTGATACATCACTGCTAAGGAGAGCATAGAGGGGGCCAGTCCAGAGCAAAACTATTGTTTGCAATTGCTTTTCCCTTTTGACATTTTCATTGTATGTTCTTTTAGGATTGTAAATCTCCTGCTATGTCTTTACAACACAGCTGCGAAGAGGCAATATCTAAAAGGCTGAGGAAGAAAATGTCCTGCCACCTGGGAGCAGCACTCTTTATCTCCCCAGTAACATTCAGGTGTCTTGGGCCGGTCTGGCTCTCTTCTCTTCCACTGTGATATTTTTTCAGTCAATGCGTGCCTGATTCTTTTTTTGTTCTTTCCTGAATTGCAGGTAGCTTTGAAAAAACACGCATGAACCAGCCCTGCCAGGTGAAAAATAAAGGCTCTTGATTGCTATCATTATTATTATACCACCAGACATTTTATTAACACTAAAGTGTGACATTTCCCTCCAAAGAAAGGCCACCTTCTGCCCTTCTGCGTGGCTACTTTATTGAATCCAAACTCCGTTTCCGAGGATCTTCACCTGTTTAAATGCTGCTGTGTTTCTAAAAGCAATTTAACCTTTCATCTTTTATGGATGGATCCTTTTTTAACAAAAATCCTATAGGGCCATTTTTCTCCTCATCTTCTTGTGATCTCAGTGATATTACGTGATGTAGCTTTTGAAGAAGAAATGCTGAAACAGCAGCTTCACCACCTGCAGCTAATGCAGCAGGAAGATGGAAAAGGCAACCTGGAAAAATCCCTTTTCAACATTTCTCTCACAAGCTCCTGGTAAGAATCCCCCAAACTGACAATGTCTCTTGCATAGAAATGAAGGGCAAGTGCTCAGGAAGGGGAGAATAGCCTGGAGATTTTGCCAATGCAAAACCCAACAGCTTTTTTTTCCAGCCTCACATCCTCTCATCCTCTCATTGCATTGATGACTCGAGTGCCACCCAGCTTTAATTATTTATTTCTTGCAATGGCCAAGTGTTGTCCAAGGTAACACAGTCTCCTGGGATGAAGAAAATAATTTTGAACACAACCAGTGCCCAGGAGGTGGAGCATTTAGAGACAGAACAGTTCTTGAGGCACTGTTGGATGATTTTACTGCTTACTTACTGCATGGCTCACATGGGACTGCTGGTTCAATAAAACCCAGACAAACTACAGACACTAGGATATATTTTCCTCTACTAAATCCTCTAATCCTAGTTCAGCCCAGAGTACTCATAGAAAGCCAGCCTCTCTCCATGCCAATACCTGTTTCTCCTTCTCCCCCCTCGCCCCCAGCATCTCCCTGGGGAAGTCAGAGCAGTTCTTGCAGCAAGCCCAGCCCTGGCCCACCCCACCCCAGGCAGGGCTTTGCCAGCAGGGAGCCTGGAGCTGCAGGGCTGTGTTGGCACCAGGCACAGCAGGTCGCTTTCTCCTCCTCCCATCTGCCTCAGCACCAGAGCTGAATGACAGCCAGAGCCCACGGGGGCTTTGGAAAGACCTACTGCCAATGCAGACCTTCCCCTTGCTCCAGCTCTGCCAGGTGCCTGTGAAGAGGCAGCTGCCTCCAGTGCCCAGCTGGGATCTCCCAGTACCACCAGCCAGGGGAGAGCTTGGGGAGCTCTGGGAATCACGGTTCCTCCAGCCAGGACTTGGCACCTTCTCCCCATATAGACACACACAGTTCCTTCCCAAGTTCCTAGACAAGGAGACCAGGGCAGCCTTGCCCCACTGGGGAGGGACTGTGGGTCCACAGAGGACCCCTGATGACCTCTGCTGCCCCTAGGTTTGCATAGTGTGAAACCTGCTTCCTCATCTAATGGCTCTTGTAGACTTCACAACTTTCCCAAGGCAGCACCAGGTCCCCCAGGAGACCCAAGCACTGCAACAAGAGACTGAGTTGGCTGAACAACATAAACAGCTTCTGCTGCAGCCATAACAAGGTCCTCTGGCGCCTGCAGAATTAAGCCACAAACTCACAAATGGCAATCAGGGCAAGGAGGACAGTCAGAGACCTCTGCAAGCAAGCCCTGCCATGAAGAAAGCCATACTCTGTTTTTCCAGAGTTGCTGAGAATGTTTTAGGAGGTTTTCAGGGAATTTTGAACCAATGACAAGTGGAGAACTTGGATCTTTTCTTTATAAGGTCTCTGGATGTCTAATTTGAGGACTGTCTGACAACTGGATGGGGACTGTTAAGTGGAAGTTTCCTCCTTGGTGTGGGCAGCTGTCCCTGAGCAGGAGCAGTGCTGACTGAGCCTGGATTCAAGCTCTTCTGCAGATCTCCTGCTCCTTTCCCTCTCCCCTGTCCCTCTGCATATCAGGTATCAGTTTTCAGTTTTGGAGCTTTTACTTTGGTAAAGCTTCTCCCAGTCACACCTGTGAGCATCCCCTTGCTGTGGAAGATTTTATTGTGTATTTCACCCACAAACGAAAGATTGTCAAGTCTCACAGATGTGCCACCTCTAAGCTGTAGTTAAAATCTACATTTGTCTGTAATTTACTTTATAAAACACATTAATAAAAATAATTAAAGCCACACAGCCAGAGCATCCACCAGCCAAACAGACATCATTAACATTCCCTGCACCTGAATAACAAGCAAGGAAAAACAACATGGGGATTTAGAGTTCAACTTGCAAAAGATAACACCATGCATTAGAAGAGAATGAGCCTCCCAATGGGAGCAGCACTAGAGAATGGAAAGAAAATAAAGTAGGGCAGTGTGCCAAATTCAGGAGGTTTTAAAAAAATAAGCAGCACAGCCATCACAAAAGAATCCCCATTTCAGCCCAGCATGGGAGGAAGTATGAACTGAAACCCAACGAGGATTTCCATGTTACTGTCTTAATTTGTAAAGGCTTTGAAAAATAACACAATGCTGAGCTGGTCTTTCTTTTTTGGGAACAGGGGAGAGGGTCAAAGGGAACTGTATTGGTTATCAAATAATGACAGAAAACGCTATTCTCTCTGGCTCTCCTAAACTCCCAAGTGACTTGAAGGGACACAAAACACATCCAAAGAAACCCTTGCACAGGAAGGCAAAGCAAAGCCTGCACCTTCCTCCAGCACTCTGCTCTTGTGTAGCTGCTCCCTGCCTCCTTGCTGTGCACGGCCACACAGCAGCTGTCCCCCAGAGGGACAGGAACTGCACCTTGAAATGGAGACTTATGCTTTGGAGACTATAAAGCACCAGGCAATAATGGCAGGATCGGATCTCCTGCATTCAGTGATGGCTCTGGACACACCACACCAAGGGCTCATACCTTTCAATTACTGGTCCGAGCTGGAGGGAGTTTAATAACAGCCCCAGGTACTGGACACAGAGCCTTTTTGTCCAGATTGTTGGGGGATGCCACATTCATAACTAACTTTTCCTTTGCCTCCCGTTTCAAACCTGAGCAGGATTTTTGCTTTTTCCCTTTCTCATTCTGACAATTTTAATTGTATGAACCCAGCTTTTCACCTTTTGTTGCTCAATGGATATAGGAGAAGGAGAAATGCAGGTAGAGAGCCACAAAAGCAAAAGGCAGGTGAGCTTTGAAGGAAAAGGGATCCAGGAAAGGGACAAAAAGGAGCATAGAAATGGAGGGTTGATCTCTCTTGTACTCACAGCATGTAGTAAGCCAAGCAACAGCTACTGCACCTTAACTAGGCAACTGGTAGAAAATCAAACCTTCCCTGTGATCAATAGGATAACGGTGAGAGTTTGATTAGCCTTGGAAAAATTACAATAAGGAGAGAACTTTTTCTCTCCATGGGTTGGGTGATTTCCCTGTGAAAGTTTTTACAAGAATGAGGCTGCATATAATGTGTCTTGTTAACCCAAATTACATGCACTCGAATTCCCTCTCTTTCCCCAAAGAAATCAGAGAAGAAATCAGGCGTGAAATGGCATGTGGGTGGGGCTGAGCAGAGCAAGCACTACACTTGTAATTAAATGAGTGTCTGAGCCCCCACTTCTCAGAGCCTTTCAGCTCTTCTGCTGGGCTGTGCTCACTGCCCAGAAACACAGGGCTGTACTGCTTGTATACAGATTTTGCATGCTCTGTGCAAGAGAAGGAGTGCTGCAGGGCAGGAGGGAGCCTCTTGCCTTCCTCTAGGTCAGGAAACCTTCACACCTAAACCTCAAGCTGCAGCCCCGGGGTAGAGTTGCCTGCTGGAAATGCATCTTCTACTAATTTGTCAAGCCAGTTTTTTAATATCTCAAACAGAAGGGCTTCTGTCCTGTTCATTAGAGACAACTGGGCAGTGTGGTGCTCTTCAATTTAATTTTTCTAATTATGTCCATAGTTTCTCCTAGCAGATTATGTCACAAACTTCTTCACCAGCTGTGCTGGGAGCCCTTTCTCACCTGTCCTCTCTGAGTGTGAGCCCACACTCCCTTTGCCCTGGCCGGGTGAGAGCCCCTGACCTGGTGGCTGTTAGTGGGCCAGCAGACTGACACGGCTTCCCAGCACGTCATGGTTGATAACTTCCTTTCCTTGATCAGGAGGCTTGAGAGGATTTTGAACCTTTATGTGGTTAGTGCTGTGGGGAGGTCACACTCAGCTCCCAGCGAGCGGCTGCCGCTCCCCTGCCCGCAGTGCACACCCCGGCAGTTAGGGGATGCTAATTAGTCCCGGGCTCTAATGAGGGGCAAACCCTGCAGATGTGATAGTGTAGAGAGGCAGCTGGTACTTGGAGAAATCCAAGAGACTGAGCCCTGCTCAAAACTCCCTCTTTGGAGGCAAGGGACAGAGATAAGATGCCGTGCTACTCCCGTGCCCGCGGGCTCTCTGGAGATGGTGCAGAGCACAGGAGAGCTGCCGAGGAGCAAGTGGGAGTTCATTGTCAGGTCCTGCTTCACAGCTAAAGATGCTCCATGCAGACCCAGCCCTGTCCCCAGGCCAAGCCCAGTGAAGGGCCCTGTTTGACACTTCGTTGGTGCTCTTGTCTGAAATGCCTGATTTGATGCAGTTTATTTTAGCTTGAACAGCAATCTTGTGTACGTGGGAACTGCAATTCCCACTCCCTGGCACAAACTCCATAGGAACAGAGTCCCTGTTTCCCAGACAGCACACAAAGCAGTGTATTAGGTTGCTGCTATCATTAACAACAGTAAGAGAAGTACTAATAACGTAAAAACAAATAATTTCCACAGTAGAAGTGCCAAGAGTCTCTGTTTCTCCACGGGGTCCAGTCGTGCCCGGTGCCAAAGCACATGCAAGACCCAGAAGGCTTCACAATCCAAACACATGTAACAGTGCAGGTGAAAGGAGCACTTCAGCCCTGCTTTTACAGCTGAAGGCTGAGCTGCTAGTGGAATTTAATGGCAAGATGGATGTTTAGTTATGAAAAAAGAGGTTGTGACTCTTCCCCTAACTTCTGCTCTGCTGAATGTTTCCTCCTGTAGCTGTAGAGATCTGCCACTGCTTCCAGGCTTGCACTGCTCCTGCTCTCTGGCCCTGGTTGCCCTTGAAGCCGACCATCTTCTCAGCTTGTGACTCTGTTTCTTTTTTGCTGCTGACCCCTCCTGCTTGGGCTCCTTGCTTTTCAGGCCTCCCTTTAGCTTCTGGCTTTGTTTTTCTCAGCACAGTGTATGGTCCATTGCCAGTGGTCCTGGTGATGCAAGGGAAGGCTGGGATTGCAGTAACACAGACTAAGGAAGCCCTGGGGGAAAAACCTGGGACAATGCCCATGGTGTTACCTTCCTCTGAGGAGCAGAGACAAGGGGGAGAAACAGAGATCAAGTGAAGAGGGGCAAGCAGGTGGCACTGGGGAGGTGGCAGGTGGAAGCAAGACAGCAGCAAACAAAAGATGAAAAGAGAAATGTAAGGAGAATATGAAACTGAAAGAGATGCTCAATCTGGGACAAGGGAATTCTGAAGAAGGAGCCACGTTTTAGGTCTTTGCAACAATAGGTTGTATGTCTGCTTAAGAGAGGATCAGCTTTCCTCCTTGACTGACAGCTGCTCACAGTATCAGTAGCTCAAAAGGAGATGTTTTCAGTGCCTGCACCTCAGGCTGCCCCTGCTGATCCACTGCCTCAGGTCAGGTATATTTTATACTCTATAAACCAGCAGCACTTCAACAGTTGCTGAGACTCTTCCCTCCTCTGCAGTCATCAAAATGTACTCCTCATTCACAGTCTCCTTCCGACACTGGGAATATCTCCTCCCTTAGCATCAGGTGATGACAGGGCATGACATGTTGTATCAGTGTTTCAGTCCCTAGAAGGTTCAGATTAGATTTCTCACACTTTTGCATTAATGTCCTGTGAGATGCACAGGGCTCAATTTGCAAGCTAAGTGTCGTGTTTCCTACACATGGATGTACAGCTGAGCTTTGCAAAAATCACAACTAACATGTTGGTAATTCCTTTATCTTTGTTTTGTTTGGGTTTTTTTGTGGTTTTTTTTTTTTTTGTTGTTGTTGTTGTTGTTTGTTTTGTTTTGGTTTGGTTTTGTTTTTGGTTACTCTTAAAACCTTTTCTTGGGGACAACTTAATGCAATGCTTTGACAATCCAGATGCCATGTTGAGTACCCATAAGCTCATTTTCCCTCAGTGCCCCCTACCAGCCAGCAGAGGTGGCTTTGTGGTAAACACAAGCCACGCTGCATTTTTTAAAAAGATGATGTGTGCACCTGAGCTTACTACAGGCTGGAATCTGTGACTGACACTCCTGTCTGCTTTCATTTCATGAGGAAGCTATGGAGGCTTTTTGGGTATACCAGCACTATCCAGTGTGAGAGGATGTGGGGATTACCCTGCTGGCTCCTCCAGCCTCTGCACCAAGCTGAGCCCTCTGGCTGCCCCTGCACAGGGCACCAATTAAAAGTCATCCAAAAAAAACCCTGGAAATGTGTGTTGGAGACCAGCACCTTTAGTCTTGCTCTGTTTCCAAAACCAGAGGAGAATAAAGCAGAGGAGTTCTGATGTTATTTGGGTATTTACTTCTTGTTCTTACTATAACCAAATCTTCTCAGAAACTTATGAAACCTGAGTGCCAGTTTCTTCCAGGTACTGTCCCTCTGTGCAAGGGAGGATTGGGAGCTGACACTGGGAGATCTGGTGAAAGCTACATTCAGTAGTGGGAAAATCTGGAGGTGCAGTGCTAATCCACAGTGACTGCTGTAGCTGGGCCACATCAGTACCTTTTTGCAAATTAACAGAAATGTAGGGACAGAGAGGTTTGGCACCTGGGCAGCCCTGTGTGTGTCCAACCAAGGGAGCTCTCCCAGAGCTGTGACAGCTCCAGCACACACCTTGTGTTCCTGAGCACCACAGATCACCTACTCTAGAACTGCAAGTCTTCAGCCTCCCCAATGAATCCTGTAAACTGGATCATTACCAGTGATCAGCTATGCCAGTGGCAAAAGTGCTCACCAGTTATTAGCAGAGAACTGTTTTATTGTTTCTAAAAAAAGGCCTGTGCAGCTAGGTGTTTTCTTGTTCTCTTTGCACACATTAAAGAGAAACTGCAGAGCAATAAATGTTAGTATTTTAAAAACACCCAACTTAAGAAGGGCACATTCACTATAACTTTCCTCTTTATGGAGGAATAACAAAGGATCCCTATGCTTCTATGGTTCTACAGAGACTATAAAACAATTGTGAGTTTAACTGAATCTTTCCTGGTTTCAAAGGTATAAAATTAGTGTATATCAAGGGAATATGCTTTGTTAATACTTGAAGTTCAGTCCATCTGCATTTTCTCTGCATTTTATGGCATCTGTTTTTGTCACTTTCAGAAGTTCAGCAAGGCACCAAGATTAGAAACATACCCCAAATTAAACTCTGTAAAGACACAAGAGATTGGGCTCCCAGTGTCCTGTTACGGGCTTTGCAGGACTGGAAACTCAGGCAGCCAGAAATGTGCAGAGCTAGTGCAGTAAGTGACATCTTTCTGTGTTAATTACTCATATGTAACAACAGATCTACTGCTAAGTAAATACATTTAATGAAGAGTGCCAGCTTACAGTAGCAAAAAGCAGTTTTGGGTACAAAGGCAGCATGTGTAATAGGCTGGGTTTGTCTTTTTCAAATTTCTGACAGAAAGCTTGGACGTGTGAAAGAAAACTCTAAGCCCTCCAGCATACTCTTGCCGTCTTTTTCCTTCTGTGAACAGCCAGGGCTGGGATGCTGAGCAGGTGTTAATTCTTGAATGTTGAAGTACTATTACACACACCATAGAATGTTTTCTCCCTGACCTGTGCAGCAGGAATCTGAAATCTTCCTCACACCAAAAGCCTTGCCAGTGAGCCCTGCCAGTAACCCCTCCTCATCCCTGCAGTCCTGAGCTCCTGACCCCTGGACCCTGTGCTCTTCCCAAACACTCTTAGAGTGATTTTTCTATAGAAATGTATCTTTGCTTCCTTGCAGTTGTAAGGCTCCCAGGACTTTTACTGTCTCTCAGGGAAAGAGAGAGGACAGACTTCTCATGCTCTCAGCCTTACCTGTTTGGGCTGTATTTAGTTTTTGACATCCCTGCTTCACCAGCCCGTGCTTTCTCATCTGCAGTTACCAAACAATTTGATCTAGTGTCTCCTTCTGGAAAAGGAAGATTTCCTTCAGTACCATCCAGTATAAATTCCTCTGAGTTTGTTACATGTGACTGATCTGTGCATTCTCATGTATCTTGCAAACCCCTAAATCGACATGCAACAGTTTCTGGTTTCCTTTTTCCATAGGGATGTAAATCTGTGTCTCCCATCCTCAGCATGGGCTGGCCAAGCAGCAGGTAGGACTCAGGTGAGACTGGAGGTCAGATGGTCACATTCATCTGCTGCAGTTTCGTTTTCCCTTGGCTCCCCATGCAAGATGTAATGGCTTCCACTTTGCAATTACATGAATTTTACTCTAGCTTAGCACTGTTCACTCAGGAACTTCAAAGCACTTTGTCAAAATAACGTTAAGTAATCTCTGGACAGTTTCATGTGACAGCTACAGAGGAAAGCAGTGCCTGTGCTGGGACTTGGAGGCAGGAGTCCTGCCTTGGTCTCTGCTCCAACAAAATGACAGAAAAGAAAGAACAGAAATACCTGGAGTCCCGCCAGAAACACATTCTCCCCTTTAATACCTGCCATCACCTCCAATTTAATTCTAGAATTAAAATGGATTATGGTTTTTATGCAGATCCTGTAAAAACAGTCTAGTTTGGTGGTATCTGCATGCAAGTGGCAGCAACACGCCTTACACTTCCAAATCAAATCCCCAGGAACTGGAGCTGTTTCGTGGGGACAATAGTTCTACAAATAGCTGCCAATGTTGCTTCTGAGTCTCCTCTTTTGTGTTGGAATAGCCAGAAGGGACTCTGGAGAATGCTGCCAGTGCCAATGGGTGGTGGTGTGTGCAAGCTCTAACCTCTGGGACAAAACAGAAAGGCAGAATAAGAGTCTGAACACAAAACATGACTAGGAACTGCCTGCATTTGGGAAGCCAAAGAGTAAAAAATCACAGAAAAGAGCATTGTATAGATTTTATAGAAGTCTAAAATGGATTTCTGAATTCTGTAGGCATAATAGGGATAGAACTGGAAAAGATAAAGATAAATGAAGGCCAAAAAATGGTCTCCATTACAGTAAAAGAGCCTTTCAAAGTGTGTGTGGTTAGGCTCATTTCTGTGACAGGAATGACACTGGCTAGTGTTAATGTCTGCTGTCAGTAAACCTGTTGGGTGAAGTGTTAGGAGCCAATGAAATATGAAATGGAGAAAGCCTGGGTCTGTATTAATTAGATTTGACTGAAAGAGATGGTGGGAACATCCATGACTGATTTCTTTAAACATAGTATCAGCTCCAAAAGGCATCAGCAGCTGGCCAGGGCAGCAGCTTCATTCCAAGAATTCTCTTACAAACCCTGCCCAGATGAAAGTGAGCACTGCAGACACTGCTGGAGGGGAAGAGCCTCCTTTCAACCAGCAGTGCAAGCTCATGGGTATGAAGCATCTTCTCTCTCAAGTCAGGTTCACACTTGTCTACTTGCTTCTCCAGAAACAGTCAGATCATACAGTAACAAAAATAGATATAAAAGCTTTTGAGCTACTTCTAAGGAATACGTGCATGAGAAGCAATAAAGTCAAGTCCATGGTCATCAGGGGTAAATCCACTAGAAAACTCTCTGCTGCTCCAGTAGAAAGTCATCTTGAAAAAGCTGAAATTGCCTGTCTAGAATAATTACAAAAGTGATCATAAATAAATTGTTCTTTTGCCTCAAAACTTTCATACAACTTCAACAAATTCTTGGAGCCTCTGGGTGCAAGAGATGAGATGTTTTGGGGGTCTTGGTCCAGGCAATGCCCTCTGTTTAGCCTCTTACTGTATTCTTGCTCAATCACAGCCTGCGAAGCCAGACTTCCAAGTATCTCTTGTCAGTCTTCATCTCCAGAAGGACAGCAAAAACATGAGCGATCAAATATGTGGAAATGTTGTGAGAAGGCAAATGAAATACTAGGTGGGAAAGCAATTTCTGTAGGCTGGAGGCTGTCAGCAGAAAAAAAACAACAGTTGAAACCTGTCCCTACTGATCTTACCTCTGCACTTCTTTAAGCAGCTTGTCCCCAGCTCTGTGTGTGCAAAATCCTGGTTTGAACCATGTTTTGAAGGTGTGACATGCTGCAGTGGAGCTACCAGAGCTCCAGAGGCACAATGACTGCCTGGGCCAGAGGCACTCAGCCAAACAGGGCATACCAGAGCTGCCAAATTTATCTTGTAAATTTACTAAGAGCAGAGCTCATAAGAACATAAATATGCCTCTTGGACTCATTTCTTCCTTTAGTGGTTGAGGAGAGCCAGTAAGATCTTTCAGATCTATACATGGAGAGCAACTGGGAGAATTTTTATCTTTTTTTTACCTCTGTGTAAGGAAGAAACTAAAAAAGTAAATGTTTCAGCCAGCACAACTGTTCCGTGGATTAGAGCTCCTTATCCTTGTTACTCATTATTGGACCAATATGCTAATGGAAAAACAAAGCCTTTCCTAGGCACACTGTAAATCACCACAGCATGAGCATCTTCTCTGTTTTCGAATAGTAACGAAGGAACATTAAATTACAGAGTAATTACAGGGCAGTGGATGGATAACAGCCTGGGTACTTCCGTGTCATTGCAAGAAAAATATATAGTTATTTCTGTGTTTGCAGGCCTGGAAATTCATTGTGGCTTCCTACCATTAATTACCCAGTAATCTGCATGCACCTGCTAAAAGTCATTGCTGGTATTTATCAATTAAACCAGGTCACCAGAGATCTGGATAGCACTTTCCAAATATTTGTGTCCCTCTTGTTTTAGCTGTTACTTTTTTTTTTTCACAGGTACTGGGCTAAACTATGCAGTGGATAGGTTTCTCTCTTTAATGAAAAGCTAAGTTATTTCTTTTTTTTTTTTCTAGAGGTGGTTGCAAAAATTAACTTCTTATGATGTGTTGGATTTTACAATCTACTAAATTGCTATAGCAGCATGTAAAGAAGCTGTGTAAATACATATGCAGAGCCATGCCTTCTACAGGGATTTTTTTTAACAAAAGAAGGACTTCCACAGAATTGGTATTCTCAGAAAATAATTATAATTAGCCCAGTGTTATGCATTAGCATGCTAAATTATATTGCAGGGCCTGAATTTTCTGTCAGCAGGTTACATATTTTAAGTACTATGCTTTGCTCAAAACAAAAACCCCAAAATATTTACTGACCTTTGATGATATAAAAATCCAGTTGTTAGGCTAGCATCAGACTAATCTGAACAGAAATCCAGGAAATGCCCAATATATCTTTTTATCCAGTCCTCAAAAAAAAAAAAAAAAGTCAAATTGATAAATGCCATTCATGGCCCTGATCCAGCACAAGTCTATTTTTACCAGGTTGAATGGTGAGAAGAAACGTGTTTAATTAGTGTAAAGGGTTAGGGAAGAGAGTACAACTGTAGCAGAAATGGTAGTAATATAAATTTCCATCAATTGGGCCTGTCAGTATTTGTTGCTTCAACAAACACAATTTTTGAGGATGGGTTCTCTCTCCTCAACGTGGAAAAACATAATTCATGTGGCACGTGTGCTCACTGCTGTGTGTGGCCAGTCTATGCCCATGACAAAACCTGGACACAGCTCTGTGACTCTGAGTCTTGACTGCTCATCACTCCATGTAAAGAGGGAAAGCTCCACAGAAAAAAGTCAAAAGTGCAATGAAACCCAGCTGAAGATTTACCCTTCTCTGTGGCTGCCACTTCACATCCAATCCTTTTTAACTACAGAGAGATCTGTGCCATGACTGAGACAACTCAATTCTTCCTCCTGTTATGGCACAAAGTCAAAGATACCTCCAGTGAAAGAAGTTAAAAATGACTCTGTAACACCACAAATGCCAAAAGACTAACTTTGGAAACATAAAAATTTGTTTTAAAAAATTTACAAAACAAGGAATATTAGCAAAATGAGGTATGAGTATCAATTACAGTTACAATAATTACAGTTAACTGCAAATGCCCATTATTCATTCCTCTGCTGCTCCCCCTGAACTCAGCCTGCTTACTGAACGTTTTCAGGACACTACCAATCAAGCACATGGAGACTGTGAAGATGCCTTCCTAGCAGCAGGACGAGGGGACAAACATTTCAGCAGCAGTTTATTTACTTGCAAAGGGCATCACTGCCATTCAGTGCAGCCAGCTCCCCTGCAGTGACTTTTCAGACCAGTTCCTGGTAACTCACCTAAAGTTATGACAGAGTCAAACTTGATTCTTCACTTTCCACATCACTTTAAGCACCTCAGCTGAAGTCTGCAGTGAACTAAAGAACATCTCTCCACTTAGGGAAGTGAAAACCTGAGCACTCAGGATGTTTCTGCTGTCATCTTGCCTAAGTATGAAGCCTGATTCCTATTTTGAATTGTGGGTTTTTTCCTTTTCCTTTAGATGGAGATCATTACTACAGGTGCCTCAGCTTTAGTCTTTACTTTCCAACAAATAAAAAAATAACAAACAATTAAAGTGCTCTAGGAATGTGGAGTTTTTTTAACAACTAGTGAGACATGATAGCTTGTAACTCAAAGTATCCTGGAGGAACATTCTCCATCCATAGGATAAAATTTGATAAGTTGACTTTTCTTTCCAGAGCAGGCATTCAGCTTCTTCATTGGTATAATGATCCTTAGTCTTCTCTTCTAAAATTTTGATAATTTGACTGAAAAGTAAGTATCAGGAAATGCAGCTATCAATGATGTCAATAAATTTAAGTTGTGATTAGATATCACTTACAGTAGGTCACTACTGTAGATCAAAATATATTTATTCAGCTTTCATGAGGTCAAATATCCCTTCTCTTTGCTTGACAAGAACAATCCAGTGTGCTGTTGAGGTGAAGAGATTTTCCATGTGTAATCCCCTCTTATATTCTGTATTATGTATCAACTCAAAGACAAAATACCTGCATTATCTTTAAAATAAACTAGTTAAATGTATTTCAAAAAGTTTCTTGAGTCAAAAAGTAGCAAATCATTGTATGTATTTTCCATATTTGTATAGGTTTCATTATATTCTTATTCTAAGTTACTCTTAAGTCTCTTCCATATTTAAAAAATTAACTACACACCTATCATGCAAAATGTAAAGAAGTATGTTCAACTAGTTCAAATTAGATATACAGTAAAAATACACTTCCAAAGAAATATCATTTCCATTTTTGTTCATGTTTTTAACAGAATTTCAGACTAATACATCAAATGTGGAACTGTACAAGTATGTGAAGAAACATTAGGATTGCAGTAGTAAAAAAATGTACAGCATTCAAAACCAACAAGCTCTAAACAACCAAACAATACCACAGGATTGAAACAATCATGGGGACAACATAGGTCATTGGAGCCAGTGAGTGAATCCTAATGCACCTACATAAAGACCCTACATAGAATATTGTCTCTTATTTATATGCAAAATCCCTGATTTGATTAAAACAGACAATTTCTCTAATTGTCTCTTATAGGTTTTAGATAAGATTAACATGAGAGTATTCCCCTTCATAAATGTCAGTTCTTTGAAAAGGCAATATTGAGAATTGATCTGAAAGGTATTTCCATCCATGTGGATTCAGGTAGTTAAAATACAAGATCACAAATAATAGCTCTGCAATTTAAAGAACCATTTGAATTGTTTTCTGCTACATTTGCCATAATGCTTGAGAATTTAGGATTCAATTTTTTAAAACTGTTCACAGGTTAATACATGGGGTTTTAATTATGGGCTTTATCCCTTTAACAGTGGACCAACATTGCCTTTTAAAACAAGAAAAGATCCAGCTAAACATTTGTCAAAAGCATAAAATCTCCAAGGTAATTGACAATAACAAAACATTCCATAAAGCAGAATCTGTGTCTGAATATCTTTGAAAGGCAGATACGTACTCTTTCACTGTCCACTAACCAGCACAATTTCCTTATTAGACATTTACATTATGAGGAAAAATGTCTTGAACAAACCTGTAACAGTTACTGATTCAAACCAAATTTTCTTTTTTAATGTTTCATCATTATGCATTAACTTAATGAACTATGCTAGCCTACTGGGTTTAGTGACCAGAATATAAACCCTTTCATAGATCTTAACTAGTTATCATTTTTTTAGGACTACCTTGCTTTTGGGATAACTCACCTGTGGGTTTAAGTTGAAGGGTAAAAAAGGTTAATAAATGGCCTAATTATGTCAGCATTTCTATCCCACAGCCCTCATGATCTGAGATCTGCCACTGATCTCGATAGGAATTTGGCTTGCTCAAGAATCACAAATCTTCAGCTGAGAAAGCTGAAAAAATGTAGTGCTTTTAAAACCAAAAAGCATTCTCACCAAAGAGTCTGGCCTCCTAAATCATCTGCTCTGCACTGAAAAAGGTAAAGAATACAAATCTTGGCCCCTAGCTTGCTGTTTATTTGGAATAATCTTTTGGCAATTTTGATCCAATGGGAATGACAGATCAGTTTTAGCTGGCCACATACAGCCTAACATTTGACTGAAATAAACTGATTGTAACAGGTCTGAAAAGGAACAACCATATGTATCTTATGCACCACTCAAAATCTATAAAACTACCGGGCAAACAGCATAGTCTATACTTGCTCTTATACATATTTAAACTTTGCTGAGGTATTTCTTTAATTACAGAAAAGCATCTTCTAAAACAACAGGAAAAAAACTCAAAATATGCATTAGATTCTGTGCAGGGGTTTTTTGGGAGAAGGAATTCAATTGTATTCAAAGGTCTGTAATCATTAAAGGAATAACCACTTCTATTAGTGTCAATGATATCATCTTCCTTGGCTTTTCATTCCTTCAAAGCATTCCAAAAATGTAAGGCTATGACTTAATAAAACATAATTTTGCCTCGACATTACCCACCACTGTTGTAAAATATCCTGAAATACTTCTGTCTCTTTCCTAGGGAACATTTTACTCGGTGTCCACTGCTGTAACAGATGGATTGTGGCCACACGGCTGTCAGATCCCCATGGCCTGCTCCCTGACATGGGACAAACCATCTCTTGCACAAAAGCAAGATTGCTTTCATGAATGCTAGCTGAAGTCAAGCTTCTTTCACACAGCAAAATTAAGTATAATTTTTCTATTTGAATTTTAACATTATCTGATATCTTCTACCTGCAACTAAGAGTTGTTTTTTTTTTCTCTACAATGAAGACACCTCAACTGTTGCACAAACTGGATTTCTCACCCAGATATACTTCAGGAACAGGAGGAATGTATACATCACATTTAGAGTTCATCCTAGGCAGATACCATGTTTGAAGTGCAGTTTTCTAATCCTTTTAAATACGATCAGCCTATCTTGACTATGACACTAATGTTAAATGTAACTGCAGCCATTACCAAGTAGTTTCCATAAGTGGTTTTATTACTGGTTAGATCTTACAAATTCTGGTATTCGAACAGACTTCGACCTTAAAATTCTAAAACAACAAAGCAACCAATGAAAGGCTTAGGACTATTCAAAATAACAAACTCTAAACATTTTTGCCCTGGTCATAAATATACAGAGAGAAAAAGAGAGAAGTGGACATGGAATCCAAAGAATGTAGATAAAACAGTATATAAGGCACATGGCAGTCTTTGAAAATACAGAAGCTTTAGCCAACTTAAATTAATTGCTGTTTCCCTTGCTCAGTCCACAAAACTGTACAGTTACACAAATGTTGTGTTGCAATAGATCTTCCAAGTTATTCTTCAGTCCATACTCCATAATGCCAGAACACTACATTTCCTTCTGTTTTTTAGGGAAGATCCTAAATATGGTTAGTCAGTTGCTCAAAGCCTCTATTAAAATACACTTGGAATTCCAGCTAAGAATAATTTCTTTTTTAAAGAAATTATTAAGAAGGAGTCATCAGAAAAGATTTGTGAGAGTTGTCTGTGAAGGACTTCGAGATTCATGAACCTCAAGACTTCCGGGCACTGACGTCAAGACAGATGTCACAGTAGGCATAGTGGGGTTAGTCAAGTCCGTTAAAGTAGTGGGAGTGCTGGATGGACTCATGGAGGCATTGGATATTTCTGAGGCAGGACCTGAGGGAGTCCCTGCTTGGAGTGTTGAGTCTGAAGTCTTATCCACCCCAGTGTTTTCTTGACGTAAGAGGTTCCGTCTGAATTTGGCTCGAGCATTTTGAAACCAAACCTGAAATAGTTTAATATAACAGGGTAGCATTTAAAGAGCTGCAGTGTTTAAAAAAAGCAACAGCATATTCACAAATTCACCAATGCTTGAATTGGGAAAGATGTTTTTACTGCCAACATGCTAGAAAAGTAGCCCCAGTCTGGAGAAGTGGCCTCTGCATGCCTGTATAGCATTCCTCTTCCCCTCTCCTGCAACCCTGTATTAATGGGCTGCCTGGAACAGGAGTGGACTAAGGAGGGAGGAGGGAAGTCTGTCTCTTCAGGCTATCTAGAAAGATGCTTAGAAATTTGGCAGCCTGCACGAATCCTCGATTGCCCTCAATCCCAGAAGTATTTGTCTGGATGAGGCAGACATCAAGCATCCGATGGATTTAAACCAACAAGTTTCAGCACCCTCGTATCTCAGGTCCACCTCCCCTCAGCAGCAGCAGGTGACACAACACAGACCACAGCACTCTGACTTTCTGCAGGCCCTGGGAGCTCTCTGAGGAACTTTCACATGTCTCGGTGTCTGCAGTGCTCTCACTTTTCTAGAAGGACTGTCCTTACTTTTCTCTTACTCTTCCTTCTGAAATGCTTCAGCTCCCTTTGCCTATGCCAGTCTCCTTTTTTCAAATGTTTTCAGAACTGGAATGATGCTAGGAAAAGAGGCTTGAATAACCCTCACTGCATTGAAGTCTGTCATTTCAGTAGAAATTATATCTACATACAGATTTTTTTCCAAAATTGCTTCTTCTTGCATTATTTGATCACTATGAGTGAAGGACAAAAGTTCCGACTTCATCTTTCTCAGTTAAATTTCAGTTCTTAGGTCTAAGTTAATATAATGCTTTCCATTGGCTGCAGGATTTGTTTAAAAATAAAATATTTTTTACCCTATTTAAAAATAAAAAGTGTATTTGTGAAACCTGTGTGCAACCTAGGTACAGCATATCACAGATTAAATTTGAAAATGTCATTATATACCCTGTGTTCAACCTGATATATGTTGATACCTGGTAATTTTACTGCTACAAACTAACTGCAGTTTCACTCTGCTTATTTCTCAGAAGGGCTCTGTCGCTGTCACATTCTTTACAGTGGATCCTGCTGGTCCCATGCTGACCTGCTATAAGGAATAGAACCAGGTCTGTCCATTCCAGCAGAAACGAGCCTCATCACCTCTGTATGGGTTGGAGAAAGGAGTGAGTGCAGGGATCTGCATAACCATGCTATTATCTCCATGAGATTTCTCCTCTGTGGCCTGTACAGGGATACAGAGTGTGTGGAGCTCTCGAGGCCACACCACCCTGTGCAGAAATTCTGACCCTTGCCTCTGACCAGCCAGCCCGGCCACTGCCAGAGGATCTGTGATGAGCTGAGAGAGGAGCAGTGCTGGAACAGGAGTGGTCCTGGGGGGTGTCTTTTGGCACTCTCATCTTGCCAGCCATGCTCAGAACTGATGAACACGTCTCAGCTTTTTCCTCTGACTGGTTTTCTTCTCATCTATGGATGCTCCAGCCCCCAAGTCTCCCTGTTGAGCGCTCTCTGGAAAGCTTTCTCCCTCAAGCAAGAGTCTTTAAGGTGCACACCCTCTCTCTCACACTTTCTCTGAGGAATGGGAGGAAGTCATCCTCATTCTAGTAGTGGCCACAGGGGCCGTGTTCCTGGGCTATGCATTAACCACATCCCTACAGGCCCTTGTTTCTGAAGGCTCAGTATTTCAAAACAGATTATGTTGGCATTCCCTTGGTTAAAATGCTTGGTTTAAATGATATTTTTTAGTTTCATATATGACAAGAAAACAAAAATCTTCTCCTAAACTAGCACAAGTAAAAATTTACTCCTGATTTTAAACATAGGCCATTAGAGTGGTAAACCTGTTAAAGGTCACTGTTGTGATCAAAATGAGGCAAAACCAAATGTGGTATTTTTGCCTGACACTTTCATAACCAGTATCCTCTCCTGTGACTGCTGGTTCTGAGCCACACAAGAAGGGAGATGTGGAAGTGTGTGTGGGGGGGTTCTGAGCAAGGAGAGGAGCCTCTCATGCAAGGGAAGCAAGTGAAGCAAATCAGTTTGTTCTGCTTATTCAAGCCACAATCTCAAGCACAAACTAGTCAGGAATGGTAAAAACCAGCAGTTTGAACACTGACTGGGATTTTTTTGCCTTTCAGTAAGAGATAATTTATATTTGTCCCACAGAGTAATTGATTGTGATTTTTAAAACATACCTTCTAATAACTGTTAAAATGATAACAGATGTGAAGGTGAAATGGAAGTGTAGAGACTGCCACTCTGGGTATGTATGGGCACCTTTGTCACATCATAATTAGAACAGACAAAGCCATGTCTTAATTTCACACTAACTTTCATTAGAAGCATACATATTTATATATGCAGTAGCCTCAGATATCCATAACATTTCTGTTCCTATGCACAAAACAATTTTC
Organism: Florisuga fusca; assembly: GCA_038090715.1. Lineage (NCBI taxonomy): Eukaryota > Metazoa > Chordata > Aves > Apodiformes > Trochilidae > Florisuga > Florisuga fusca. The sequence goes on from JAAWXA010000033.1 coordinate 7,015,290, forward strand.
TTGCTAAAAGTGTGCAAAACTCCAAAAGGCAGCATAACTCTTTTGTTTATTTACGTTGTTCCTAAACATCCAAGAGCCCCTTAACTTTAACAGGACAAGAGACTCCACAGTACTTTTTATCTTTGTGCTTTGAAATATGTATTAAGTAAAGAAAAGCAAGCAAGATTATTGGTGTTTATAAATTCCCCTTTATCTTCCATGAAACATGAAAACCTGACCTTAGCTGCCCTTACTAATGCCCATTCCTACTGCTTGCAGGGACTGCAGGTATAACATCACTTGCTCTCTCTTTGGTAGGGGCAATTCATGTCAGACATAGAAAATATTACATAATCCTGTAAGTATTATTCAAAAAAAGAGATTATAAGACCATTTTCACTTCCATTCTCCTCGAGGCATTGTCAGGTTTACCAGTTAATTTAAAAAAAAAAAAAATGTAAAAAAAAAAGCTATAAAGCTCTTTAAAATTGGCCAATAATAAATATTCATATTAATACTGAAAATGCATCTAAATACTTGTTAACTGAAATTCTGAAAATCCCCTGTCTTATGATAGAATGGGATGACATAATTTTCACAGTAGTGATATTCTGCTATGCACCTCAGATATGACATGTTCAGCAAAGGCTTCACCTTGAGGAGTAATAACACAATTAAAACTATTGATTATTGTTTTCTGAGTTGCAGAGGTGTGGGTCTGCTTGTCCCCTTCTCCCTTGCCCTGTGTCATTACTTATAGGTGTGCAAAGTGAGTGTGTTAGAGCTGGGGGGTCAGGGCTGCCCGTGCAGACTGCTGTGAGCTCACAGGGGCAGTTCAGGCCCTCTACCTGTAATGGTGTTACATCCAAGTAAAGAAATAATAACCCAAACATACATAACTGAAAGAATTGTTCCAGAAGGACTTATCTCACATCAATTGCACAATTAGGAATCTGGTCTTCAGTACTGAGGAATAAACAAAACCATTGGGAAGTATTTAGCATTTTTCTGTCCAAGTGTATCAGGCTAAGGCTGAGCTATTTCAAATCAAAAGGAAAAATAAGAACCAAAACTGCCACTGAAAAATAAAAGCAGCTGTGAGACCCACCACCGATGCTACCACATTCTGGGGAGTGGAGCTGGGTGCCTGGAGCTGGGCAACTCAGCAGCTAGGCAGAGTAATATTTACTGCAGTTAAAATATTATTCTATCTCTTGAGTGATCTGTGCAGCTAAGTCTTTGCCTCCATCAAGTAAACTAGGATTAAAATAACATCTCCATACCAGGGGAAAGTATTCAAAATAAATACAGTAAGTATTGTGAAGGGTTTAGATACTGCTGTGAATGAGCTCACCTAATCACCTCAGGTAATTTCATGCTCTTGTTTGTAACACCTCCATTGTTACAACTGTTAGGTACTAGTTGTATCAACAGCTTATACTAAAAACAATTTTTTAAACACGATTTTGCTCATCCACACGCTACCTAAGGACATTTAGTTTTGCTAAATTTTAATATCTAGTAAGTGGAGAAAGAAAAATATAAAAGGATGCTGCACCACAAAGTAAACTACATTTCCATATTTCACACACATTCTGATCATGCTGTTGTAATTAGTAAACACAGCTAAGGGAACTGTGAGCTCCATTATGAATGGAGGCTGGGCAGAGCCTGCTGCATGCCAGCCTAAAGCAAATCTGCACCCAAGTTAGCTCAGGGTGCCCACGCATGACTGTAAAAATTTCCATGCCTGTTGACTACTGGAAACCAAATTAGCAAAGTCCAAATGCACGCAGTAATCTCTGCAGGGTTTTCATAGCAACTTTACTGGGGAGTACTTCACTTCTGAGCATGTGTAGCTGATGACTAATTCTATATAAAGCAAAGACAGAAGTCACAGCTTCCAAATCTGATATCACAGATCATTAAAATATAGTCAAGTTCACTACTCATCTACCAAGTCCCCTCACTGCATGTTGGATGGCACTGCATCTAGAAAAGGCACTATAGCTGTTTCCTAAATCACTAGGAACTCTACCACGTGTTTAGGAAGTTGGAAGTACACTGGTTTCAGAACTGGAGAATCTGTTTCTCCTTGTCTCTTGCCTTGTATTTTCTACTAAAACATCCTATTGATGATTTACAAAGAGCCACAATCCCTCACCAGCTGAACTGAGATGTGAGCGTGCAGCGAGTGTTCCAGCTCACAGACATGCCCAATACAACACAGGGAATGTAGATTTCTCACTAGTGGCAAGTGTGCAGGTGTGTCTGGGAGCCCATGTGCCTTTGGTGTGTGAGTCAGACTAACACTAATGAGGCTTGTTTGGATCAGTAGTGTCAGTGAATTACTTGGTGTTCAATAAATGACACAAACAGAATGCCAAACTTTCTGGCTCGAAAGAATTAACAAGTGAGACTACTTCAGTAACCAACATCATGAAGAGTTTTCCTTGGCAAAGAGCAACCCTGAAACTCATGTATCTGGACTTCAGTGTTCAAAAAATTACCTCTCACAGGTTAGAGATAAATCAGTTGGGCACAAAGGTTCTAAAAATTTTTTTTTTCTTTTTCATAGACCAAATTAGTTTTCAAACAAAAAGTCCAAGAGTAGGGAGTGGAGAATGCTCATAACAGACAGAAAAACTCAAGTGATACAAGACAAAGTATCAGCCTGAGCCATTTTTTTGAATTGTCCCCAACAGCATCATCCTCTGGGTGCAACCCTCACAACCATTACCTTCTACCACTCTTCAGCTAAAGGAGCCCAGACGTAAAGGAGCATTTAACTGTGAAAGTGAAAGGGGTGAAACACAAATTACCAAAATTATAAAAGAAGTTTTTTTGAATTGTAGGGGTCTACCACAAAAAAAAAAGAGGAGCCACTAAGCCCCTTAAAACTGCAAGATGTGATATGCAAGATGTGAAGCAATGAAGAAACCGAATGAGGAACTGAAGTGTAATGAAGATATGGAATCCAGTTTGGGGGACAAGGAAATACATTCTGAAAAGGAAGGAAGAAAAAGAGACAACAACTTGGAAAAAAAAAAAAGATGGAAAGAAATACCTATGAGGTGAAAAAAGAAGACAGAGATGGAAGTCAGAGTTGGTGTGGAGTGAGGAGAGAGAACATAGAGATGATAAAGGGAAAGATGCTTTCTAGGTACTGATCTCCTTTCTTAATGCATGATGTGAAATATCTGATAATCCAGGTGTGAATGCACTGTTACAGACCAAATTGGTATTACTGAAGTGTCTAAACTCTGAGGGCCAAATTGGTATTACTGAAGTGTCTAAACTCTGAGGGTAAAATAAAGGATAAGTGTCAAAATAAGGATAGGCAAATATAGTAAATTATTTCACCCGTGTGCATGGACAAAGGTGAGGTGCCAGGAGAGACACTACATCAGCTGTTAGGATGTGCACTAGTTACAGGGGAAGAATCTGTTCCACCACAAATAAGCCTGATAAAGACAAAAAAAATCCAGCTCTGTGGAAGACATAGCCAAGAGAAGCAATTCCGTGTGGTTTTTAGTTACTGGTTTTTACAGGGAAGCCTACAAAACCTTTATTCCTCCTTCTGTTAGGTACTAACATTGTGAGGTCCAGAATCTCTCCAGTTAATTAATTATTTTCTCAGTATTTTTTTTCCTAGTGCCCTGCACTTGCCTAAAAATTTGTACATGATGTTTTCCCAGAAGTCTGTCTCTGAGCCCTACCTGTCTCTCTGAAGCTCACAAACCATTTGTCTACAGCTAAAACCTGCATAAAAATTTCAGCAGTAGCCTGGAACTCTATGTCTCCTATTGGCCCAAATTTATCTCTAGGTGTAGCTTCTTGGATAAGTGCCCATTAAAATTGACTTATTGAAACAGAACTACAAATTAAAATAGAGCTGAATCAACTTATATTCTCACCTTTGCTTCCCATAATGGTTCAAACGGAGTGTATATCCTTGAAGCAAGAAAAATCCAGTTTTTAGAGCAAAAGTACCTTTAAAATGCAGTCTCCTCTCATCCTAAGTTACTACACTATGAATAAAAATTAATTTTTTGTTTGTCCACCTCAGTTATGAAAGAAAAAGTATTCATCCTTGTCCTGATAAAATAAATTAAAACTGCTGATTAATTTCTTGTGGACATTCACAGTAATTTCTAAATGAAAAGCTCTCTGTTTATAGGGAACACTCTAACTAAAATAATTCACTTCATTTTACAGCAGATTTGAAGCTAAAACATGCACCAGAATGCCACAACTGCCATTACAAATTAGAACCCAAGTGATCTGCTTTTGGGAAACTGAAAAGAAATAATTTTTCTCATACTTCATAGGATTTAACTGAAGTCTCACAGAAGGTACGAAGGTCTGAGAAAAGCTTAAAAATCAGCAATTTGAATATAAAATTGATATTTTATTTACTTCTCATGACAAACGACTGCTCTTCTTACCTGAAGAACTCTTTTGGTCAGGCCAGTTTTCTGAGCTAGCTGTTTCAAGTCCTTGGCATCAGGATTGTGGTTGATAGCAAAATATGACTTCATTGTCCTCAACTGGTGGTGTTTGAATGATGTCCTCATCCGCTTTGTTTTTTGATTGCTGGGGTATTGCTGGTCTCTGTCCAGGTGGTCACCATCGTTTTCATTGCAACTTAAAGCTTAAAGCAACAAGGGGAAAAGGAGAGTAAATCTATGGCTCTGTGACCAACATCTTTTGCAGTTCATCTGAGTGCAGCAATTAAAATAACACAGCACGGCAGGTATTGTACCGGCACAGATCCTACTTGCCTTCCCCTCCATTTCTGCATCTTCTATTTTTCCCTTACAATGAGCAGCCTGCAAGGACCCTCACCTGCCTCTTTGTGGCTTTATAAGTGTCAAGTCTGTTTCATTTTTCATCCCCTCCATACCCCAACGGCCTTTCCTCCACTTTCTTCTTGTAGGACAGTAGCTGTCCTCAACTCTCCAAGCGTTTTAATGTACTTTGTATCACTGTAAATTGCTTTGTAACATACAAAGACTGCTGTACAATTGAGTCCCCTTCAATCTCGACGGAACAAACCAGTTAAAATTATACTTATTTCCTTCATCAAACTAGAACCTGTAGAGTGCAAGAGAGATCATTAAATGAAACACTGTAAAAGAAATAAAGTTTGTGGGTACCAGTCAGCAAATCATGACTGTGATTTGACTAGCTAAAGAAATAAAGCTGTTAATAAAATGTATCACCAGAATGGCAGATGAAAACCACCTTTTTAAATTATTTATTTGTTTATATTTCCTTTTTAAATAAAGCACTTGCAAATAGTAGTTGGAATGGTCATTTCTGTTGTGTGCTTTTGAAATCACTGAACGACAGTGATTGATGAATTTGCATAAATCACCCCTAAAGCCTGTAAATGTAGTCTGTGAGTGAGAAACATTATAGGAATTATCAAGTAGTACTGAATGCTGAATGCCAAGCAAAATAATCTCACAGACCAGAAGTAGCTTTTCATTTATTTGTGCATACTGTAAACCATAGAAAAACTCTTAAAATACCTTAAGGACCGAGCTTAAACCCACTAAAAAATCCAGGGATATAACTGAAAGTTAGCTCCGACAAACTCTCACTAATTTGCTTTTTCTGTTCCAATATATACAACTCCCTGTTAATTTCCTATAACTTTTATGTTAAAAGCACTGAAAAATCACTACTATCCCTGTTCCATGTTGCATGCAAAAATGAGGAAAAAAAATAATTAGAACCTGAGTTATTGGCAAATTTCTTAAACATATAAACAAATTTGTTTTCAATTGTCTGTTACTGCTACTTCATTAAAATTAAGCACACCTCACAGACATGTCTTTGTAGTCTTACTTTAAATTCCTGCTCCATCAGAGGTTTTCAGCCCTATTGAAAACAGACAAATTCTGAAAGGCATGCATTTTAAAAGAGTTTTAAAAAATATACATAAAATGCACATACTCGTAAGTAACAATGCTTGCAGACTCTACAGACAGCAGTTTTGCAGCCTGCACAGTGGCTGCTTTGCAAACCAGCTTTTCAAAACCTTCTAAAAGAATATGTCACAACATTGAGCAAGGACTGCAAAAATTCAGCCCTAAGACAAAAAAGTGTCTTTGCTTAATAGATGCAGAGAAACTATCCAAAGCTTCAAAGTTTTCTGTGTGTTTCTGCATTCTATATTTTTAAAAACAGCCTAAAAAAATGTACTGCATGTCTAAATGTGTGTGTGTGTGTGTGTGTGTGTGTGCATGCACACGCATGCATTTGTATAAATCCTTTCCAGACCTCAGTATCTTGTGCCAAGTTCTACTGATAAGAAACATTTCTGCTTGTTTTCCTGTGGTGTGGAAAGACTGGAAGCACCTGAATTTAGAGGTGTAAGACATTTAAAAGGAGATAATAAAAATGCAGTGTTACTGGCAAAATCTTTTTTGGTTTAAGAATTGAGACAGAGTTGCCAAACTGGGGGCATCCCATGTGCTCCAATCTCCTTCACAGCTACAGTTCCTGATGGAAAGAATAGTGGGATGCATAACTGAAGCTGTCCTGCTCATAGCAAATTCTGTTATGGAAATGTAAAACCAAGCAGGTTTGGTTTTAAAATGTACTCGAAGAATTTTAGATACTAGTAATGGGAAAGACCTTTGTGTGTTCTCTTACATGCTTCCCAAACCTCCCAGAAATAACAGGGCAGAGACTTAGGAGGAAATTCATCAGAATGTCTGCCTGAAAGACTATGGTCTGTTCATGATAATATGCAAATAAACCCTTGGGCTGCAAGTAGTTGGATTCTAACCTGTTCCATAGAGAATGAGATATATGCAGGATCCAAGGAAATAAAAGTGATTCTAAAGCTTCCCAGAAGGGAATGAGGGTATCAACTTTTTGTCAAGCCCTGATAGGACGGTGAAGAATTTACTTGTTAAATTTCTCATAATTTTACTTCCTCACTTACTAAGTAAAATTACTATTAAGATGGCAGTAAATATGCACCATTTGGGACTCATGAAATATTGTCCTTTTCTGTGAAGAAAGTTACAAAACATGTTTTGAAAGTGCACGAGGGTGCCTGATTTTCGTTGTCTTGTGCAAGTGCCTGGGTACCCCCAGGCATCACCCAAAATGACAAAAATATTCCTAGTGAGTGCCAATTCCCCTCTCGTATTTGGTTGTGGTGCCTGGCACCATCTTCAAAAGTCTTTTATATCAGGTCTAATGTTATCTGCATCTCTCACAGAATCTGAAAGGTCTGTGGGCACCGCAGGCACGGAGATGCCAAGCGGGCCAGAGGTGTAAGCATGTGGAGGTTTTAAGAGCTGAGAAGTTTCTGCAAAAGACATCATGATGTAAGACTAACACTGTACGTGCTCCTCACACAACCCTCCGTTTTTCAGGCACTTCTCTGCTCCTTCGTGTTGTCTCTGTGTATCTCCTAAAGGAACTGTTCAGCTCTCCATACGTACAATTTTGATTCAATCGCAGTATCTGGGGCTGCTGGTTGGGAGTTCAGAAATAACAATTGGTAAAATTCCAGTAGTAGAGAGGAGTCTCAAATTAACTGATGTTTCATTCCTGTTTTGTGATAAAACAAATTCTGAAGTGGTGCCAAGTCTCTTTTTGACCCTAGAACATTTCTAAGGCCTTGGTGCCTTTCCCCCAGTCCCCACGTTCCGGCCATTGCCCTCCTGTCCTGGTCTCACCAGCAGCCAGCTCTGAGCCTCCTCCATTATCACCACGATACAAATGTCCATTTGGCCACAAGATGGTGATGTCCACAGAGTGCATCACTGGAAATTAGATTAAAACACTATCTTTTCATACGATGACCAAAACATCCCCTGCAGAATAATGCATAATAGAGACTCTAAAAACAGCAGCATGGGTGTAAAGCAGCATGTGTTGCTACCTCTGTAACAAACACAGTTTGGAGAAGAAAACTGGAGAGCACAGCTTCACACTCAAATTCCCAGATCTCACCATGTGTCGGGACTCGGGGCAAAGCATGTGCTCAGTCATTAGTAGGTTGCTAAGTACATGGCACATGAAGAAGACGGGAAAGAGGAATTTCCTTTGGGGGAACTTTTGTTCTTGGTAGCTTGTGTTTGGCACGTTAAATTACCCAAAAAGAAAACAAACTAATCCTGATTCTGAAAGAATGATGAAACAAGAGACACATTTGGTGCATGCATCGGCTCTCCAAATTTAGTGGATCAACATCATACACCCCTTTCCTTCTGTAATGAGAGTCCAGGGGGTGTGTTAACCTTCTGCTGCCTGGAGAGGGAACTTGTGATTAACTAGACGAGGCAGGGATGCAGCTGTTTGGCAGGAGTATGTACAGGACTTTGTGGTACAGGCATCCTCGAAGGGGACAAAAGTGAGACAGAGCCCTCTGAATGACACTTGGGACAGGAACAGAAGTAGTCTTTCTCCCTGATGGATGGAGAAGACGCTTGGAGAAGGCAGACACCTGAACTCCTTATCACAACTATGATTGAAAGGGGTGAAGCTGTGGCACTTGGAGCAGGCAAGGTTCTCCTCGATGCCTGGCAGCATGTAAAGGGAAGGACACACACACCACCGCCTTCGGAGCAACAGACATAGAAACTCAACCTTGAAATTTCAAGAGGTGTTTCTGGGAAGAGGGAGATCAAGACTGTCTTAACCAGGACTGTCTCCCAGGCTGAGCATCACAAGGCCACGGGAGAAGAAAGCTGGGAGTAGAAACCTCTTTCCTCCGGCCTTCCTCAGCCGCCGGGGACAAAAGGGCTGCGTGTCCCGCTGCCTCCTGGGGCTGCCGGAGGGACCGGCCGCCCCCCTCCTGCGTCCCCGGTGCCCCCGGGGGGAGAGAGCGGCCCGGGACGGGGCTGCAGCGGGCGGGAGAACAAAGGGTCCGGGCCGGGCGGGCGGAGCCAGCCGCCGAGGGTTTTTCCCCTCAATTAAGCCAATTGAATGGCGCTGAATAGCCGGTGCGAGTGCGCGGTAATTCCCTGAGCGCCGCGATTAACCCGGGCAGCCCCGGCCGAGCGGGGCTCCGCGCTGCCCACCGGGCCGGGGGAAGGGGCCGGGAGGGCTCCGCTCCCGAACCGAGGGGCTCTGCCCGCCGAGCTCCTCCCGGGAACCCCCGGCGGCTTCCCTGGAGAGGAAGATGGAGACGGAGAGGGAGAGGGGGAGCGCGGCTGGGGCCCCGCTCGCCCTTCGGGGAGCGAGCAGTGCCGGCTGCCTGCCCNGGGGGGGGGGTCAGTTCCTCAGGGCCCCAGCGCTTTCCTGAACCGTTCCGGGGAGCGGCACGAAGCGGCCCCCGCACCCCAGCCCCGTCCCTGCCCGCCGAGGGGGTTCATCTCGGCCGAAAAGTCTGGAGCTTTCTTACTGAAACATTTTGTGCCCTCCTGTAGTAAAGGGAGGAAAGATTTATTGATATCTCCGCTGTTGGCACAGATTATGGGTATTTTATCAGACCGTGGTGCCCCAGGTCCACGCAGCACAGATGTCACTTGCGGGAGTATTTTAGTGTCTTCATGTTAAAGACAGACTCGATACAAATAAATAAAATATAGCGGGCTGTGGGAGGTTTGGGGTCTAATTCACAAAGGGAGTATTCAGAATTCTTTACAGGTGCTTCTGTGTTCAGCAAGCTTTCAGCCATTGATTTACTGACCTAAAAACCTCCTCAAACTCTATTCCAACAAGTGAAAAAAGAAATTATGATCACAGGAACACACTTAAAAAAAAAAAAAAAAGGAAGAAAGAAAGAAAAAAAATCTTTTTGAAGTTTCAGCATCCTTCTAAGCTATTTTCCACTTGTCAGACTCTATCCACATCTAAAGCCCATCATCATCCCCATGCAAACGGAGTCTCGTTTAAGTGTGAGTGGGGGTAAAGTCAGTCCAATTCGTGTTGCAGATTAATATTTGCTGCAATTACGAAAAAAAAATTCAGTCTTAACTCTGCCTGAGTTTACCGACCCCCCTTTTCCCACCTCCTCTGGGTGTAGATTTATTTACACAAAGTATTACGCACAAATTATCAGCAACAGATCCCCTAGGAGGACAATATTGTCGAATTTCGAGTGCGTTTCTGAGTAGGAACGGACAAGTTCCGTTTAAAATAAAAAGATAAAATATCACATATTTAGACCGTTTCTTTTTAAAAAGCATATAAAAATGAAGGCTTTGCAATAATCTCCTGGTCTGTGAAATTTTACTTCAACTGCAGCCTGGAAAGCTTTTCAAGATCGATGTCACTTATCACTGTATAAATTAGTCGATTATTGGTTTAGTAAATAGTTAAGTAGATAAATATTTAAGCAAAGAAGCCAAAGTTTCCTCAAGGAAGATCTCTTAACCTTCCTTTTCAGGCTCTGAACAAAAAGTGAAAGACAAAAAAAAATCAGAGGGCAATTGTTTTGAAACGATTTTTTAAAAAATATAGTTAAAGATGATTTATTTAGGAAGTCAGGAAGCAGTAAGGCTCTCAGACTGTGCTCCCACCCAGGACAGATGCCGCTGGTTTGGTTTACAGGTCCTTTGAATCTGAACATCTGCCCTGCACAGGGAGATAGCGGAAGGACAATTCAAGTCTAATCCCTCCGAAAAATGAGACGTTTTTAAACGGGCAAGATGCATATTTTATGTATGTTTTAAAGCTCAGCTGTTACTCGGGAGAACGCCACACACACCTTTCATCAACTTTCACCACTGGGACCACTGCTGATTCTTGCACTATTTCCAAATTATTCAGCGATTAGTTAAACCAATAACAGCGGCAATTTTGTTTCCCGAGGTGCGTTTGCCGGTTAGAGATGCGCCTTTTCTCCCTGCCGTTTTCAGTGCAAACCACCGAGTTTCGTCTCTATTGTTAATCTGTCTTTAGGCGCAAAACACCCGCAGCCTCATCCTCCCGCAGCCTCATCCTCTCGCCGCAGTCTCCTCCCCCGCAGCCGCAACCCTGGGTGCCTGGAGATCACCAGTACATCTCAGACCCTCACCACCACTTTCCCTCTGCCTCCCCAACCCCCTTCCTCCTCCCTCTGCCAGCCGGGAGTCCCGCGCAACCCGAAGCTGCGGGGCCGGGGCAGTCGGAGCGCGGGGAGGAGCGGCTGGAAACCAACGGCAGCAAATTTGGCTTTTACCTAACGCCCTTTCCGGGAAAAAAAGTTGAAAATATTGAAGGGAAAAAAGGGGGAGAATACGCCCTATGGGATATGTCAGAACTTTATAGATTAAAAAAAAAAGAAAACTTCTGGAAACGGCGGAGAAGCGCAGGCGACACTGGAACAGCAGGAGGAGGGAGGCAAAAGGAGTTTCGTCTCCAAGGTGCAAGGGGGCGGCTGCGCGCACAGCCTGGGGAAACTCGGGCCTGAGGTAAACCCCACCCCTGCCTGGAATTCTTCTAATAAAGTCAAGATCTGAGAATTTTCTTCCGTCCAGAGACTTTTTCCTTTTGCATACAAGGACAGTGCTGGAAGACCCCGTGACCACAGCCGTTCTATTGGGCACTTAGACGGACGAAAAGCAGCGAGAGGAAAAGGGGAAGCAGGGATGGGGGTGCAGGAGGCTGCTCGAATTCCCTTGCCTGCAAAATTCCAGTGCTGTGGTGGGGAGGTTAAATGAGGAAACATATCAGAAAGTTTGCAGCTCGATGCAGAGAACCTGGAAGAGAGTTTCTGCAGAGACTGCATGCAGGCTTGTGGCTGCTGCCAGGTTTGCTCCCTTTCTTCTCACTGCTGTTCTCAGTTAAAAAGCAGAGGCTGCCCCTCGGGGCAGCGAGCGTTTAGGAAGGGGATGGGTGCTGGGAGCTTCCCCACTCTTCTTCCAGAAAACTCCAACCGGACTTGTTCCCGTTTGAGCAGACTTGAGGCTGCCTGCAGACACCTGCTGCCTGCAGTCCCTGCCCGAGTCTGTGGGCCTTCCCAGCCCCGCACACCACCCCCTCACCCCCCACTGCAGGTCCTTGGGGAATAACCACCTTCTTACTTTCCCTCTCTCTTCCAAAACTCTGAGGTGCAGGAGCTCAGGACAAGGGCAGAATGATTCACCCATCAGTAGTAGAGTGTAGCTACTACAGAAAATTCACAGCTCTCTGAAGTGCTAACTTACAATCTCTGGTTTCCAGATTTTATTTCAGGCTAGACTCCCCCTTCTCCCCCTCCTTAACCAGATGACCTTGCTTCAAAACATTTTATTTCCAGCTGAAGTGAAAAATGCTAACATATTAGCTTCTGTAATTGCAGTTTGACAGCACTTGATCTCAATAATTATGCTGCAGCTAAACTATTATTAACGGTTTAAGCTAAAATAAACAGAAATCCCCCTTTGGAAGCAAAGAGAAACAAACCATTTGAGTTGCTCTCCGGGTAGATGGGGGTCTCTTACCTGCATTGTAGGCTGCTAGATCTGCCCCAGGCCCCGGGCTCTTCCTTTTCCTGGGTCTCCCCTTCTGAACAGTCCCTACGCCGTTGTAATAAGGCAGTCCCAAAGTATTGGCAGAGCCCGCTCCCAAAGCCGGGCCCTTCCCAGCGGCTACATCCGAGTGATTGAAATGCACCTGGTACTCCCCCTGGATGAGAGTCTCGAAATGGAGGCGACAGTACACCAGATTGTCCTTCATGCCAAAGTGATCGCCGGTGGTCAGCATCTTGTTGCAAGTGGTGCAAGTGAAGCAGTTTAAGTGATATACCAAATCCCTGGCCCTCATGACCATCTCGGAGGCAGAAATTCCCAGGTGACATCTCGCACATCTCTGCACCGAAAACCTCCTGCAAAACAGAACGGGCAGAGGAGATGGTGAGAGGCGCATCCCCCCCTCCCCCCTGTCACCGAGTCCGCCCGGAGGGCGCCAGAGGGAGAGAGGCTGCAGGGCCCAGGGCGGCCGGCTCGGCCCGGGCAGCGACACAAAGCTGGGGATTTTGAGGAGCGGCTCCGCCACCCGGGAACCCAGGGGGTCCGTCCCGTTTCCCGCCTCGAAGCGCAGCTCCTGTCCCGCCAGCTCCCACTGGCGCTGACCCCCGACCCGCAAACTTCCCTGGGGCCGGAGGGACAGCAGGACCGGACACAGCCCCTACCCTCTGCCCTTGCACACGGACGCGGGAGGGGAGGGCGAGCCCTTCCCCAGGGTGAGTGTGCCGCTCCGAGCCTCGCCCTGCGTGTCCAGGGCTCAGCTCCCGTGGGCCATCGCCTTTCCCTTCGCAGCCCAAGAAGCCCGGACAGGGGACGCCTGGTGGAAGCCCCCAGTACCCGCAAGCAGGTAGAATGAGCTGTGCCCCCCTCCCAGGACCACGGGCCCGTCCCCATCATGACTGTCCCTCTCCCGTGGGAGGTTCTGGGTGCCCAGAGCCAGCCCCACGGGGACCACGTTGCCCACGGATCCCCTCCACACTCTCTTCAGGACGGGGTTTACTCAGCGTGGGGGGCTGCAGGTCCCCCCCACCCGGGATGGTGGCGGAGGGCAGGTTGTACCTGTAGTAATCCTCCTTGCAGTAAATGCTGCCGTCCTTGCTGAAGCAGGTGAGCTCGGACTCCAGGTTGAGTTTACATTCACAGCACTTCAGGCAGCGCATGTGCCACTGTTTATCCACAGCCAGGAGGTAATAACGGTCGGAGATTTTCCCCCCGCAGCCGGCGCACAGGGCAGCCCGGTCACTGCTGATGGAAGGCATGGTCTGCTGGGGGAAAACAATTACAGACCGTTAGCGAGAGGGAGAAACTCTTGTGCACCGCTGGGCTCCCCCCTCCCCTGCCCGGCCTCGGATGGGCTTCTTCTCTCCCTTGCCGGGGCTCGGCAGGCGCAGAGGAGAGAAGAGGGGGCTCCGAGCCCCTCCGCCCCGAAGGGACGCGGGTCCCCGGTGCCCCCCGGCAGCCCGCCTTGCCGGGAGGAGCGGGGGGAAAGGAGAGACACAGAGAAAAAACAGTCTAGGATTTAGGGAAGGTGCCCGGATGAGATCCAGGAATTTATTTATTTTTTTTTTTTTTTCGTTTTGGAGGATTTTCCCGTCCCAGAGTAAGAAATGATGCAGTTCAATAAACAGGCGCAACAGTCACAGAGTAGGGCAAATCGCAGATAGTTAATTTCAAAATTTATTATTATGGGTATACTGAGAGCGTCTGCATATTTCATGCTCTGTGAGTGCGTGTATGTGGAGTGTGTCTCTGTGTGTATTTTCCTAGCTATAAAATTCCGAGTGAATTACTATCAAACCCCCCAGCAGTCACAGTGCTACAGACACAGCTCCCTGCAAGCTGGTTCCAAACAACACGCATCCCAATCTGCTGTGACCCAAAGCACTAAAGGGATCGGTAAATAAAATTGCGGAGGAGATGAGCATCACCAAATCCGAGGGGCAGAATGTTTTATCAGGAGAACGAAACAGGGGAAGACACGTAGGAAAGAGAGGAAAAAACAACAGAGCACTTCAGATTACGTTGGGATAGACTTGGAAGCAATAAAACTAAATGTAAGCCCTATATAATTTAATAGTTTAGTGTCAAATCGCAATCCAATCGAAAGCTCGCAAAAAAACAAATACATACATATTCTGTCAACTTCTACCAAAAAAAGAAAGAGAAAAATAGCGGAAACCGTTTAAGCACGCTTATTTATTTTCGCCGGCACCTTAAGCAGGACCCAGGAGAGGAGGCTCAGAGTGGAGCAGTGTTTATGGCAGAGCTCGCAGCGCGCCGCTGTCCACTTCTTTCCAAACTCACCATTATCCGCGTTGCACAAAAGCACGCTGCAGATTTGTTCTTGTGCAAGAGGGCTCCAAACATTTTTTTACAGATGTGACAAACACGCAGTTTGTTTTGCTTGGAAGGAGGGGGGGTGGGGGTGNNGGGGGGGTGGGGGTGGGGGAAGGAGTTGTTTGTTTACTTTTACCTCCTCTAGAGCCTTAAGTCCTTGCGCAAAGCCAAAAGAAAAGACAGCTAATAGGGAAGAAACCAAAGAAAACGCAGCTATTTTTTCCGCCTACTCTGGACTGGTTCCTTTCATCCAGTACTTGCAGAGATCACCAAATGCCACGGCTGTGAGCACTGCTCTTTGCACTACACCATTCCCACCATCAGAACTACATGGAAATAAAACCATGGCACTACGCTGGTATGTTAGTAGGTAACTCCACTGATAGCTTCTTTCTTTAACGCATTAACTGTAACTCTGCTTAGGGATTCGTTTTAGAACCGAAGCCGTTTCTTGTAAATCCACTTTAACTGAAATACCATTTTCCTGCCTCCCCCTCCCCCCCCTTTTTTTTTTCCTTCCCAATAACAAAAAATACTCTGAGATCCAGAAATGGTATTCAAGGACCCAGTACTCTATTTGACTATTTTTTATATACACGTGTGCATGTATATACATTATATATTGTTACATAAAGGTATCATGCCACAATAATTATTCCACGAAAGGTAATTCGATATCATTTAATCGTATGGAGAAATAAAACTTTTCCAAAGAAAACCAAAATAGTTTAAATTAGAAATCAATGTTCCACCCTTACAGTATAAAGGCCGGTTTTCAGTCAGAGTTTCAGCATTAAATATTCTCACTGTCACCTTTAAGTAAATTTCTACATAGCATTAAGATAAATAAGACATAGTGATGAAGTTTTAAAAACCGAGAACATATAATCTTTCTTGCATATGCCCGTACCAGCTTACAAGACATCATTGAACCAAAAAACGGGATTATTTCATTTCAGAATTATAATTTCTTAACAAAAAAGTAGTTTACATAAAATGTCAGATCAGCTAACACACTTCAGAAACCTCTTCCATTTTGCTAGTTTAACTCTGGTTAGAAGGATGCATCTTTTTATTATATAAATGTATTAATATACAAGTACTATGCAGCAGCAGACGTAAGATAAAAAGTAAAAAAGTTATAAAAATTTGCATCCATCTGTCTCCCTGAAGCATGTCCTCTAGCTCTATTTCTGCAAACTCACTGTTCACATACATTACAATTACTTAAAAAAAACCCCAGAATTTAAAGATACTCGAGTTTGGGGGTTTGTTATTGTAAATGCTGTAAAGTCTACTTCAATGTAGACATCCTACCTGAAAAATAACACAGAACTGCCTTCTGTGGAGCTTGTGTTCCCATCCTGCAGACAAAAATTTCGCCCAAATGTTATCTGTATAATAACATACTTTGCCTCTTCCTAAAAACTTTGGAAGGCCGGGCAGGCTGGGGGAAGGGAAGGCGTTCTTGGACGCTACCAAAAGGCTGCTCTATCTTTCTCTTTTCTCACAAGATCAGTACCATTCGTTTCACCCCTGTGTTACTATCACTATGCATATTATTAATAATTAACAGGTTTATGCCTTTCCCCGCGGTTTTATTTAATCTTTCGGGGTAGCTTTCTGATTAATTTTCTCCTGATTTTGTATTTTGCTTAGTTTCCCCCCATACGTTATTTTAAGGGAAAAGCCCTAGATTTGCGGGGTGTATTACGTTTAGGGGGTCAATTACTCCCATTCCTTTGCTTCCTACCGTTTCGGTCTCTCCCCTGTCTATAGCCGAGCTGATGGCCGGTGCTTCGCTTTTGGTTCTCCGATCCATCTCGTCGATGACCCCGTGCATCTCCGAGCCGGACAGACTGTGGAAAAGCATCGCTGAGGAAGCAGAGGAGGAGGCCCCGAATTGCTGCTGCTGACAGTTGTCGGGGTCCCTGCAGGAGCCCAGAACTTGCATTAACCGGAGCCCTCCCCCATGCATCTAGCACGGCCGCCCCGTCTCTCCTTGGGCTCCGGGCTTTTCGCCCCGTCAGAGATCTCCGGAGCGCAGGCACTGATCCGAGGTTTCGAGGGGGTTGGGTGCAGAAAAGGCGGGCGAAGGGGATGAGGAAGAGGGGATAACTGGTGGTATAAGCTTCGGGGCTTGGATCTAGTCTGTTGCGCGGCCCCGGCACGTCCCTCTAGGAGGCTTCTTCAGTACAGGGCTCATTGCCCCGGGTGCGTTCCCAGGCTTTATGCTCTGGCCCAGCTGGAAGAAGGCTGGGCAGATTTACGGTTGGGGTAGGGGGATTAATAAATAATAGAAATATAAAAAATTAAACCATCTTCAGTGAGAAATAAATAAAAAATAATAATAATAATAACGACAAGCCCCCTACATCGTACTGTGCGAAATTTGGAGGAGGAGAGCGAGGGAGAGAGAGGCTGCAGCAGGCGGCGAGCAGGCTGGTGCTGCACGGAGGATGGGGCGGGCGCCCACCGTGCGCACTCACAGTCCAGAGGGCTGGCAGCGGCGGCAGCGCAGGGGCAAAGTTTGCTCCTTCCCCCGCTCCTCCCCCAGCCCGCTGGAGATCATTGGGAAAAGAAAAAAAAGCCGAGGGGAAGGAGGAAGAGTTGGATGGGCACCAGATGGGACGGGCACTCGGCGGCCCCCCTCTCTCCGTACAGCGGCGGGGCCCGGGGCGGCTGCTCGGNGGGCAGGGACCGGCACCGCTCCGGGGGTTGGCGTTTGTCGCCTGTGACAGACCGCGACGTGCGACAAAGAGGCTGTCGGGGAGAATGCCCCCGGCGCGGGAGAAGTGTGTGTGTGGAGGGGGTTCAAAAGTTTGGTTACGCTCCGGAATCACGATACGCGAATAGTTTATTAGTAACTGAATGCACCCAACAGCACTCATTATGAACCATATTCAGCGTTAGAATCTAATCGGTTGTGTCAGTCAAGACCCCGAAGCCTCCCACTGAGCAGGGCTGCCCGGAGTTCACGGCAGACTGCAAGAGAACCAGGCCAGGAAGGGCTCTGAACTTGAGGAGAAGCATCAGGAAGTCTCCAGAAAAGACAAAGAGCACACAGAGAAACTGTTTGTGATGTCTAAATATTTATCCAGAAGGTGGGCAGTAAGGAAGGGCTAATTAGTATTGAAGATGTCAAATATCTCGCTTCTAATTACCTTAGGAAAGGGAGCACAGCAGAAAGGAAACCTGAATGCACACCTGAGATCATGAGGTGCTCTGCTTAATCTGAGACCTCAGATGATTCCAGCAGGCAGCACCTTACTGCTGGGTGTTTTGTGACACAGTGATTTGCCTCTTGCAGGTGCACAGCTCAGACCAGCTCTGCTAAAACAGGAATGACTCTGGTTGGAGTCAAACCTCGCTGGTTCTTGTGTTGCCTTCCCACAACAATCCAGGCTTTTTATCATGGTTCTGTTGGGATTGCCCTGAGTAGTTAAATACATTTGCATGTCTCAGAGGAGAAGAAAGTCTTTCTTGTAGAAATGCACATGAGATGCCACAAGACCCCTCAAGAAGCCCTGCTGAACACAGGCTAATTTGGCATTTGTGGGAACTGTCCAAGGACTGCCCTGAAATCCGCCCTTGGAAACAATGGAAATTCATGTTCTAATTCAGATGACAATTCTGCAACGGAATGATTGGAGCTCCATAGTATTTTATCTTGATAAAACAAACCTATTCGATCTCTGCTAAACTGCAAGACATTTTAAATACTGTCTGTATTTAAGGTAGGTTTTTCTCCCATGGCAGGGATGTGGTCTCCTGCTCCTGGATGCCAGTTATGCCACTGCAGGACACCCTTGTGCCACCTTGAACTGAGCAACCTGCTGTATCTGAGCCTCCCTACAGCAGCCTGCTGGGCTCTCCTAGGTGTTTTAATAGCGGTGTAATTACCTACCACACAATGGTTGCAGACATTTTGCAGTTAAGAAAGGTCGCCAATTCTTAGGCTCTGTCTGGCGTTGCTCATTATCAAAAAGATTTTATATATTTTATGGAACCAAAATACAATATTTTATGTAACAGTATTGCCTGAGCGCTTGGGACCAATAATACCAACAGCTTGTTAAAAAGGTATGGCATGACCTCCAGTTCACAGGCTATCTCTGATTATCTTCCTAATGGATATACAAACACAAGAAGACATCCAACCCTTGCTACCAAAACACAAGGAGAGTAACCAAATGTAAACACAAAGCTGCTAATGTACACACTGACACATGAATGACATTTACATTGTTCTGAATAAAATTCAGGATATTCTTGAATAATGAGCAACAGACAAATTACAATAGCAAAAGAAGCTTTAGAATCAAACGCAGGCTCATGCAAATTTGGAGGTTTTTCATTTAAAAAATGGTCCAGCTAATAATAAAGTCTTTTAACCTGTATTTTGTTATAGGTGACAGGTGAACAAATCACAGGTCTTGAGTTTCTCTACCCTGCCTCTCTTGGTAACGTCATCTCCAGTACCATCTGCTACCTACCAGACAAACAGACCAACCACATAATGAGGTACCAGCTTCCACCCAGCTACCGTGACTAAATCAGAACAAAAGATTCAACGCCTCCTTCAACAAAGCGACACAAGTCTAAGCTGTCTTTGCTAATTGCTGGGTTTCAGGTTGTCTGTTACAGATTTTAAGTGAGCCGCAAACTTCCATCAAATACTTATATCTGTTGGATAAAGGTACTAAGGATAAAAGATAAATGGAAGCAAAAGGTAAGAGAGAAGAGAAGAAAGCTTAGAAAATAAGTAACTACTTTTGGTGATTTAAAGGCTGTGGAATAATATAAACATGAAAGACCAGGGGGCAACGTGATTGATATCTCATATGTTTTTGATGCCCCTACGGTTATTAGACTGCAATATATGGGTACATACAATAAACTATGAATTAAAATGTAATTGTAGCTTCAGGCATCTTCTTCATTGTCTGCTGTGGTGTTATGTCTTCATGCACCGTGATTGACAAGGTGTAATTAATCATCTTACTCAGTTGTAAATATGGGCACCCTTCACAGTAGGCATCAGGAAGTGTGTACCAGCAGAGGAAGCAATAGCTGACGCTGATACACCATTAAATCAAAATCAGAACGTTTATATGTTCAGAAATGTGTGTTTGGTGTGATGCTGTTATCGTTTATTTCTACAATACTGTACCAACAGATTTACTTGATTTGCAAGTTAACTACAACATTAACTGGTTTTATTTATTTTGTCTCCTCTTCATTTTTATAGGCAATGATGTTGTTCTCCTAAAATGTGAGACAGTTTGCTTCTTGTCAGCAAGTGGGGCTCAGCTCAGCTCTTCATCTCCCTGAGTTGCCGGAGACAGACAAGCATGCTTCAGATTCATGTGCTCTGTGGACTGACTTGAAATGATTCAGGGAATTATTACTCCATTCATTTATCACTTTTTGTGCTTCTTGTAGACCGAGTTAGACACTTCAGGCCATTTTAAAGTGAAAGAGAAAAATGAAATAATCTTATTAAGAAACGCCCTTCAGTTTAAAAACAGGACATTTGGGGCTACAAATGCTGTCCCCTGACTGCAAATGAACGTATTTTAAACATATTTTTCAGTATTCCAAGGCAAAAATAATTTGGTGTCTGTTTCTTTCCCTAAATGGTTGCTATCCTTAGCCAGTTAGTGCAAAACCAGTGTATGAGTCACAGGAAATTTAAGTGGTTTTGTCTCAGAAAAATTTGGTGGTATGCATTTTTTTGACGCACATAGAGCTGCTGAATGAATAATTGGCAAGCTAGTTAATGTCCTTTGCTTTAAAGCTGTCTAGTAGGTTTGCTGTTTAAAAAAATGTCTTTCAAAGCTGTTAAATATGTAACAAAAAGAGGTTGCTATCAGCATTCTGACATGAACAAAGCCATACAGTGAGCTGCCTGAGGTACTTCCAGTGTGTTATTAATTACAAACACAGTAATAAATGAAAATTGGTAAAGTCCTCAAATTCCCTTTCTTTGGAATACCAGCTGATGAACATTTAACAAAAGCTTGCTATAAAAATGTTAGTCCGGGAGTAAACTATTAAATCTTATCTAAACCAAGTGTTTGGGGAAGAGCATGGAATCTCTTGGATCTATAATTTCACCATTTACTGCTGATTGAATGAGATCTCTGGCTGCCTCAGAAGCAAGCCAAGCTTAAAACAGTGGCACACTGGCAAGAGGATGATCGACTAAGAATGTGTTTTATTTTGATTTGAAAAACTGTCAATCACAGATAAAAAAGACCAAATAATATTATTATATAATATTAGCTAATTGTATTTGTCTGGTAAACCAGGAATATGCAGGAAAGACAAATAGCACAGTTTAAAAGGGAAATATTCAGAATGGTTTGCCCAGATATGTTGAAATTGTTTGTCACTGGTACAAGCTGTAGATTTTGGATAAAAATACAAGCATGTATCTATAGATGTGAGAGAGAAATCAGATGCCCATGGTCTTATACATCTCAGTTTATATAGCCACAGCTATTTAAACAATTCCAAAACTGCCTCTACGGGTGTCAAAGAGGGAGGGAAATCTTCAACCACATGATCTTCTCTCCAGAGTCCTGTTAAATCCACTGAACTTAAAACAGAACAAGAAGTGTGAAATATGGGTTTGAACATGTTATGTCAGAAATGTAAAGGTTGGAAGCCTTTTTAGTAACCGATATTAATATTGTATTAAATGTTATGAAAAGGTAAGTGTTGGAGAGAAGGGCTGGGCTCATGTGCAGTTTTGTCAAGGTTTTTATCTGTGATTATGATTCCAGATGTATCTATTCCCTGAGGGAAAAAATGAAGTAAAGTTGGCATGTGACATGTGTTTTAAAGTGTTTGGCACAGTTTCCCAAAGTGATGACGAAATGTTCATTTTTATTACAGTGAATTGATAAAGGAACTAGGATTCTGAAGGTCAGTAGCTGTATATTTGAGATAGCTCTGGAGCTTTATTTCGGAGAATATAGATTTTTGGTAGTGTGTTTAGATCTGAGCATCTCCCATAAAAATAATCTTTACAAAATATGAAGTGGCAATTCCTGGTAATTCGGTAAATTTTATGCACAGAATATGGCAAAGATTGCAAACTTTTGCATCTACTAGTGTAGCTGTTTCTTAATAATTTTAAATATTTCTTTACTACTATATACATTAATCTCTCTGCTCCACAGCTAGAGCTCAAAAGCATAGTAAGATTCTTTCTAAGAACAATTTTCTAGTGTAAATGGACAGTGGGGGCTTTAAACAAAGTGGGGAAGGCATTTTTTTGGGCAAAACTATTTTGTCTAAATGAGTTTTAAGAGTTCAGATAAGAAAGTTCCCTGTGGCTATCCAGCTCCCTTTCTCTCCTCCCTCCCAACCCTTTCTGTGTGCAATAGTATCAGTAATTCCATGCTGACAGCAGGGCACCCAGAGCTGCATTACCAGGCAAACACTCACTCATAAACATTTTACAAGTTCAATATCGACCAATCCTGGAGGTCTGGGAGGCTGCCCTGATTGGGTACATCATGGATTTGGTAAACATGGCTACACAACACAAATAAGGTCTGTAGGGAAAGTCCAGTAGTTTGAATAATCAGACCTAAGAATATGATTAATTCCATATTTTATAAGTAAACTTCCACAGCTCTCTATCCATCTGCAAATATTCAGAGTGATGTGCTCAATACATTCCTTTCTGTTCTACAACCACATTTCTTTGTGAATTTAACCACATCAGAAAGCACTTCAGGTTTCTAACACGAATATTAGATGCATTTATTGTAAGGAAGCTTCCTTTATTGGAGGAGATTTGGAACATTTTGTATTTTATAGGTATATTTAAGAGGTTAGCAGTAGGGGGGAATCGTCTGTGGAAAATCTGTCTACAGCTGAAATTTTTAGATGCAGAAGTGTATTCCTCATACATTCACATTCTTTTGTTAAGTAGCTTACAAGACTATCCTCTTAGTGACCAGATACTTTTTTTTTTTTTTTTTAAATCTAATAATACTTATCCTTTTTTCCCTTATCTGTTATTTTTAGGAGCAAAGATTTGGTTTTATATTTTTATCAGCAATTAGAAGATTTTACTTCTCAAGGGCTTTACATTTTTATTTAGAGTGTTGTTGTTCTTTTCAGTAACCTTCTGCAACTTTGTTTTCCTTTAGTAGAGACATGTGAAGCCTACAGCCCTGCATGTGCTAGGGAATCATTGAGAATGATTTACAAGTTTTCACAGACTAATTTTCCATGGGGTAATTTTTCTCCAGAATAGCGTAGCTCCAATTAAAGAAAAGAATGCCAAGGGTCAAGGTATTTAATAAAACAATTTAGAAATGCATTTTCAAAAGTCCTTGTGCTTATATTTGAAACTGAGAATCCTATTTATACTTCAGTATAAGATAAATAATATAGAAAGATTGGAAATCAGAAGTCTGGTATTTCCCAGATGTTGAAATGTGCCTGCCTAATGAAGGCAGGAGACTTGCTCACCAGGTTTATTTTAAAGTGATGCTTTTAGATATTCATAGATTAAAATGACAGTTTTCAATCAGATACTTATTACGATTTTATTTGATATCTGCAAGATACCTGACCATTTAATTTTTGTCCTTTATTTCTCTGAGCTGATCTAATTGCACCTCTCTATTTTGCATTTATTTCTCTTTGCAAACACTACATTATTCACTCTCTCCTGTGCTTATTAAACAGTGCCACCTGCACCAAATGAAACAAAGCTTCTCCATCAATCTATCCCAGCTAAAGAACCCTGACTATATATTATAATTAATTGAAGCTCAATTGAACACTTGAGTCTGAACTAGATACAGTAGCCTGAAAAAACATTAAAAAAATTAGGATGTACTTTAAAGAAATCTTTTAAATGAAAATGTTCACTCCAAACTGAGAACCTAACCTTGTACCAAGCACTCTTCATCATCTCTGCACAGTACCTCAAGTAGCAATTAGCAGGTCCTCTAATTAATTAACTATTCCCTGTACATCACAGGGATTTTTGTGGCACTAACGTCATCCTTCATAAGTGAATACCAAATCCAGTCAATATTTTGTCACTATAAACCCTTATCTGGACTACCTGAATGCCCACCGCATGTCTCTGAAAAATGATTTTGCAACACAGAAAGCAGGTATGGAAACCAGCTGCCAACTTTGCACTCCTAGCCTGGGAAATTAGAACAGATAAAGGTAGAAATGGAGAAGCAGAGGCAGGGAATCCTAAAGGTAAGTATTTGCAATAAGGAGAAATCAGACGAAATACGAATTGAAATAGTAAAAATGAAATCTTAAAAATATAGTTAAGTGAAATTAAATGAATGCAAACGCTGAATGTATTTTCAACTTTCAAAATGCTGCAGACTCTGCTCACCGTGCTGCTTATCTTTACCACTGTCCACTCTCAGACAAGAACAGATTAATTAAGTGGCAGGTCAGACACAATAAGGTGAAAGGGCATTTCTAACCAATCAGTGATGTTTTGCCAATTTTATACTTTGCAAACTTTTTGTCAAAGTATAAGTGTGTCTGACTATTTTCAATGTAGTTTTCCTTTGGAACAATATGAAGTGATTTTAAGAGAATTAACATCTAAAAATGAGAGACAAAATGTGTATTGCTGGGTTTAATATTTATACAAGATGCAATATGTAAATTTGTTTATATAAATATGTATAAGATATACAACTGTACGAGGCTCTGTGTGTGTGTGAATGAACATATGTGTGTGTATCCATTTATCTATTTGTAGTTTCAGACACAGACATATGTTATAATTTCTTAGAGGCAAATATCTGCAAAAATAATTCTTTGTGTTCAGTAGTTTTCTTTAATGTGTAGTAAGTTTATCTTAGGAGGTTTCTGTGTTCAGGAAAGATCTTATGCATCTATTTAATGCAGAGCATAATGAAATCAAATAAAGTCTGCCTCATGATTCTGCAAGAATTATACATCAGCACTCTCTTCCAACATGTAAAATTTTCAATTGTGAAACAAACTTTATAGATATTTTAAAAATAATATATAGTATATATGATGCACTTGTAGAAACAGAAACTGTAGAAATCTCAAGAAACAAGAAAGAATTATTATTCAAATCATTTGGGACTGTTGCCAAATTATATTACAATTTAAAAAAACCCTCAACATTTAAGTGGAATTACTCATGAGGAGTAATACTTTCTCAATTATCAAAAGACCTCAGTAAGTTTTTGTATTTTGTAACAGTACCAAAAATTTCCACTTCACCTCCTGGATTCTCCTACAGCACTGTTACTGCCATTTCACTTACAAAAATTTTGGCATGAGCAAAATGTAAGGTAAAAAGTGGAAGTCACTGACAAACTATGATTGTATCTGTTTTAGCTGCATAAATCGGCTCTTATCAATAATTTATATTTCATGTTCTACAAAGACTCTGTCGTTACATCTTTAATTAACAGTTATGATTTTACAAAGATAATTTAAAAATTGAAATATTAATCCCTGTACTTGGAGTCCTTATGTCACCATTTTTTCCAATAAATTTGGCAAATGAATACTCTATTTTAGATACATCAGTCTCAAACAAAGGTGGACTCTGATGCAATTTTTCACTGTTCATTTCCCTGAATCTTTTGGGATATAAAGAATCGTGAACAAATACTTAACAGTCTGATCAATACCCATTGACCGTTTTGAGCCCCTCGTACCCTAACAAGCACAGCTTGATCATGTATATTTGATCATTGTAAAATTTCAAAGCACCTTGGTACAGCAGAGCAAGTCTTTCTGTGGTATCTTGCTCTTTTTTTTTTTTCATAAAGTAAATATTTCCCATGATTTAGCTTCACCACCATTTAAGCTTCAACCTTATTGCACATCTATTTGATGAAGCTCACGACTGTGAATTTCAGTGTTATATATCCACACTATTTCATATCAATGGCAAATATAAAACACTAGCCTAACATTTTAGGAGAGGAAACTCTGGATGTTCCTATGCATTCAATAGACCCCAGAGTGCAAATCTAAAAAGCCCTATCGTTATAAATCTTGCATTCCTGGTAAGTGTTGGCATGCACATTACACTGAGGTGTGTTAAGTTTATTTTAGTGGAAAAATTGTAGTAAAACCCTTTCCCTTGATATCCTTTTAAATATATGTTCACATACATATAAAATAAAAAATACGTGAGTTCACAGATGTGGTAGCCCTCAGCCTTATTAATATAATGCAAAAGAGATAAAGATCTTTGTGAAAAAATACTTGCAGTGATATATGTCTTTGCAGAACTTTATTATTGTTTGTTATTCCACAACCACTGTTTTTCATACAGGAATTTCAGATTATCATTAAAATAGAACATTGATGCTACATTTGTATATCTGCCTTTTCTGCTTATAATCATAATGTTTATTCTAACTTTCTGGGCTTATTATTTTAGACAGATATCAGTTTAATTAGCTTAAGCTGTCATACTCTAATAAATACAGACGGGTTGCCTGGTTCAGGAGGAGGAAGGTGGCTGCAGATTTCAGAAGCAGAGACAGTTAATGCTTTGTACATTATCATGTAAACAGCTAAAGGACAAAAATAATTACCTGATAAACTTTCAATTTCTGACTCTCCCCGATATGCTTTCTGACCAATTTTTCTATAGAAAATACATTCAAATTAGGCAAGTCCTCTAAATATCTGCAGCATCTGCTGGTTCAGACACCTTCCTTTATGCAGAGTACCATTTTCATATGATAATACATGTAATATGATATAGAATGACAGAATGCATGACAGTTGCCCATAATACATAGAAAGTCACTCAAAGGACAGAAGCGACATTTGGATAATTAGCATCCATTGGGCAGTCAATCATGCGAATAGAAAAAACTGAACAAAACCCACAATGGAGTTAGAAAACAAAAGGGACCCTAGCCGGTCTCAGGATTAACTGCTCTAAAGCGATCTAAATGCTTTTGTATCTAAAGAACTGAGGCTCCCAGGGCTGCCCTGTTCCCCTCTAGATACCCAGGGAACTAATTGTGGCGATCAAAGTTAAAGCGTTCTCTCTTCTTTATAGACTGCTAAATACACAGAAAAATTATTTCTCCATTCGTGTTCATTAAACTATTTTAAAGTTAAAAAACTGATGCCATGTTCTTTTGCCAAGTGAAAAGAGCTGGAGTATTGAGATTGTCCTGCTTTTATGGGAACACAACAGCCCATTTAATTTAAAGTCTGCCTTTGTTTGATTAATATTATTTTGCTGTTGTCCACTCTGCTATCTCTTTCTTTTTGGATAACAAAGCCAATTGTCATTAAAAACTCTTGTGTGAGAAAAACCTGAAAACAGCTAAGAATAATGATAATAACAAAGCCCATTAACAAAACTAATCAGAAAAGGTCGCACAATTTCCTAGTAACTGCCACTCTGTAAAAGAAATAAAATATTTTCTCGCTCAATATATGCAGCTCAGAATACCTCCTTTCCCCAGATTAGTTGGAAGATGAGGACAGCCTCCTTTAAAGCTCCATCTAACAGATGAGAGAAAAAGAAGAGATACAGAGAGAGCCCCAGGATGTGGAAAGTCATGAAAATACCTACCCTGGAGACAGTATTCCCATAGGATCCTTTTCATACAAATTCCAACTTGCCTAATGCCCTTAATGAATGAAATAAAGAGAGAATTCTGAAAGGCCCATGCTGATGGCTCCTGCTGGAAAGTGTGTGGTTTAAGGCATAGCTGCAGCAGTTCTGGGAGGGAATCGGCTCCGGTCCCCATCAGCCAAGCAGACAGGAATCACTGGGGTGAAATCTTCCCCCTCACACATTGGCAATTGACTTGAAATAACATCACGACACCTTTGGATAATTGATGCCTTCTTACCTTTCGTTGTCCTTTGCAATTAATATTTGTAGATCTAGAGGATTCTCCCAGCCACAGATAACGGGAAGGTGGAAGGGGTGGGGAGACAGAGAGGGAGTGTGTGTGTGTGTGTGTGTGCGTGAGTGTGTGCGTGAGTCTGTGCGCGAGAGGCAGCGAGGAACGGAGAGAAGCAGAGAGAGGCTTGGGTTGTGTGTCCCTGCTTGGGGAATGGGGTGTTGGTGTATTTGTGTGGAGGTGTATTTGGGGCTTTGTAAACCTCTGGAGCTCTAAAAGGGAAGATGGGAAGTGAAAGGTATGATGAGCTGGCTCTCCCTTGTCAGTCGTTACAGAGTTCCAGCAGCAGTGACCTTCAACCCTTCTGCTCTGGGTCAGCCTCAACTCCAGCCCCTTGCCCAGGTGCTGTGCCAGCGTCTGGATGCAGAGAGGAAAAAGGGACAGCAGAGGTAAGGAGGCAGAGAGAGATTGAGATCAGAAGGGCTTTTCACCCAGTCAATTGGGCCTCTGGTGACAAATCAATCACGGCCTGTTCAAACCAATGATGCTGCCAGTCTCCAGCTCGCCAACCCCTCCACAGCCTCCCCCAGCTCTCTGGCTCTCCTACATGACACTCAGCTGATGGCAGGGGCTCCAGTCAGAGCAGGGCTGCTTTTTACAGGTTGATTTGGTCATTAGCATCAGTTCTTCTCCATCTCCCTCTTGCTATGTCTTTGCCTACCATCAATTCATTTATTAAATACCGAGAAGTAGTATTGCAAGAGGGACCCTGACACCCTGAAGCACTTGTAAATAAGTTCATATACTGCTTTGTTAAAAGTAACCACATACATATATATATATGCATTTATTTATTTTTATACACTTAGGAAGAGCTACCTGTTTTAATGCAATTAGTTGATCTGATCGATATAACCAGAGACAAAGAAAGCAGGTCGTAGAAGAGCCTCATTCCACATCCTCCTTCCCTTTATATTATTTTACACTAGTAAAACTGGCTTCAGTATTTTTTTTCTACTACACACCTAGGACAGGAATTATTCTTTCATTTTCTTTCTTTTGCAGGCACTCGTTAAATTATAATTTTTAAGTCTCTTTTAAAGATATGAGGTAGATCCATAGCTGAAACAAACTGGCACTGCCGCTGAAATTTTTGAATTTCAAGGAGTATGTAGTAATGAAGTCCTAACTAAGGCAGAAAACAAAAAAAATTGCTATTGAATCATAAAAAATGTTCCTTTCAAAAGTGGCTTTCGGTTGAATTGTCTTAAGAATGTTTTAAAACAGTTAAAGAGAGAAACAGCATTATAAGAAGAGTGCTTAAAAGTTTAGGAAGAAAAAAGTGCTCTCTCTCAGGTTTTGTGGTCTTAGGAATTGCATTCTGCTTCTTCCTCTTTTCTCTCCTCCCCTCCCTCCCCCCAAATCCCTAATACAAAGACTGGAAAAAAGTCAAAATACGGTCTTAACAGAGCCTATATTACTCTTTCTTAGTCCTCCCTAACCTTAATTGCTGGAATAAAATCCTACAGACAAAAAAACATTGTATTGCACATTAATGAAAAGGGAAAAGTCCCTCCTCCCATCATCTCTCATCTTTAGTGCCAAGCTCTTAGTTTAGGGTTTTGTTGTCTGTGTAGCCAAGGGTGTCAGGGCACATTTCTATTAGCAAATTTCCATATTGGCCAGCTCAGAGTGACTGACCAGTCTGACAGCGTGCTGGGAAGGAACGATGATGGAGATGTGTAGAACGGAACCGAGCTTTTCCAGGCTCTGTAAAGAGAGCTTGGGCAAGATACAGCAGCATCAGAAATGTGGCAGGATATTCTAAGAAATGTCTCCCCTATCTCTTTTCTAATATGACTGAACTCTGTGAAACTGAAGTGAAGTGCATTGCAGATAGCAGTGTGGGGTACTGAGCAGCCTGTAGCTGGGGAGTGCTTCGGTCTTTATCTTCAAAGCTGTCCTGTCAAATACAAGGTCTTTTAAACATCAGAGGGATAAAGTTTCTGATTCTGAAGGGTTAGTTTTCCTCTTGGTTTTCCTCAATCAGAAGTTAAGCCCATACGACCCCCACACTAAGCTGGCTCCAGGATTGCTGCCCTGCTCCCTGCCCCATGATTTGGGGATGCTTGTATAGAGCACTCTTGATTCGCTCACTGTTTGTTGAGTTCAGTTTTCTTCATCCTAGTTCTTTCTTCCACTTTCTGTGTCTTGAGGCTTTTGCTGTGTGGCAGAGAATTGAATCTTATGAACTTAAAGGAAAATTGTGGCTGGGACTT
Source organism: Florisuga fusca (assembly GCA_038090715.1). Classification (NCBI taxonomy): domain Eukaryota; kingdom Metazoa; phylum Chordata; class Aves; order Apodiformes; family Trochilidae; genus Florisuga; species Florisuga fusca. Next base: position 7,045,167 of record JAAWXA010000033.1, read on the forward strand.
GGAGAATATTCATCTGTTGCAGGAAATGCTCAAGTCTGAACATGTGAGAATTGAACTAATGAGGTTTTTTCCTCATTTCAATCCCTCAGTCTTTTTTTCAGCCCTACTTTAATTGCAGTGTTTCCTAACAAAATAATCCTAGCTACTAAAAAAATTTAGACACGATCCTTCGTTTCATTGCTTGTACTTCCTTCTACCAATATAACACAAGAAATTAAGGTGATTTACAAAATAATGTACCTTTCTGTCATCTTACTGTCAATAAATAAGTACTACACCTAAATCTAGTTGATTTCTAAAATGAAAATTCATTAAATTTCTGGAAACTTGAACTATCAGCTCCACGCATTTTTATTAGATTGTCTGTTTTTTCATTTATTACTAATACACTCCTCTTAACTATGATTTATTTGTTAAACAAAGTGCCATAATCCGTCACTTATTCATCTTAATTTCAGCAAAATTAAAGGAGTCGCTGTTATATTACACCTAATTGCACTTGCAAGGAAAAGAACGGAGATGTTAATCAAAATAAATTGAAGATAAACAATAAAATCATTAAATCTTTGCTGCAGTAAGTGTAACTAATCAGTTTTGACTTGAAGCGACCGAACACAAATAATGAATCTGTCAGGGAAGACGCGCTCATTAAATACAGCCCAGTCCGCCAGGGTCCTGCCGGCAGCCTGGAACACACATCCCTCTGCAACCCTCTACTGCCTCCCTGCTATTAGGGGAGAGCCAGGGAGAAAGAGGAAATTGTACACCATTGTCAGGACCAAATGTACCTATATATTGCAGTCTGATTAAGAAGCGAAGGCTTCAGGTGTATAGCAAGTCCTGTAAATGCTGTGCCAGGAAGAGTGAGAGACTATCTGATGTATTGAGCAGCCAGCAGGTCAGGGATCAGAAAAAGGGGGAAAAAAAAAAAACCCAAACCATAAATTCAGAGATGGAAAGTACTAATTTTATAAGTTACTGAAAGTGTTAGTTTCATAGGAAATCAATGAAGTTGTTATTGTGTTAAATAACGTATTTTAAGCCATATATTTGCACTAGTAGAAGATACTGATCATAGAGCTCTGCTGTACCCACAGAGCAGGCACAGTGCCTGGATTCCTCACGGCAGCTCTGCCTCTACTCATTGTCTTGCCACCATTTACTACTGACCTTATGAGCTTATTCCAAGGGACAAAATGGGAACTCTGGTTATTTCCAAATATTTTTAGACTGGCAAGCAACCCTGTATCTCAGCAGCCTGGTGAGCAGAACTAGAGCAATCAACACTTTGTACTTCAGCTTTTCAATTTTTTACTTAATTATTTCAGTTTCCCCAGTGGAGCATTTGTGAGTAATGACTGGTGAACGTGGCAAGGAGCAATTGTTCTCCTAATGCTTCCAGCACTGTCTTTTCATCCAGTATGAGACAGCAGGTAAGCACAGGGGTAGACCCAATTCTGTGCTCTTTAGCTAAGTTTCATTAGACTCAACTATGTCTTTACCTCATTGAGCAGAATTATCATTTTCTAAGCTGAAGATAATGCTTTGTATTTTTATGTTTTCCTCCCTGTGTTATAGCAATCATTTTACTTATTTACAAATCTTACCATCTTTGCCTTAGCCGTTTACTAAACAATGCAATTCATCTTCATGTTGATCAGCAGAAAGCAAGTCTGGCTTGCTCTTGGAATCATAACAGAAGCCATCAACGTTTTACAATTCTAATGCTTTCTCCTGTATTTTGAAAGCAGTTAGTGCAAACGATATAGTGATAGTTGAACAGTTAATAGGCTCTGGCTGAAGCATATCTGAGAATACACATATATTTTAGTTTACTTTTTATTATCTATGGATAAGAAACAGGCAAGATAACCCAGTGCCCTCTGAGCAGGAGGCTAATTTCAGCTCCATTTTCTTCTTTCTTTCTCTTCCTCTGTGTATAGTTCATATTTGGGTCAGACCAAAAGAAAACGATCACGGGACAAGAAGGTTTCACAGCCTGAACTCAGGGTTGGACAACTACTAAGCAAGATTTTTCCCCCTGTTTTTCTCATGCTAGTGTGATTTGACTTCTGTTAATAATTAAGCTTCGGGTTTTTTTAATAAAAAAATCTAGGGGATGGACTTCATATTTAGTTTCTGTTCTGCATCTTTTCACCATGTATAATGCTTAACTTGGGACTCAACATTTCTCAAGGCACTCATTTGGAATGATTTATATGTGCTTTGCTAGTTCAGTGGCAGGTGGGTAATTCTAGAAATTAAATATTAGCTGTTTTTTACTGATGTAACTATAAGCACTTAACAAAAGTAGTAAATATTACCATTCCTAACTTATAGAAAATGTAATAAAAATACAGACTGAAAAGTGGCTAGCAGGATAGGAACCACGTAGTGATAAAAATTAACAAAAGGATGGACCTGATCCTTCATTACTCAGCCAAAACTCCTACTGACTTTGGTCAAATCTATCTTGAATGAAAATGATATAGGGCTCCAGACCTGAATAGTGGCCTGGGTAAAGTTAAGCTGAGAATCTTATTTCAGTTGCTTTCAGCAGATCTCTAAAAAAAATTCACTAATACAAGTGGCACTAATTGGACCTCATGTTGGGAGACTTCGCAGAGGCGCTCGCAGCTGAATGGGCCTTGGAAACCAAACTCCCTCTCCTCTCTGGATATGGCTCCTGGAGGTCACAGGAAAAGCACACCAGGGGGCAAGGCAGAAGAAGGCTGCTTTTTCTTTACTAGTGCTTTACCTTTTCTGTAGCTAGAATACTTCAATATTCCAGTCTCTCAATGTATCACTTACTCTTTGCTCAATATCTTAATTATAGTTTTTCTTTTGTTGTTTTTTGTTTGTTTGTTTTTTACCGTATAGTGTTTTGGACTTTTTTCAAACAAAATACATTTTCAAAGCAGAAGTGCTGATCATAGGTGGTTATGAACCTGAATGCTATGCAGTATGTACAGTGATTAAGAAAAGTGTGCACAGTGTGCAGAAGACAAAAGATGGGAGGAATTATCTTTAGCCCCATTTTGAACAACAGCTGATGGTTAGGTATCTCTGAAGAGCTTTCAAGAAGATAGGTGAGATTTCAGTTTGAATAGAAAGAGACAGGTTTGGAATAAATAAGTGGATCTGACAGCTGGCAACATGGGGGTGATAGCTGAATCTGTGTTTGACAATGAGATTACACCAAAGTAAGATAGGGCGGGAAGGGGAAGAAGGCAGCAAAATATAGTTCTGCTAAATACCTTCAGAAAGTTAGAGATGGGATGTCAGGATGAAGGACAAGTGAAGAAATTATTAGAGATGCAATGAAAGAACCATGAATGGACAAGGTCAGGGAAATCAGAAAGGACAAGATGTCAAAAACTAGAACTCAGTCAACAATTCTGAATGATGAAATGTAAAGGAGGATGAAACTGAAATAGCATTTCTCAGCTTTAATGGGGAAGAAGTCAATGCTGTCCACAGCTCAGGCTAACTCCTAGGTATTCAGCCATTACAGTGATACTCTGTGTGTATGTAAAACAATTCACCATTAGAGATCTATCATTTCCCTTCCCACACATGGACACACTTCCTTGTTTCTAGGCATGTCTGCATGTGCATGAGAACTGAGTCCAACATTAGAAAAGAAACAGTACATTTAAAAGATTATCACATTTAATGTAATGCTTCTGGCTATTTTTAAACTAAATACAGTTTGGCTGGCTACTACCAGCTCAGGGAAGGTGTTCTTTTCTTGGACATATGCTTTCTATATTGAAGTTGTTGTGATATCAAACTCCTTGTTCACCTAATTCATTTTTTATTTTACTAATTGCTTAGAATGTGTTGGTTTACTCTCCAGCCCTGGAAGCCTGAATTTTATTTAGTTTGTGAATTTGTTCCAACACACCTTTTCATTCCTGTGTTTGATAAAACCTCCTCTTATTACCTAACAGGTGGAAATTTGGTATATCTATTTTCTCAAAATACTGTGCAGAAATGCTAATGCAAGTAGGTCATTTCCCTTCATTTCAGTGACTCTGTATTCTCATTAGCTTTCTTACTTTTCTACCAAATAGCCCACTGGACTTACAAAATCTCTTGCAGACTTGCTGCTTCCTAATACTTGGAAAAATCTTATTTTCATGTCAGGCTATCTGCTCCTCAAATCCTCTGTCATCCTTCTAATCTCCACTGTGTATCTTAGCCACTGTATTTTATCCCTATTGACTTCACAAGTTAAAATTCTACCCTCAAAAAACTACATTTGTGACTGCACAAACTTCTTGAACCTTCCTGTAGCCCTGTTGCTCATTTTTGCTTGTCAGCTTCCTTTTTTGTTTAGGATTATGCATGCCTTCTGTTACGCTGTTATGGTTGCTCAAGTAGCCTCCATGCTGAGTCTAAGGATTTTAATTTCCTCACTTTTGACTTTAGGGTCTTTTTAACTAGCTTCCTCATTTTTTGTACAATCTCTCCCCTGAGGATGTTGAAGTTAATTATACTGTGGTCACTGTTACTTAGTGGTTCAACTTTACTTACTTTATAAACTAACTCCTGTGCATTACCTGAGAGGCTTTTCTTGACTTAGTTCTTTATAGCTCTAAGATTAAAACAACAAACATATGTATCAAAACATACTTTTAACATCCTAACAAAACTAACTGGAAAGTCTAGAAGGCAGCATGTACTTCCAGGAGAACTAATAGAAAGGACCAAGAGTATGACTCTAACCTTGGTGAAATGCTGCCTAGTTTTCATTAACTCTAAGATTAGAACACATTAAATCAACTAATGATGGCTCCATTTAAAGGCAGTAGAAGCATACTGATATTCCCACCATGTGATTTTAAATTATACAACAAAATAGTCAGAACTAGATTCAAAAGAGCATTTCCAGCAGGACGTTAACCCCATTTTAGAGGAAGGGAATATATTTGTTGGCTTGTAATAATGTCTGCTGCAGTACACTATTTTAAATTCCTCCATTAAAAATGGAAGAGCCTGGTATTTCCTAGCTCATGTATTACCTCATTACATCTTGATTTTGTATTGTAGTAATTACATAAATAAAATTGACTTTTTATGAAGTATACAGTGAGTGACAGCGTTTGGAGAAGTGCACTTTGGTTTGTGTTTTGGTTTGGTTTTTTTTCCACCAGTACGGAATGGAATCGTTAGCATTAGAGAACTGATCAGAGTAAAATCTAAAACCAAACTAGTGCTCTTATTTTTCTTAATACCTATGGTTCTGTTCTGTACTATGAACCTGCAGCCTGTCAAGAACAATACTGTATATTCTAAAAACTCACATAAACAACAGGCACTAAGCAATGACAGTAAGCAGACAATCCCCAGGTAACCCAGGAACCCCTAAAATCTTAATGAGTTGACTTCTTCCCCAGTCAGGTACTGGACATGAGGGACATTTTATTTGAGCTTCTCAGACAAAAAGGGGAGTACAAACAAGGATGGACAGATTTGGAACTTACTTACCCTTGTGTCAACTAGGGGTAACATTACTGATGTCTTCTGAACATCAGTACAAGAAAATCAGTAAAATAAATCTGTAGCCATCAATTTCTTTCTATATATGCAAGTTCAGAACAGCTCCTGGCTGTCGAACACAAGCTGTTGTCAGAGAGGTAAGTTAGGATGTCATGCTTCAGCAATCATATGGAATTACACTAATAGAAAATGAGTATAAATTACACAAAACTCAGGCTCATACTATTTAATCACTGTTACACTGTTGAGGATTGTAGTAATTTGAATACATTTGAATATTCCACACAGCAGTATGAATTAAATCTTTATTTTAATATTATGTAGTTCCATTTTGATTGAACATGCTTCCCCGTTGTTAAAACAACCAGCCTATGTTACAGAAGTGCTATTTGATGTTTTCTTAATAACAACCTAAAAACAATAGCTTATGACATGTTGTCTGATGACATCTTAATAAGTAGCAAGCCATCAGTAGTTATCATGTTACCTCATCCTGTGGCAGAAAGGATAAACAGATTCTCCCTTAGAAGGGCAGTGAAGCTGACACTGCTAGTGGTGTTTAGTTTGTGGTGATTGTGGTGATTGCATTTGAAGCCTGGCTCAAAACATGTTTTATTTTTATATGAAAAAGTTGGGGTAATTGCTACTGAAAACCCAAGATGGACAAACCTGAAAAAACAACTATGAGGCCATCAACAGTGTGAGATGAGAAAAACGAGAGGAAAATCATGGATCTTATATGAATAAATTCTCACCAGTATTTTATTATTTTTATTTCTAGAATGACTGCAACAAAATATAAAATCATGTGTTAAACATTAAGTGTTACCATGTTAAAGGCACTGTATTTTATAAACTCCTTCATTCCCTTGTTGTTCATTCATTTGTTAGATAGTTCACTCCTTCCTTCCTTCTTCTCTTCCCTACTTCCTTCCTTTTTTATCTCTTTCTTTTTCTTTCTCTTTCTTTCATGGTATCTGAGTTCACCAGCTTAAGCCAGGCAGTCTACTGTGCAAGAGTTTAGTATGATATGAAGTAAGTACTTCCCCCTGCTCCAGCAACTTATGTCTTGCTGTTCTGGATTTCTCCTAAGTATCCTTGTTCTTCCAGGCTCATTAGTAACTTAGAGGGACTTGAATGCAGCAGTCTGATTTACATCAGTGATCTTATTCCTTTCAGCACAGGAGGGTTATCTTTTCTGTGACAAAGGCTATTGCAGATATGAATAACTATTTTCATACTGGGCTTTTTTTTGTCTAGCTGGAATCACACCATCATAGATTTTGCCTCATAAATCTGACTTCGCTTTATAGAGCAATAATGGTACAGTCAGCACTCTGCCATCACAGCAAGGTGAATACAGAAGAGTAACTTAGGTCAGTTGCTTCTTTATTATTGGCAGATGAAATAGTGTCTTCCACAGCTTCAGAGCAAGAACCAGCTCGGCAGTGTGTTTTCACTATGAAGGCAGTGCCATTCTGAGAAGCCATGGCAAGAGGTTTTTTTGCTAGATGCAAGGCAGGACGTGTAAGCCACAGAGAAGAGCAAACCACTAAGGAGCTAACCTACTGTTATTTAAAGCTGCTTGGGTGAAAATTTGGAGACTGAAATATGTATGAGACATTATCAGGTAACAAAAATGCAGCAGTTCTGTCAACTCTGGTAGACTGGGGGAAGAGGAGGATAAGCACTGCAAAGCCAGTTTCACCTAGCTGGAACTGTATTGAAAACAAATCACCTCCCTCACCACCTTCTCTAACTCTTCTCTTTAGTTCCTCTCTGGGTGTCTGTGGTAGCTGCCACCCACATGGATATTCACGGTCCAGCTTGATGTGTGTGTGTGTGTTTTAGTTTCACAATTCATATAGGAAGCTCTAGAGAGCACTTCTGACTGCAAACTTAGAAGGTTTGAATCACCTTCAGGAAATCAAAGTTCACTGGTAAAGAATATGGCACGTGGAAGATTTTGACACTTGAAAGTCACATACAACTTATGGGAAAAGCCATGGTGTCAGACTATGTAGCTTCACGCTGTTTCCAAGAAGACACAGAAACAGTCGTTTGTTGTTACCAACCTTCCTGTTGATGGTTTTAGGTATTGATCATAATCACTTCTTCACAAATACCTCTCATTTTCCAGCAGTCTTAGCTGAATCATTTTCAGCATTCAGGCAGTGAATTTTACAGCTGTTAAAATCCAGCTCCTACTAAGGATATCCTCTACTGCTCCACAGCAGAACTCTGAATGACAAACTGTAGAGCACAAAGTGGACTTTTGATTCAGTTGGCATTGGATATCCTGAGCACCAGAAAAATGTATTGACAATAACTTCTCCTGAGACGCACGAGCATGTCTGATTTTTGGACATATGACTTAATCCATGGATCCCAGCAACTGTGGCAGGAAAGCCTAGAGATCAGCACATGAATACTGCCCCGCAGCCCTGAGGATAAGATGCCTTGTTCTGACTGTTCACAGGTATAAGTGGTAATTATTGCAATGCAAAGCATCCAGAGGAATTCTGCAGCTATGAACTGAAGCACCATGTGATCTCCCACAAAGCAAAAGTTCTTCAGAGACCTCAGTGCTTCCTGGTTCCTGCAGTTCCTCAGCCTGGCTTCAGGCTGAACCATCTGGTTGTTATCTGTATTCCACTTTCAAAAGAGATACACAGGCTAACCAGATCGATCCTGCTTTGACCTGAGCTTTAACACTGGTTACAGGTATGGAGTGATGTGAGAAGGGGCACTGATTTTGTTAGTTCTTTAAAATGAAGTCTAAAAAGCAAAGGAACTTCTCAAAATAATCATCCTCTGATATTAGGTTGGATATTTGAATTAGTTCTCTCTACAAAAAAAAAAAAAAAGAGAGAGAGGAAAAAAAGGTAAACTAAAACAAAACAAAAATATATTGTATTTTTTTGTTTCTTTTAAAAGAATAATTAATTTTTATTAATTTAACGTAATTTTTTTTTGGTCACAGTCTTGTGAATCTTTAAGTCTTTGTGTCAACAATATGAAAACCAATTTAAAGGTCCCAAAATGTAAAATGTTATCAATAGTGAAAGTGATACAAACAGTGGAAATAATTAAAGATAAAAAAAAATTGGATTTTCTCACACAAAAAAATAAATGCACCCTTAAAAGCAATGAACTGAGAGTTCTGGTAGATATTTTTCTATTTTCCCCACAAAACTGAATAGCCTATTTTTGTTAATTATAAGAGATTCTAATGGAGGGAAATGTCTGTTGAGAGACAGTAGCACAAGGAAATGTTTGCCATATTTAGATCTCCTTTCACTAAAAAATGAAGAGGTCATTTCAGGTCAATCATCCTGGGTGCTTTTCTTTAGGGGAATGAGTCTCCAGCGTGGGTCTTTATATTAAAGGATTTTATGGTCCTGAGTTATAGCTATTGGTATAATCACAGGTTTCAGAAATAAGAATAGTCATTTCTTACTTCTTTGTGAATGGAGAATGAAAAGGTCATTCAGTGCATGGTACTTCAAAGACTTAAAAGGAAAGGTATTTTACTGCTTAGTTAGCTTTTTATGTACTATCTAGAAAGTATGCATAATGTTGCCACACTGCTATGCAGAAAGGGAAAGAAAGATCCTTTTTTATTTTATGATAAAACTTGACATACATCTGCATTTCTTATTTTTACCATAAAATCATCAGGCTTATGAAATCGTGGAAGATACGAAGAAAGTAAATAAGAAACTGCTCTTCCAATAAAATATTTGGTGAGAAGTCAAATTAAATTACCAGGGTGGGTTCAGCACAAACAAAAGGAGGGGATTTTCACCTGCTATGTGATTAAGCTATGGAAGCTCCATGCCATAAAAGGTAGTGGAGTCTGAATTATACATGAATTTAATAGCAACTGAAAAATTAATGGAAGAAAACTCCCCTGAAAGCTATTATATAGAAAATACACTTATTTATTGGAGGCGGGGAGAGGATCCCACATGCTTCTATGTTCTTACACTCTTCTTTAAACATCTGCCAGTGTTCAATTTCAGAGACAGAATGCTCTTTATATAACTTATTGGCTATATTCTTACAACTCTTTTTGGTGGTTTTTTCCTTTTTTTTTTTTTTATGCATCAGTTTTTAGATTTTCCTCTGTATTTTCCAAAGAGCAGTTGCACACTGTGTAATTACAAGTTATTGTTTCTCAACTGGTAATGAAAAACAAGTAGATGAAAGCCATTTCCATCCACACAAGTGGGCACACACTCTGACTTAGACATCCCTCTGGTTTCAGGGCACACATGAATGTCCCTGCAGGCCAAGCAGCCATCCTAACAGTGCCTGATGATCACAGTTTGGGGATTTTTTCTGAGGCAACATATGGGGGTGCTTCTGGAGGGTGCTGGCACATAAGCTGGGGCCAATGACCTGATCCATAACTCCTGAGGCATATTTTTTGGTAATGACAAGGATCACAAGCCAAGGTCAGTAAAATAACTTGTGCTTCACATTGAAAAAATACCTTTATTAAGCTTTCAATTGTCTTATAAATAGCTGGAGAGGTTTCAAGAATCTTCACACATCAATTTGGAAAAACATACATGAACATTTTAATCAAAGTTATTCAGGTAGCAGTATATTCTCTTTCCAGGCACAGCCTTTTAGATGGTGCTTAACTACTGACCTGTAAAGTCAGCATTCTTTTTCTTGCCATTCCCATTAGCTGAGCCATAGCAGAGAGAATTTCTCAAGCAAATTGGGATTATAGCACACTTCAGGAGATTTGTCACTGACTGAGAAGAAAGAGTTAACTATGTTTTCATGTAATTTGTTGCTGTAGGTGCATTACATATTAAAATACAGGTTCAGCCACATTCACCCAAATTCATGCAGTGCACAGTATAAGACTTCTGTTTCTATGGTATTGAACTAAGGCTTTCTGGTCAATCTGGAAGTATCCTAAGGCTTTCACCAATCTTTTAATTCCTGGATTATTTCCTTCTGCCTGGAGTTTCCCTTCTGTTTCCCTTTTGTTTGCTATTAATACTTCATCTCTTCTGGGAGGGTAATTCACAGTTAATCAGCTCATCTATTCTGAGACATCCAAAACTGCTGCTCTATGGACAGGCCAGCAGGCATTGCCATAACCCTTGTGTAATTAAACCTTCCTTAGGGGCTTCATGGTCTCTGCTGCCCTTAACTGCTACAGTTACCAACCAAATACTTTATTTTATACAAAATAAAGTTAGAGTGCACCATACTACTTCCATCTTCAGTGTCTGCTTTACCCTTTACCTAGAAGAAATTCTGGTCACTCATCCTCTCCTCACCTTCCTGGTCTCCTCTGCCTCAGCATCACCAGATTTACAAGCTCACATTTGTTTTATTAGGCAGTCTTTTAAACCAGCATTTCCACAGACTTAATTTGCAGTGTTTATGTTGCCAGATCCATTAGTGTATCTTCTGTAGCAAGGATGAAATCTTACAATTTTCCACACATATTCCTGTTTTTTTTTTTAATTAAACTCCTCATTATTAACTATGAGCTCAAGGCAGGTCATTCTCTTATTAAAATACACAAATATACTGATTGATTCTCATGCTTATCACATAATCTATGTAACTGTAATACTTCCCACTCAAAAGTTTTAGCATGCACCTGTATATTATTTATGTTGAGAAACTGCTGATGAACAGGTACCAACATGGGATTGCTGTTACAATTTCTTCCCCTAGGGGTACAAAAATGTGCTCATTACAAATCACTCAGCTACAAAATAGATGTTTCACTGAGACATGTTTAAAGGCAATTACGAAACACTAATTTTGCAAGCAATTTTTCCTGGCATTTGTTAGATTTCAGCCTCTATCAGTTCATTCACTTACTCAACTTCCCAGTCCTCTCAACTCTGGTTCTTGAAATCCAGATTTCATACCTTGTTTTCTCCACATTGAGGGGAATGTATATTTCCTAATAATTCATTTAGTCTGTGAGAGGATTTAAATTGCCCATTTGAATAATCCAGCATTTTATTCCTTAGTATGTCCAATCTAAAAACTATCAAATGTAAACCAGCCTACTGCTCTCGTATATTACCCTGTTGCCATTAAATACTTCTTAGGTGTGTTTATCTGAAGAAGTTCAGCAAATCTTTATAAAGCACACTAAACAGACCAGACTAAAACCAAAACTGTCTCTTTTTAATTTAATGCTATCCCTTTTCCAAACAGGGTGATGAAATTCAAGAAGCTGTTAATCATTCCTAATTACCAAGGCAATAGGCCTAAGGACAGTCCAGAAAATCCAGACAATAATTCAGAGTCAGGACTGAGTATTGTATCTGCATCAGTGCTCAAGCCATGGCTGAATGCTGAGGCCTGAGCTGCCATTCAGACCATGTGGCAGAGGGGGTGGGTGGAAGCCTGTGGTGGAAGTACTTAATCCCAAGTACTCAAATTAGTACCAGAAACACTCCTTCTCATCTATCCAACCATTTATTTCACTTAGTATGTCTGCAAATTAATCATCCAGGACTTTTTGCATAAACGTTTACCATATTTTGTATTTATTACTTGAATGAGGATGGTATGATTTCTTCTACTCAGTCTCTCTGGGGAGCAAATGGGATGAAAAGTACAGTATGTATTTTTTCTTTCCCACCCTTCTAGCTGACTGGACTCTTCAGGCAAGCAGTCAGCTTGAAGAGTGATCTGCAGCTTAGGGGTCTTTTTGAACCAATTTTTCACCTTTTTTATTCCTCACTGCAGATCATCTCCAACTTAAAAAGTTAAAAATTGTTATGCTAGAAGTTGTCCAAACTTTCTCAAAAACTTGCAGTAAAACACATTTAATAACATTGTTGGGTACCTGTTTGATCCTGTTAGCCAGCTCCAATAAGGCAGCCTTAAAACTCTGTCTATCTGCAATTTCTGAGGCAATGCTAGCTGTGTTTTCAGCAGACTGCATGTCATCTGTCCTTCACTTCTTTTGGGGAAGCCTTTATGACCTTACTTGGGCTTGTCATTCTTTCTAATCGTCCTTTATTGACTTTTCAGCAGCTTTGGTTTCTGTGACTAGCAGTGCAAACCGTCCTACCACAGCTCTGCGGCAGCTCCAGCCCATGGCTCCTCTCTCTGACTCTTTTTCACTCCTCCTGCAGCCCCTCGCCCTCAGACACTTATTTCTGCCCGGGACTCCAGCCCATTTCTTGACACGCCGGGTACCGGCTCTCCTCGTCACAGAACTTTCCAGGCCGGGCAGTCCTGCTCCTCCCCTGCTCGGGACACCATCCCCAGGGGTTCGCTACGGGCGGTCACGCCTGAGGCGCGTCCCGACCCTGCTGAGGGCTGGGGGACGATCCGGCTGCGACTGCCAGGACGGCAGCACCGGGGAGGGCAGAGGGACAGCGGCTGCCGCAGGTGAGCGTTCCCCTCAGCCCCCTCCCTGCCGCTCCGGCTCGGTAACTCTGAGCCGGGGTTTAGCCTGGGGTGTCCCAGCCTCGGGTGTCCCAGGAGCGGTGTCCCAGGAGCCGCTCCGAGACCCCGTCCTGAGACGTCCCTGAGGGGAGCGGCTCCTCCCTCCTCGCG